>WNGS01165339.1:18548670-18558994 GCA_020271785.1 Procambarus virginalis | reverse complement strand
TCCTAACATACACGAAAATACTGAACACTTAAAAAAAATTGAACCGGGGATTGAATTTAGGGGAAAAAAAATCGTTAATCTCTAGAAAACGCAATTAAACGGGATTACTTTATAAATTTAATTATACTTAATTTAAAGATACACTCGACTTAATACTATAATTGCTCCTACCGGCTCGCCGTCCCGCGCCTAGCCTAGGGGTCTCGACCGTCTAGATTCTAACAGAGCGACACGCAGCTTTCAGCAACAATTAGACTAGAGGCGACTCAACCTCCACTAAGTGTGCGATCACACTTAGTCGTTGAATCGTTGCTAGGTAGTATACTAGTCCGTCCCTCGGAGGCCGCAACGCCCTTCACGGATTTACGTTTTTCCTTAGCGTTTTGGGTCGTCTAACAACGCCCTCGGACCTATCTCCTGGCGTCCCACAGATAAATCCGCCCAGACAGCCCACAAGGAACTGCTGTTGAGAGTATGATGGCTCCCAACACCTCTGAATCTATTGCAATGGGTCGAGTATGGTACCCAGTCCAATAAACTCGGAGCGGTCTCCTTAACCAATAAAACTGAACAGAAATTACTTACTAACTAATCCTTAATAGTATCAGCCCGCATGAACGCAAGATTCGCCAATCCCCACTCAAACGCACTGTGTGGGGCGCACTGCTAATCCTGCCCGCGGCTGTCCTCCCTAGCCTCCACGCACGTGTCCGAATGGCGAGACGCGTGAGCCTCAACACATTTCAAACAAATTGTTGAAACCACCGCTGTGCACCATTGTAACACGGGACGGGTTCTCACTTCCTTCTACCCTCTTTTTCTCTCTTTACCCGTGTTCTTTACTTTAGTTCTTAACCAAGGGACCCCACGACTTTTACTCGAGCCGACTCCACGCCACGTGGTCTCAAGACGATTTACCGACTTGAGATTCTACAACCCGTATGACGTGAAAATAGACTTCTAGCAAAGTTCTAGGATCTCCTTTCCGCCGCCACCACCAGATCAGTAACCAAATGAGCAATGATCGAGATCTGGATCGACCACGCTAAACAATCAACCTTGGGGCTTGATTCCCCACTAGTACAAATAAACCCTGGATCTTACGTGTGTAGTTAATTAAAATCAACAGGAGTAATAATCCTGATTGGATGTGAATGATATACTCAGATTCGAGGAGCATAGGCGTCCACCTCAACTCGACCACGTGGGGACCACGTGACAAGGACCCTTCACATTAATACAAAAGAAAATGGAAATAATAAAAATACACATTAAGCTAATTAATTTATTCAAAAATTAAGCAAAATCTAAAAATTGAGCACTCCTAACTGAATATTAACGGCAATGAGTGACCTATCCTAAGAAACTCCAAGCAACTTTTACCTTCTATAGACAGCTAGATGTTGTGTTGCCTTGGGGAAGAGGTGAGATGGATGACCTCTCCCAGTTGCTGCTGAAACCACACTGCCCTGTCCTCTCTCTCCACTACCCAGAGGCCTAGATCTGTATTCTTCCGCTAGTATCTAAGTTACTTTGCCAGGCTTAAGTTATAACAATTAACCTCTGTCGTACTGAATTATCCGGTGATTGATTTATTGTACTGAAGTTAAATTACACAAACATCTTAAGGAAGAGCTATTCCCAATTACAACATAGCTATTTGACCTTTGAGAAATAGAGGACATGGAACCTCGTGACCTATGACCTCCGGTCACTCCGCGTCACAACTAGTTCTTGCTTGTGACGTCACTGATGGTGACTTAAACTCCTTCTAATAATGAGAATACTCTTGATATATAACAGTAGTACTATACAATGCAATTTGAATGCAAAATGACTGAAGGTTAATTTCTCTAAGTAAGTGAATACTGTAGAAAGATTCATTATGAAGCTTGGAACAAAGGCGGTTATTTCCACCGCTAAGTCCCTGGGGGATGCTCCCACGCGGGTCCAGCTTCCCATTCTCCCTTGTGTAGATAACCATTCTGGATAATTTTTACAACAAGCCTCGATTGTTACATGACAAGGTAACGAGCAGCCAGGACCCTGTTCGACCGCCAAAATCCCCGCGCCCGAATATCAGACCAAGACATATTCCCAAAGACGGCAGCAAGAGCCGCGAACTTCCGAACGTCATGGGCACGGGGATAGACCACAGGCTGGCTGGACTTAATAACCCTGCGGACGACCTGAGAGACCCGCACCGCGAACAGGGAAGAAGGGAAACCGGATCAACCCAGAGCGCGTCCCCAGACACGGAAGCCGTGGCGCGCAAATAACGGCGAAGCGCCGCAACCGGACACAAAACATGATGCACCCCCGCCTGACCAACCAAGCATCAACCACCCACGGACCCCTCTGGAACGCAGCAGTCTCATTCTTTGCCAGAAGGAGATGGCTGCAAGCGAACAAAACTATCACCACGACCAAAAGAGCAGAAGCCCCTGCGCAGGAGGAGAGCATGAAGCTCCCAGACCCGACCCCCAGAGGCCAAAGCCAACAAGAAAAGAGCCTTGGAAAAACAATCCCGGACCGAAGGGGCCACGACGAAACGAGGAGATGAAAGGAAAGCGAGCACCCTGTCCAAAGACCAGGACGGCTCAGGAGGCGCATGAGCAGGCCGGAGGTGAAACAAAGCACGAGATAGCTTGCGAAACGGCGCAGACGTAACATCGATACCGAAAGCAAGCTGAAGCGGCTCCGCCAGCGCCGCATGATATGAGGCGACAGTGTTAGGCATAAGATGACGGTCCTGAAACAACCACGAGAGGAAGGACAAGACCACCCGAACAGACAAGGAATGAACACGACGAAGACGCAAAAAAAAAACAGAAGGACTGCCAGGAAACTTCATACTGCCGCCGAGAAGAAGCCCGCAGGTGAGACACCAACAAGGAGGCCACCTGATCACCATAGAGATGATGATAAACTCGAGTCAAAAATTCCATACGCGAAGACTCGAGGAGAAGATCGAACCAGCCACGTGACGCACCGGCCCGATCTGCTGAAAGAGGCGGAGCCGCGGAAAAACCCTCGGGTTCGGACACCGAGCAACTAGCCCCGGAAACCAAGGCTGGGCCGGCCACCAAGGGGCCAGAAGGACAACTCTCCCCTGGTAAGTCTCTAAGCGAGTCAGGACCTGGAGCAACAGTTGAACCGGGGGAAAGAGGTACAGGAACCCCCACCTCGACCAGTCGAGCCGCAAGGCGTCGACCCCGACGGCCTCGCGATCGGGGAAGGGCGCCGCATACACGGGAAGACGCCGCGACCACGCCGACGCGAAGAGGACTCGCGCTCAGGTAGTCCCAGGCAGGTAGCTGCTAACCGGCGCCCAAAACTACCAAGCGAACTTCTATAGCTGTACCCCAGGGACGTGTACACTCACGGGGACCTAGCAGGGGGCGCCATCGAGTATAACCCTGAAAGGGCTAGAACTAAGGAATGAATAGGACAGAACCCCCCACCAGGCAAAAACAATAAGAAAAACAAAACCCCGCAAGAGGACAGCGAACCCCAGGAACAGAGCCGGCCGCTATGTCGGGAATACAAGCTGTGCAGCACCCTGCGCCCCTACCAGTGCAAACTGCCTCTTACCTGCCAGTAACAAGGGAGAACAGAACACCCAAGAGCCCAACAGGCGGCCGAAAAACCGAAAAAGGTAAAACGGATCAGCAGAGGCAGATCCCGAGGAGCCTGTGGAAGGTGGCCCCAAGCCCCAAGGGCAGTACTTACAGGGCACCTAGGGAAGGAAACCCTAGGCGCATGCAGCCCAAGTACCGAAAATTACTCCTGGCTCTCGCACCCAGAAAACAAACACCACACGCAAGCACAGTGTTGTAGCGACACCGGAGCCAGAGCACACGACCTTCGTCTATAGCATCAGCCTCAAGAACTGAGGTGTGGGTAGCCGGCGCGGAGGGTCTGGGGCTCCCCCTTCCCCTCCCGGGGAGGGGGGAGCTGCGCAGACAGCGGCGCGGCAGCGTGTGACGTCACACTAGTTTGCTCGTTTTTCTGTTGGGGAGTTCTATCCACTAGTTCGGCTTTTGGTAGCAATTTTAACCAGAATAGGGGTTTGTTTTGGGGCGCTTACCTTTCTGGGTGCCTGTTCCGGTCGATGGCAGACATAGAATGCTTCCAACCACACGGGGGCTTCTATAGGCCATTGCTCCCCTTGCCTCTCTGAGGGGGCCCGGTTCTGGCCGTGGTTCCCGGTAGGCCTAAGAACTCCATACACATGACTGATGCCAAAGTCTGACATTAGCATATCAGCCTGGGATAGCTCCGGGGAGCCGACGGGGCTCCCCCCAGAAAATAGTTGGAAATGGTCACTTTTGGACTCTTGGTGAAAAAGTACCATTATCCGAAAAATGTGATAATCCGGCTGGGAGTCCTTCCCATATAGTCCGGATGATCGAGTGGAGCAATACAGTACTTACTGAGCATCCTGGGAAGGGTACGCAGAGCACATGCAGCTCCAAGTACCAGAAACACCTGGCCACGACACACACACAGCTGCACAGCCACACAGGAAAAAATCTAGTCAGGAAAGCAAGGCCAGAGGTGACTTCTGACCGCCAAGTACATCAGATGAGAACTGGAGGGAAGGCGGTGGAGCTGCCCAAACCGGTTTCCTCCTCCCTCCTCCTTTGTCCAGGGAGAGGTTATGTTCTGCTAATGAGCAGGAGTACTAGTTCGTGTGCAGAATTGCTATTTCGAATTTGTTTCTTTTCGTATGGAGGAGTTTCTTTGCTCTTTCGGGCTTTAGGTCGCATTTTACCAGCTAGTTGTTTGTTTTGATTCGCCTATCTTTCTGGGCTATACTGCCCCGTCGATGGCGGAATATGGCAATTTACATGTAGAGTGCTCATACACCATCCCTCCCTGTGCCTATCTGAGGGGACCAGGTTCTGGCTTGTGGTCCCCGGTAGGCTCAGAACTCCATGTGACTGATGACCCCAAACTAATAAAGACCTATCAGTTCGGTTAGGCTTCAGGGAAACCTCCAGGGCTACCCCAGAAAATTATGTATTCAGTAGCTTAAAGACTTAGAACAAATAAAATAAATGAATTTCAAACTTCACCTGGTTCCTTTTTTTGTTATGCAAGTTAGGGGCATAACCAATAGAACCAACAATCTTCATGCTTTGAATAATTGCTGCATCAACAGGTGGTGTTGGTCTGAGGAGAAAAAATGTGTTCAGCCAGTTATCACAACAAAAACTAAAAAATTGTATTAAAATTAAAAAAAATACAGTACTGTATGCAAAAAAATCCACAAAGAAATGGAAAAGTGAGCGAGTCTGGTGTTGACAATGGCCTTGATCGGCCGAAACGTTCATCTCCCTTTTCCATTTCTCCGTGGATTTTCCGCATACAGATCAGTGTTTTGTGATCGTCAATTGCAACAGTACTGTATATTCTATTCTTCGTAAAAAAACTTACACAATAAAATGTACACAGTATTTGATATATAATAAAAATTTGGCATCATCTTAGCTGTATCTTTGCTAAGATAGAAGAAGCATCTTCTATCTTAAAAAGATAGAAGATGCAGAGGATTGTAATGACCTTCAAAACGGTCTAGATGAAATAAGTGCTTGAGTGTCAAGTGGGAAATGGAATTCAATGTGAATAAATACCATGTTATGGAATGTGAAAATGGAGAAAATAGACCACACACACACAACTTACAGATTATGTGGAAAGGAATTACAGAATTTTAATAAAGAACGAGATTAGAGCTTGTTTAACCACTGCACTGCGCAAAGCACCTTAAGGCGCTCTGAGAGTCGTGCTATTTTTTTTAACCCTTGTGTTGCTAAGGGCTACTTGGCCATTGTCACCCACAGTCGCAAAACAAAAAAAAAATATTTTTTTCTTCTAAACCTGTTAATTTGCGTTCCTTGATCACGGAAAAAATAATAAAAAATTTTAAGTGTCATATTTTGCCCGCTATAGGGTGGGGAAGTCTGGCAAAAAAAGAAGCGCTGACTCAGTGTGTGTCCGAGGCAGTCTGCTCAGCCCCAGCTGTCAGGCAGGAGTGGCCACAAAGAGATAATTACCTAATTATTTCAATGGCAGATTGATTTTTCTCTTTTTTTGCTGTAATATCACTCAATAGTGTGTAGTGTGATATATTTTTATAATAAAACGTGTGAATCATTGCTGTACTCAAAATTATGGTGTGCATATTATTGATTCAATTATTGTGTTCATAAAACGATAAACAAATTCTTTGTCGGTTATTACACTATATACACAGGTTATGTATACGTATCTGGATGTTTTGTTGATATGCACTGCCAGTGCACTGCTACTAAGTTGATATTGCAAGTCAAAAAGCAGGGAGGTGTGGCCACCACATCTGCCAGTCAGCCTCTCACCGCCAGTCCCTCCCTCAATGATTCCTCACTCGCCCACATCCTCCTCCGACCATACTGTTCTTGCTTTTATTCACTATATACAGACGTTATAAGTAAGTACTGTATCTACATGTTCTATTCACCATAATTGTTCATCTAAGCTGGTATAGTGCCCAAAGAGCATAGTGGCCACCCCTACCCAGCATGAAAAATCATGCAGATGTTGCCACCTCCCTCACCAAAATGGCTTCTTCCCACACTCCTTTTGCTGTTATTACACTATATACATGTTATATATAAGTATCTACATTTGTGTTCACCATAACAAACTACTAAGTTGGTATGCTGAGTGGCAGTGGCAGCCTGTCACTGGCTGTTACTCCCTCCCGCCCTCACCTCACCTGACTCTCCACCATTCTCCTCCCACCATACTGTTTTTGCTTTTATTCACTATATACAGACATTATATATAAGTATCTGCATGTTTTGTTCACCATAGCAAACAACTAAGCTGGTATAAAGAGTCCAGAGAGTAAAAGGTCGTCACACAGAGTCAGTAAGACAATGCTACCTCTCTCCCCACCAAGATTACTCCTCCCACTTCAGCGCTAATTATCACAACAAATCCTACTATTATCAGAATCCTGGTCATTTTTACCACAGTCAGGGGTCTTCTGTAATAATATCATCGCTAAATAATAGCATGAACATGTATATTATGGCATTTTTAGGCGATGCTGTGGTCACAAGCTGAACAGCAGTGATGTGAGCTCATGCTATGTGCGCCAGCCTTGGTGGCTCACTCAGTACTGTGGACCTCACACCTGGGAATGTGGCCCACAATTTAAAAAAAAAAAAATGGCGTCTGTTTACAAGAGTCCTGATGAATGCGAGGTGAACCCCGTGTATCTGCGGGCCGTATAAATCTTGCGTAGTACTTGCACAATTTATAGCATGTTACTCAACACTTCATATGATGTGTTGCGCAGTTAAGGGTTAATTAGGCTATATTTTAATTTTTTTAATGTTTTCATTACTCTTTGTGTTTTGAAATTGAAATAGTTGACTTTGAAAACATTTTGACATTAACTTTACCCGACCATTTATAAAAACAACAAAAATATGTCCTTGACAATTGCACTAAAAAGCTTTTGCCAAAACCAGGTGCGCAGTGCAGTGGTTAAGATGGTAAGCTGTCGCGGAGGAACACAAAGAACATTGCGAGGGGAGCGCTAGGAAAGCAATCAACAATTTTATCAATGAACACAACAAAACAAGCAAAATGCATTCTTAAACAATAAACAAGCAGTACAAGAGATTACATTTGGAAACTGCATAAGAAAAGTTGGCAATGTATTAAATCACACAAATAAGCATTCAAAAGTATTAAATCCAACTTAAGAAATCCTAACATTATTTATCAAGCATTAATCAATTCACCATAACCATTTAAAGGACCAGTAAATTTCATGCAATTATGTAAGTAAGTAATTATCAAAGAAGGTACCAAGCCATGAAGGCTATGTAGCTTCATGCAATTAAAAAAATACAATAGAACAGTACCTGTAGTGAACCTTCATATACTGCTCTGGCCAATCAGATAATAATGCACTGGTCGGATAATACATGGGCAAAGATGCTAATGAAGTCGTTTTATCAGTCAGTGGCAATGTCTGAGTTTGTTCAGGCAAGTCTGGCATGATAGATTCCTAATAAAAATTATATAATTAACATTAGGAAATTATTTAAAATAAATTGAGCAATAATAATCATGAAATGCACCGAATTCTTAAATGGTAAAGTTCACAAAAATCCATATACTGTGCAGTACTTATTATACCATTGAAACAAATGTTTGATATAGAATTAATTAGCAATGTCACAAAGCTTCTATTTCAAAATTAATACTACAGCATATATTCAAGAAAAAATCCAGCATAGACTGTAATGAAATGCTTCTTTCAGGTGCAACCCCAGTGGCTATCAGAAGCTATCTTGATGAAATGCCCAACCTTAAGGGTCATATCAAATGCAGGAGTTCTGTTTGGCCTTGGGAGCAGGGAAATCAGAGCTACACGGGGTTCTCCTAGAAAGGGGCATTTCATTACACCCAATGCTGGAGTTTCTGGAGGATGCCCCCCTGGTAGCTTCCTCAAGCTAATACCAAGAACAAAAACCCAGTATTGAATGTGATGAAAGGCCAATTTCTAGGTGAGCCCCCAGTGGCTTCCTAAAGCTATACTCTGAGATGGTACCATCTACTAGGTCATATCAGCCATGGAGTTCTATCAGCCATTTTGTTTTTGCCACCTCACAAGAGAAGGCAACTAGAAAAATCAGCAAGTCAAAGACTGAACAAGACTGGCAGTGCACTGATGACTGCCAGGCACAAACATCAGTCAATAACTGACCGGTGACAGCCCAGCTCCCCCTCCCCCAAAGAAGGGGTAGGTGTAGCTAACTTACAGGGGGCTGATTTGACGAGGTTTTGGTTGGTTGTTTTCTTGTTGGGAGAGTTCTTTTGATATTGTTAGGGTATTGGTCTCATTTTTCAACCCTGCAGTAGTCTGTTTTGATTGCCTACCTTTCTGGGTGCTTCCCTGGTTGATGGCAAGATGATGAACTTGTAAATGAATGATGAACAGTGTAAAGTGTTCATGAGCCACATGCTCGCTGCACCTCTCTGAGGGAGCCAGGTTCTGACTCATTGTTCCCAGTAAGCAACAAGAACTCTCTGACTGCATGACAAAGAAGTATGGCACTTAATCAGTAAGCCGCTTCTGGGAGCCGACCAAAGCTCCCAGAAAAAACCCAGCTGTTGATGTAATGACAATGTAAAATTTTTGGGCGAGCCCCAGTGGCTCCTTTGAAGCTACTACCTTTGATAGAACTTTATAGTATGATACACTATCAGTCATAGGGATGAAAAATGCCTACCGCAGCCAGAATCTGGCTCGCCCTCACAGAGGCACAGAGAGTGGTGGCATTTATGTATTAAATTATCCATGACTGGCACTCATCTGGCATGGCACCCAGAAAGTCAAACGACTCCTGGCTTCAAACAAGGCCGCAGCCTCAAGAACAGCAGACAAGAACTCCCCAACCATGTAAACAAACATTTGAAAAGTCATAAAACTACCACCAGTTCCTTTGCCCAACCTTCCCCACTCATTTCAGGGGAAGGAGGGAGGCAGCCGGCAGTCGGCCAGTTACCCTCAGTTCGGCAATGCACGATTCACTAAGCTAAGGATCCACCGCATCTGCCCACTTATTAAACTATTCTACGTTAACTTTTTTCCACAACTCACAAAAACAGAAGAAAGTCTCGAAATACATTATTAATAGAAACAAGATACCTGCCAACACCCACCAGAAGATAAAGTTGACAATCTGCTACATGTGCAAGAAGACTGCCAACTTGCTCATGATGAACTTTTCCAACACCAAGTGAAGTCCCTTGACAGACAATTATCATCTATGCCTTCTCACTGACCCACTTGGGGATTGTCAGCTCTAATGATCTCAATTCATAGAGAAGACAATAACATCTTCTTAAGGCACCTCAAAATAAACAAACAACAAGGCCCATAAAAGAACCTCAAATTTATTTTTTACACACCACACACACACACACCACACAACTGAAAAAATAATTAAAACTAAAGGGTAGAACACTGGAGAGAAATGATATAATATCAGACGACAGTATGGTTTTGGATCTGGAAGATCCTGTGTACGAATTACTCAGTTTTTATGATCGAGCAACAGAATATTTACAGGAAAGAGATGGTTCGGTTGACTGCATCTATCTGGACCTAAAAAGGCTTTGACAGAGTTCCCAAAGAGGTTGTTCTGGAAACTGGAACATATTGGAGGGGTGACAGGTAAGCTCTAACATGGATGAAAAATTCTACTGACAGAAAAATGAGGGCGTATCAGAGGCAATTATCGGATTGGAGGAT
>WNGS01165339.1:18523267-18548645 GCA_020271785.1 Procambarus virginalis | reverse complement strand
GTAATTACACTTAGGTAATTACACACACACACACACAAAATTCTCAGGGGAATTGACAGGGCGGACAAAGACAAACTCTTCACCACGGGTGGGACACGAACAAGGGGACACAGGTGGAAACTTAGTACCCAGATGAGCCACAGAGACGTTAGAAAGAATTTTTTCAGTGTCAGAGTAGTTAATAAATGGAATGCATTAGGCAGTGATGTGGTGGAGGCTGACTCCATACACAGTTTCAAGTGTAGATATGATAGAGCCCAGTAGGCTCAGGAATCTGTACACCTGTTGATTGACAGTTGAGAGGCGGGACCAAAGAGCCAAAGCTCAACCCCCGCAAGCACAATTAGGTGAGTACAATTAGGTGAGTACACACACACACACACACTTACTTCAGGGAAATCTTCAGGGAACCAGATACAATAAGAATTCCAGAGAACAGCATAGAGCACATAGAGGTGTCTAGAGACGAAGTGTAAAAAATGCTCAAGGAGCTAAATAAGAACAAAGCAGTTGGTCCAGATGGAATTTCACCATGGGTTCTGAGAGAATGTGCACTCGAGCTCAGCATTCCTCTTCAACTGATTTTTCAGGCATCCCTGTTTACAGGAGTTGTAGCTGATGTGTGGAAAAGGCTAACATAGTTCCAATCTACAAAAGTGGAAGCAGGGAAGACCCCTTTAATTATAGACCGGTATCATTGCCAAGTGTAATAGTCAAAATATTGGAAAAAATAATTAAAACTAAACGGGTAGAACACCTGGAGAGAAATGATATAATATCAGACAGACAGTATGGTTTTCGATCTGGAAGATCCTGTGTATCGAATTTACTCAGTTTCTATGATCGAGCAACAGATATATTACAGGAAAGAGATGGTTCGGTTGACTGCATCTATCTGGACCTAAAAAGGGCTTTTGACAGAGTTCCACACAAGAGGTTGTTCTGGAAACTGGAAAATATTGGAGGGGTGACAGGTAAGCTTCTAACATGGATGAAAAATTTTCTGACTGATAGAAAAATGAGGGCAGTGATCAGAGGCAATGTATCGGATTGGAGAAATGTCACAAGTGGAGTACCACAGGGTTCAGTTCTTGCACCAGTGATGTTTATTGTCTACATAAATGATCTACCAGTTGGTATACAGAATTATATGAACATGTTTGCTGATGATGCTAAGATAATAGGAAGGATAAGAAACTTAGATGATTGTCATGCCCTTCAAGATGACCTGGACAAAATAAGTACATGGAGCGCCACTTGGCAAATGGAATTTAATGTTAATAAATGCCATGTTATGGAATGTGGAATAGGAGACCATAGGCCCCACACAACCTATATATCATGTGAGAAATCTTTAAAGAATTCTGATAAAGAAAGAGATCTAGGGGTGGTTCTAGATAGAAAACTATCACCTGAGGACCACATAAAGAATATTGTGCAAGGAGCCTATGCCACGCTTTCTAACTTCAGAATTGCCTTTAAATACATGGATGGCGATATACTAAAGAAATTGTTCACGACTTTTGTTAGGCCAAAGCTAGAATATGCAGCTGTTGTGTGGTGCCCATATCTTAAGAAGCACATGAACAAACTGGAAAAGGTGCAAAAACATGCTATTAAGTGGCTCCCAGAACTGAAGGACAAGAGCTACGAGGAGAGGTTAGAGGCATTAAATATGCCAAAACTAGAAGACAGAAGAAAAAGAGGCGATATGATCACTACATACAAAATAGTAACAGGAATTGATAAAATCGAAAGGGAAGATTTCCTGAGACCTGGAACTTTAAGAACAAGAGGTCATAGATATAAACTAGCTAAACACAGATGCCGAAGAAATATAAGAAAATTCACTTTCGCAAACAGAGTGGTAGACGGTTGGAACAAGTTAGGGGAGAAGGTGGTAGCGGCCAAGACCGTCAGTAGTTTCAAAGCGTTATATGACAAAGAGTGCTGGGAAGACGGGACACCACGAGCGTAGCTCTCATCCTGTAACTACACTTAGGTAATTACACTGATCGTCACTCAAGTTATCCTGATCAACAGCACTGAAATAATCAACAGATGCAATGACAATAGAAGATTAGCCATCGGCAAAGCACTTCATAACAATCTCTGCCAATTATTAATGGTGGCCAGCTCACACTTGGTAACATCGTCATCTGGCAGCATATCCAGTACATTGCTCTATCCATCATAAGAATATAGGAAGAAAGCTGCAGGCCTATTGGCCCACAGATATTTTACTTCACCTCATCCTCCCTGGTTATATATTACTTTGCTCAAGCTAACTTGCTCACATTTTGCCATTGTTGCAGTCGAAGGTACAGATAAAAGAAAGTCACCTGCAAGGGAGGCCAGCTAAATATATATACAAAACTTACATCATATAAATGCCCTCTAGAGCATCTCATTACAATGAATCTTCAGCAGCAATGAATTGCACCTGTTTCCATATAGTTTACTGAATTAAAGGTGCACTGTACTTTTTAACAAGTAATTTAGAGCATATTTAACAATTCAATTTTTTTTTTACCTTCAGTTAATTATGAGGCAGAGGTCTTAAAAATTCAACACATTTTAACCAAAAATAAAAAATAAAAAAATCTGTAAAAATCTTGTAGCTTTTGACATAACTGTTGTGAAAATCTTGTCTCTTATATCAAATAATAATTTTTGTTTAGAAATAAAAAACTAACCCACCCCACCGCAAGTGTCAGCAAGTGTTATCTCGTCATCGCGCTCGTTTCCGATTGTGTTCTAACAATCTGATTTTTTCTGTTGACCAGTATGTCTGGTCAACATACTTTAGCCACGTTATTGTGACTCATCGCCTGCTGATTTTTTCTGATAAAAATCTTTATATAAACTACTTATTTTATATAAGAGAAAAACTTTATATAAAATAATACTTTTGGTCATTGGTAAACATGACGTCGCCTGAGGCGAGAGAGGAGGGTGTATGCGAGGTACTTTCAGTCAACACACGTTGTTCATAGAGGGAGGTGGCATGGCACGGTTGTGCATCATTTCGTTGTCTCACGCTGTTCCTGTGCTGTCTTAATGCTACTATTTGTTACTGCCATTATCACGACGAAGCACAAAATAAAATAACAGAAAAAGGAGGAGGGAAATGGCACTACATGCCGTGAGAATCTCGCTGCCTCCTCAAGCCAATGCCACACACCCTAACCTCCTCCCTCTACACACTCCTCACACACGCCAGTGCTGTTAGGGCACCGCCAGGCACTTTCCTGACAGATGGGTAAGAGTATATATCAACTATATATAATGTAGTATTATATACAGTTGTAGTATTATATATATTATATGTAGTCAACTATATATAATGCTAGTATATATAAACTATATATAATGAATAAAGTGCCTGAAATTTGTTTTGTAAACCCTAGCACCCAAATATTACTGCATACCATACAAATAAAAGATGGCATCAAAACACAGATTTTGATCAAAACTTATCATGTATCAAATTTTGGAACAAAACATGATACATCAGTGCCAATAAAGTCAATGTATTGAAATTAATTATAAAACATTTTTATATAATTAATATTTATGTAGATATGTATTTTACACATGTAAATGAGAAATTCATTTTTTTTTAATAATTTTTTTACATCTCGATCCAAAAGAACTTTCTTTAACACAAAATACTTTTTAATAAAACATATATTTTTAATAAATATTCTTTTTAATAAAAAATATCACACAAACCATGAAATTTATTATACTGTACAAATAAAAGCTCACAATTATCATAAACAGTATCTGGAAATTATATTTTAAACTGAATTCTTAGTAATAATTTGGTTTTAAACTAACCTGAGAGAAATTATTGAATGAAGGTTTACTTCCGGACGTGAAGAGATGTAACGATCCTAAACTATCTCCAAAAACAATGGCTTGCGATGAAGATGCAACATCAAACGTTGTAATTCCACTCTCGGGAACACAGTTGATCTGCAAACAGTACAGTACAGACATTTGTTCATATTTGTTGAATGTGAAACTCAACTACTGTATACTGCAGTGTATCAAGTTTGTTTCCTGCTTTTTCAGGAAACAATTTAATAATTCCTTTATTAAATTAAAATTAGCACTTAAAAGTTTAACCCTTAGGCTGCTAAACACATACATAGGTGATGGGAGTAATGTGTACTGCCATGCACTCATCATACATAGGCAATGTAGGGTGCCGTGCACAATTTAAATCTACACATGGGTTCACATCAGCTTCCTCAGGGCTTTTGTAAACAGACGTTATTTAAAAAAAAAAATCATGGGCAACATCCTCGGGTGTGAGAGCCTCAGTACTGAGTGAGCCACCAAGGCTGGTGCTAGCAGCATGAGCTAACAGCACTGCTGTTCAGCTTGTGACCACAGCATCGCCTAAAAATGAGAAAATATACATGTAACTGAAATTATTTAGCGATGTTAATATTACAGGATACCCCTGACTGTGATAAAAATTACCAGGATTCTGATAATAGCAGGATTGTTGTGATAATTAGCACTGTGCTAGTATGATGGGAGGAGTAATGCTGAGGGAGGGAGGGAGGTAGACCATCGTCTGCACTCACCATAGCAGCTCAGTGGTTCTCTATGGTGAACACAAATGTAGATACGTACTGTATGTATAACGTGCATATATAGTGAATAAAAGCAAAAACAATATGGTGGGAAGAGAAATGTTGGCGAGTGAGGTGTTGAGGGAGGGAAGGTGGCGGTGTTCGCTGGCTGGTGTGGCAGCCACTGGTTGCCGTGTTTCACTCACCATACCAACTTAGTGGTTCGTTATGGTGAACAAAACATGCAGATACTTATATATAACCTGTGTATATAGTGTAATAACAACAAAACTATTTGTTTATTGTTTTATGAACATAATAATTGAATCACTAATATGCACACCATACTTTTGAGTATAGCGATGATTCACACGTTTTATTATATAAATATATCACACTATAAACTATTGAATAATATTATCCCCAAAAAACTGAGAAAAAATCAGATACATTGAAATAATTAGGTAATATCTTTGTGGGAACTCCCGCCTGACAGCTCGGGCAGAGCTGACTGCCTCCGACACTTGCTCTGTCAACGCCTACATTTTGCTAGACTTCCTCGCCCTATTGCGGCCAAAATATGTCGCCTATGATTTTTTTGTTATTTTACCAGTGATCAGGGAACAAAAATGAACACTTCTGAAAGAAGAAAGAATTTTTTGGATTTTTTCTTGTGCTTAGCAATGTTGAAGCCCTTAACCCTTAGGCTGCTCAGCCTTAGGGGTCATGAAGTGAAAAATATTTGAATTATGTAAAAATTACTTATAAATGTCCAAACTTTACAGTGGCCCCCATACACAGCATGAGAAATCACACAGCAGCCAGCAGACAACGCTACGATTATGTCACCTCCCTCATCAAAACAGCTTCTCCCAATATACTCCTGTTGCTGTTACTACACTATATTCACACATTGTTTATACCCATGTACAAATGTGTTCACCATAACGAACCACTAAGCTAGTATGATGAGCAAAACAAGAGTGGCTGCCACACAGTAAGGCTACCTCGATTCTCTCCCTCACTCCCTCACCACAATTACTCCTCCCACAATACTACGCACAGTGCTTATTATCACCACAATCCTGCTGTTATCACAATACTGGTCACTACATCCCGTAAATACATAATTGACCACAAGTTTATTTTGTAAAGGAACCTAAGAAGACGTTTGAAGATTCCTAGATGGACAAAATAATGCTGTGGTGCTGTGGCTAGTGCTATGAACATCATGAACAGCACTGAATCACTAATATTTGAACACTGTACACAGTCATTATCACACAGTATCTTCTGTAATACTATCATAGCTAAATAATACAAGTTATATATATATTTTGACATTATTAGGTGATGCTGTGGTCACAAGCTAAACAGCTGTGCTGTGAGCTCATGCTGCGTGCGCCGGCCTTGGTTGCTCACTCAGTACTGAGGCTCTCACAGCCGGGATTGTGGACCAAGATTTTTCTTAAAGATGGCGTCTGTTTACAAGAGCCCTGGGGAAGCTGATGTGAACCCCATGTAGTCGCGGGAGTTTTGAATGGAACGTGAAAAATACAATACAATACTGTATTGTATTATTATTACATGTTGTATTACTACGTGACCTGGAGGCGCGTAGCGCACCCCAGACGTGGGCCTGCAGGCACGTTGCACAGTTAAAGGGTTAAGGGTTAAAGGTCATTAGCAGCTTAAGGGTTAAACAAAATTACAATTTTTCAACAAAAATTCCAAATGTTAATATATTTTTTATTTAAAAGTGCACTTTATTAATACTCAGGAATCCTGGGGGCAGTTTTTTCTGGAAAACAACATGACATTCATGGCAGTTATGGAGATGCCATTAGTGCCTCATATGATTCAAATACATTACCCAGATACAGTACAGTACCATCAATGAAGAGTGGGTCGGGCATAGTATATTCACTACTCTACCACGTGCTCAATGGTCACATTTATCTACAACATGGCTCAGTGCCACATAAAATCAACGTTGAAAGTAATGAAACGCCAATATCTGGGTGAACTCTGTTGGGTTCCTAAAGCTATCATCACTGATTAAGTGCCATACTACTTTGAGTGATCAGTCACAGAGTTCTTGTTGCCTACTGGGGGACCATGAGTGAGAACCTGGGCCCCTCAGAGAGGCACAGGGAGCAATGGCTCATGAACACTTTATATTTTAATTTTATCATCTTGCCATCAACCAGGGAAGCACCCAGATAGGCAGGCAAATCAAAACAGACTACTGCAAGGTTGAAAAATAAGACCAGCACCCTTAAAATATCAAATGAACTTCCCCAACAAGAAACAACCAACCAAAATTTCATCAAACCCTGCTAGTTAGCTCCACCTAGTGGGGAAGCCAGCCCGGGTCAGCCTGGCCACCACCGGTCAGTTTTGGAATGACGAAAAGCCGCCAACTATAGGAAGGAAGGGTGTCGGGGAGCCTCCAGAGCTCACCCAGAAACTGCCGTTTCATTACATTCAACACTGGTTTTCTAGGGGGAAGGGAACCCCATTGGCTCGCTAAAGCTAACTACCCACAGAGACAGGAAAAACGGGGGACTTACCAGGGAGGCGGAAACACCGCAGGTATCAACTCAATGGCAAGACCGATGGCTACGACAGATGCACTAAGGCAACACAAGGCCACAGAGGACCAGGTACACTGAGAAGACACCTGGCAACCAAGACCATGTTACATCTCCAAAACCCCAGTGCCTGAATATTGGCCCAAGACATTTTACCAAAAACAGCCAACACAGAGGCATACTTCTGAACATCATAAGCATGAGGGTAGACAGCAGGCTGGCTAGCTTTGATGATACTGCGGACAACTTGAGACACACAAGTCCTGGAACAGGGGAACCAGCGAAACCGCACCAACTTGCAACAAATCTACCAAAACAGAACCATTGGCTAGCAGATAGCAGAACAAAGCCGCCAACGGACACAGCCCATGATGCACCCCCGGCCTAACCAACCAAGCTTCCACAACCAAAAGGACCCCTCTGGAAGCCCGCCATCTCATACTTCGTCAGAAAAGTAGCAGGAGGCTACAAACTAACAAAACACCCACTATGACCCAAAGAACAAAGCCCACGACACCAGAGAAGAGCAAGAAGCTCGTCAACCCGACAACTAGAGGCCAAGGAAAACAAAAAGCCTACCAGAAACCTTACCAGACCGAAGGGGCCACTACAAACCGAGCAGAAGAAAGAAAAGAAAGAACATGGCCCCAAAACCAGGCAGGATCAGGCGGCACATGAGCAGGCCTGAGGTGACACAAAGTGCGAGAAAGCTTGCGGAAGAGGGTTAAGTGACGTCGACCCCAAATGCAAGCCGAGTCTGCTACGCCAACGGCGCACGATAGAAAGCGACAGTATTTGGAATAAGATGCCAATCGAGAAAAAACCAGGTTAGAAAGGACAAAACAACTTTGTCCAAAATGGAAGGAAAACAATGGATAGAAAGAAAAAAGCGAAAAAACGCTAACAAATCTCACACTGTCACCGAGAAGAAGGCTGCAGGTGGGACACCATCAAACCAGTCACCTGATCAGCATACAATATACGTTTAGTCCATTAATATGCAGTGAAAAATATGCGTTAATAAGTCCAAATGCTAGAAGAAAAGGCTGAACCAGCGAGGTACGTCACTCGCCCAACCCTCTGATAAAGGTAGAGCCGCGGAAAAGCACCTGGGTTTGGAAATCCTGCAAGCAGCGCCTGAAACCTATCAAGCCAGAAGAATCACTCTCTACCTGTAAGACTCCAGACATGCCAGAATCTAGAGCAACAGCTGGAACGGGAGAAAAGGGTAAATGATCCCCCTACCTTGGCCAGTCATTCCAAAAAGCGTCCACTACAAGGGCCTCACAGTTAGGGAATGGCACCACGTAAAGAGGCAGACACCGAGACCACACCAACATGGAGGTTGACGTCTGTACGTCTGGCAAAACCAGCGTAAGGAATTGGCATCGACGGTCCACTCTGTGTAGAGGGCAATAAGGAGAGAGACCGTCGGCTAGGGGAATAGGAGACCCGGGTAACCAAGTCACCTGGGTCCCCTTCAGCAGGAGCCGACAGTCGGACTGCAGCCGGAGTAAGGATGCAGGAGAAAGGGAAAGAAACGCTGTTCGAGAATCTCAAATGAAACCCAACCAGGTCCAAACCTGGGACGGAACCAACTGGGACTTCCTCCAGTTCCCCAGGAACCTGAACCCAGTGAGCTGGGGAAAGAACCAGATGCCTGGCTAGCAGACCGGCTGGGAGCCCACACCAGCCAGCTGTCGAGGTAGGCCAAGACCCGAAGACCTACAAGATGAAGATGGGCCACCACGAGTCACTCATAAAAGCTTGAGGTGCCAGATTCAGCCCAAACGGAAGAGCCCGAAAGTGGTAAGTCTTGCCCCACCACAAAACCTAACCAATCCCTAAACCTCAAATGCATGGGGGTGTGTGTCAATAACCATTCTAGAAATGCTTATTGGGAAATATGCCCAATTTATCTTACTGAAAGACAAGTCTCGGAAATCATCCAAGCGCCTTGCTCGAGCATGAGCCATAGTCATAGGGGACAACGTAGTCATCTGAAAGGAGGGGCAAGGAATCAACCAGTTCAGACAAGAGAAGTCCAGAATGTACCGGAGATCCATAAAGTCTCATTTTGGGACCAGAAACCGTTAGAAAACCCACCAAAGAGACGAGGTCGTTTACGACCACACTCACGTTCAGGGAAGGGAATTTATCATTTTACGAAGAAAAAATAATTTCTTGGGAACTTTATTTCATGCACACAGGGGGAACTTCACAAACTCGGCACAGCACAGTGGTTAAAGAAAAGGAAGAGTCCATGGGAAAGACAGCAAGAAAGAGATGCTGGTAAGACCCAGAAGCCTTGGCAGGAGGAACAGGCTCGAAAACCTCCGTCCCCAACCCGAACGGGGCAGCCCCCTGAAACCGCCCGAGTCTCAGCCCCAACTAAACCCCATCCCGACCCCGATACCCGCAGACAGTCCGGAGCCGGGGAACAGGGAGGGAAAGGGGCGAACAGCAACTAACCAAAACGGGGCGGCCCCGGGGCATCCGAGTGGGAAACCAACCTAGCGTGTTGCAGCAACCTAACCTAGCTTGCAACACAGATGCCGCCTGTATTCTGAACAGTAATAACATCAGGAGAGTACTGGAGAACAAGCAGAGAAACTCTCTCACAAGACTCCAGGTCAAGGTGTCAGGGACCCAACAGGCAACATGACGGAGGTAAAAGTGGCAACTGTCACCTTGAGACAAGGACACAGCAACCAACAAACCCATACAAGACGGGTTGGAACCCGGAAGACACATTCAATGGTCCACCGAGCCCCGACAGGGTTTTCCAGGGCCCGTAGGGTAACAACTACGGGAAGCCCCGGGCAAGGTGTTGCTAACCAGTTAAAACCCAAAACTAATGAGGGGGTAGAGGACAACACTGAAAACCCCTGCGACATGTACAATCACGGGGGCCTAGCAGAGGGCCACCAAACACTACCAGTGGAACTATAGCCACAATAGGCAGACCCCCACCAGGCTAATGAAAATAAAAACAAAAGAAAAACCCCGCAAAAGTACACCGTTCACAAAGGTAACAGGAACCGGTCGCCGCTTAGGTGGCAGATCGCTCAACACCTTGACACCCTAACCAGCACAATACCAGTTCCTACCCAGGGCCAAACAAGGGCCCCAAGCCCCAGCTGGCCCTAAGGGCGAGGCAAATGCCGAGCAGCAAGAACCTCTACGGGAATGGTTCCCGAACGCCCCAGGGAAGATAACCCTGTTACCCAGGGGCAGTACTCACAGGGCGCTTAGGAAAGGAAGCCACTAAGCGCATGCAGCCCCGGTACTGATGAACACCTGGCCACCGCACTACACAACACACGGCAGCGACCGCCACGAAAGGCAAACACCGTCTAGGAAACCGAGGCCAGAGAAACGCCTATCCAGGTTGACATTAGCTTACGAACCGATGCTAGGCAGCCGGCACAGTGAGGTCTGGGGCTCCCCCCCCTCCCCCTCTCGGGGTGGGAAGGGCTGCGTGGACGATCGGCGCGGCAGTAAAGTGTGATGTTTGCTTGTTTCCTTGGTATTGTTGGGAGTTTCTACCTCTCTGTTCGGTTTTATGTTTAAGTTTTTACCATGAGGGGTTTGTTTTGTTATGCCTACTTTTCTGGATGCCTAACCCCGGTCGATGGTAGATAAGGAAAGCCCCAACCACATGGGGGGTTTCCAGGGCCATTGCTCCCTGAAACCTCTCTGAAGGGGCCAGGTTCTGGCGCTGGTCCCTGGTAGGTCTGAACTCCTTAGCTAATGTCCCGGTGTAATTTAACATACATTAGCCCGATAAGCTCCAGGGAGCCTCCGGGGCTCACCCAGAAAAGGCTTTTGACAGAGTTCCACATAAGAGGTTGTTCTGGAAACTGGAACATATTGGAGGGGTGACAGGTAAGCTTCTAACATGGATGAAAAAATTTCCGACAGAAAAATGAGGGCCGTAATCAGAGACAATGTATCAGATTGGAGGAATGTCACGAGTGGAGTACCACAGGGTTCAGTTCCAAGCAGGATCAAAATAAGCCTAAGAGCTCCAACCAGACTCCCGTCCCAGACCCCAGCCTCCATACTGAGTCCTGGGAACCGTTGAGAAAGGCACCTGGAAAAAAAGACGGAGGCCCCAAGGGAAAGGCCTCAAAACAGGGATTTGGCTGGAAAGAGTCAGAATCCTTAGTGAAAGGAGTGGTAGAACTGTCTCCATGCCTGCGTCAGAAAGCGACTGCTGCTTGATATCTCAGAATATTAATCGAGAAATGGGTGAATTGGATTACATGAGGAACTAATCCCACACGGCTCATGATCATAGGTGTAACCAACCCAACAAGTAGCACAGCAGATGCAAACGTATGATCGTCACTCTTGAGGCACAGGCGATGAACAACCCTCAAATTCACACAAGGCGAAAGTGGGCCCTGAAGAGGTATCTATTGTACAACCGAGCCCATGGATTTTTCCCAGAGCCTGATGGGTGAATGACCTCCTACAGGAAGCCCAGGCACTGGAGCCAGGCACTAGGAAATCCCAGGGGGTAGCAAGGAAGGTCCACTGCACACACCCTAGGCATGCCTAATAAGGCAAAAGGCAAAACCCCCAAGCTGAAAGCAAGTGAACAAAGTGCTAGCAAACAAGAAATGAAGATTCAAAACCCCCTAGACCCAACTGTGGCAATCAAGCAGCCTGGAAGAAACACCAGCATGCCGTTCACTAGTTGCAGAGCAGGTAGCACCAGCCACAGTGTGCCACAACAAACAAACCTTCCCCCCCTCCCAACCCTGGGCAAGATGGAACGCCCAAGACCCCCAGCTTATCCCTCATTGGCGAGGACCACCTCAAGCAAGGAAGCCCGCTGATGGCAGTGTTTCCCGCACGTCCCAAGGAAGATAACTGAGCGCACAGCACACTAACTCCTGGCTTATGCACACTTGTGTAGGAACAGCCTAAAAAGGCAAAACCCCCAAAACAGGAGATGAAGCCAGAGCGCACCGATGATCGCTAGCCACGAACATCAGTCAAGAACTGACTGGTGATAACCCAGCTGACCTGGTCCAGTTCCCCCCTCCCTTCAACGAGGGAAAAGGTGGAGCTAACTGGCAGCAGGCTGGTTTGACTAAGTTTTGGTGGTATGTTTTTTTATTGGGAGAGTTCTTTTGACTTTTGAGGGCATTGGTCTCATTTTTCAACCATCCAGCAGTCTGTTTTGATTCGCCTAACTTTCCGGGTGCTTTCCTGGTCAATGGCAAGTTGATAAACTTTACATTTAAAGTGTTCACGAGCCATTGCTCGCTGCGCCTCTGAGGGGAGCCAAGTTCTGGCTCATGGTCCTCAGTAGGCAACAAGAACTCTGACTGATGACTCCAAATAGTATGGCACTTAATCAGTGAGTGTCGGCTCCCTGGAGGAGAGCCAACAGGGCTCCCCACAGAAAATGTAGACATGGAAAAGTAGAAAATGCTCATGGAAAAGATTTGTAAAACCAAAAACAAATAATTGTGTGGGAACCCTGGAGTATGTATATACTGTATATATAAACATCCTATAAGTAACTAACCTGATAACTCATGCTCATAATAGCATTGTCTGGTTGCCCTGCATCCATCAGTTGCCATTGTCCAACTGGTGAAACAACAGCTAGACATGATGAAAGACCTGGAACAAATCTCAGTAGGAAGGGAGGAACCAGAGCACGCAAAGGTAAGGACAGCTTCATCATCCGAAGGTCAAACACCATAACAAACTGATCTCCTAGCAATTGGCCCATCCTGGAAAAAAAAAAGTTGAGTGTAATGATGAATGTAATAATCATTACATTCATCATTACATAATCATAAAAGTTGAATGTAATAATCATAATCGATGATGTCATCGAAATCATCGATTATGAATTCGATGATTTCATCGATAGGTACGGAAATAGCAGGCGGCTTGACATCAGCGAGGCGCTACACATCAAAAAGTCAACACCAGCAATTAACAGCCAATTAATGCACAACTATATTCTACCTACTTCAAGACCCCGAACCAATATGGAAGCAGCAAGAGGAAGTATGGGCCAATAGACCTTCTGCAGTTACTTCCATTCATATGTTCACTTATCCAATATATACCCATTGTTTCGTGTTCTGTCTTGTGTTTGTCACCTCACCCAAAACTTTTGTACCATATCACCTCATCCAATAGCGTATAAGTACGAAGAATTTGTGTGTAAATTAAGTCTTTGAAAATGTAATACAAATTACGAAACGCGTTCAGGCGTCAGACAATTAAAAAATGAATTTCGGAGAACTGTTATTTTTATTACCACCGACAGTGAAGAAAAACATAAGAAATATTAGAAAGAAACACACACACACACACACACACACACACACACACACACACACACACACACACACACACACACACACACACACACACACACACACGCAAGGAGCCTATGCTATGCTTTCTAACTTCAGAATTGCATTTAAATACATGGATGGGGATATACTAAAGAAATTGTTCATGATTTTTGTTAGGCCAAAGCTAGAATATGGAGCTGTTGTTTGGTGCCCATATCTTAAGAAGCACATCAACAAACTGGAAACGGTGCAAAGACATGCTACTAAGTGGCTCCCAGAACTGAAGGGTAAGAGCTACGAGGAAAGGTTAGATGCATTAAATATGCCAAACTAGAAGACAGAAGAAAAAGAGGTGATATGATCACTACATACAAAATAGTAACAGGAATTGATAAAATCGACAGGAAAGATTTCCTGAGACCTGGAACTTCAAGAACAAGAGGTCATAGATATAAACTGGCTAAACACAGATGCCGAAGAAATATAAGAAAATTCACTTTCGCAAACAGAGTGGTAGACGGTTGGAACAAGTTGGGGGAGAAGGTGGTGGAGGCCAAGACCATCAGTAGTTTCAAAGCGTTATATGACAAAGAGTGCTGGGAAGACGGGACACCACGAGCGTAGCTCTCATCCTGTAACTACACTTAGGTAATTACACTTAGGTAATTACACACACACACACACACACACACACACACACACACACACACACACACACACACACACACAACACACACGCAAGGAGCCTATGCTATGCTTTCTAACTTCAGAATTGCATTTAAATACATGGATGGGGATATACTAAAGAAATTGTTCATGATTTTTGTTAGGCCAAAGCTAGAATATGGAGCTGTTGTTTGGTGCCCATATCTTAAGAAGCACATCAACAAACTGGAAACGGTGCAAAGACATGCTACTAAGTGGCTCCCAGAACTGAAGGGTAAGAGCTACGAGGAAAGGTTAGATGCATTAAATATGCCAAAACTAGAAGACAGAAGAAAAAGAGGTGATATGATCACTACATACAAAATAGTAACAGGAATTGATAAAATCGACAGGAAAGATTTCCTGAGACCTGGAACTTCAAGAACAAGAGGTCATAGATATAAACTGGCTAAACACAGATGCCGAAGAAATATAAGAAAATTCACTTTCGCAAACAGAGTGGTAGACGGTTGGAACAAGTTGGGGGAGAAGGTGGTGGAGGCCAAGACCATCAGTAGTTTCAAAGCGTTATATGACAAAGAGTGCTGGGAAGACGGGACACCACGAGCGTAGCTCTCATCCTGTAACTACACTTAGGTAATTACACTTAGGTAATTACACACACACACACACACACACACACACACACACACACACACACACACACACACACACACACACACACACACACACATAAATGCCATGTTATGTAATGTGGAATTGGTGAACATAGACCCCACACAACCTATAAATTATGTGACACATAAATGCCATGTTATGGAATGTGGAATTGGTGAACATAGACCCCACACAACCTATAAATTATGTGAGAAATCTTTAAAGAATTCTGATAAAGAAAGGGATCTAGGGGTGGTTTTAGATAGAAAACTGTCACCTGAGGACCACATCAAGAACATTGTGCGAGGAGCCTATGCTACACTTTCTAACCTAAGAATTGCTTTTAAATACATGGATGGAGAAATACTAAAGAAATTGTTCACGACTTTTATTAGACCAAAGCTGGAATATGCAGCGGTTGTATGGTGCCCTTATCTTAAGAAGCACATCAACAAACTGGAAAAGGTGCAACGACATGCCACTAAGTGGCTCCCAGAAATGAAGGACAAGAGCTATGAGGAGAGGTTAGAGGCATTAAATATGCAAAAACTAGAAGATAGAAGAAAAAGAGGCGATATGATCACTACGTACAAAATAGTAACAGGAATTGATAAAATCGACAGGGAAGATTTCCTGAGACCTGGAACTTCAAGAACAAGAGGTCATAGATTTAAACTAGCTAAACACAGATGCCGAAGAAACGTAAGAAAATTCACCTTCGCAAATAGAGTGGTAGACGGTTGGAACAAGTTAAGTGAGAAGGTGGTGGAGGCCAAAACCGTCAGTAGTTTCAAAGCATTATATGACAAAGAGTGCTGGGAAGACGGGACACCACGAGCGTAGCTCTCATCCTGTAACTACACTTAGGTAATTACACTTAGGTAATTACACACACACGGAGTGTGTGTGTGTGTGTCACGGAGACAAAACTTGAAGATGTTATTTTAAATGAGGTCATATTCCCAAGGGGCTACTCAATTTGGAGACGGGACAGAAAAATTAGGAAAGGTGGTGGCGTTGCTGTGCTGGTGAAAGAACACCTAAAGGTGAACGAAATAATGACTACCAATCCACAAGAAGTTGACATAATAGCACTAGAGATCTGCCATGAGGATGATAAACTAGTGATCATAAATGCATATAGTCCACCGCTAAGCAGCACATGGTCAAAGGAGGAGCTAGATAGTAAACGAGAAGGTCTTATAACGATAATGAGAGAGATCACAGCGAGAGCGGATAACGATAGTTCACGACTGTTGATAGTCGGCGACTTCAACTTGAAATCCATAGACTGGGAAGCATATGAAGCTAAAACAGAAGATTTCTGGACCTGTAAATTTGTAGACCTCATCCTGGAAACATTCTTGTATCAACATGTTAAACAAGCTACGAGGATGAGGGAAGGTGACGTTCCCTCCATGCTAGATTTGATATTTACCAGGAAGGAGGAAGAAATATTTGACATTCAGTACCTTCCTCCCTTGGGTAAAAGTGACCATGTCTTTTTGAGGATAAAGTATGCAATGCGTTATAATCTGGAAGAAAATATGATGGTCGATGCAATTGAAAAACCTGACTTTAGGAGAGGACATTATGGCAACCTTAGAAAATTTTTTAGGGAGTATAATTGGACAGACTTGTTGCTAGGCAAGGAAGTGAATGAGATGTATGTCAAGTTTTGTGAAATATATGATAAAGGCACAAAAAAATTTATACCAAAACAGAGAAGCAGAACTAGGAAACAGGATTGGTTCGACAGAAAGTGCGAGAGGGCCAGAGACCAAAAGACACAAAAATGGAATCAATACAGGAAGAGGCCAAACCCCAATCATACCAGCGATACAAAGATGCGAGAAACAACTACACGGCAGTGAGGAGAGAGGCAGAAAGAAATTTTGAAAAAGGGATTGCAGACAAATGTAAAACAGAACCAGGTCTATTCTATAAATTCATAAACAACAAATTGCAGGTAAAGGATAATATTCAGAGGTTGAAAATGGGAAATAGATTCACGGAAAATGAAAAGGAAATGTGTGAAACATTAAACGAAAAGTTCCAAAGTGTGTTTGTACAAAATGAAATCTTCAGGGAACCAGATACAATAAGAATTCCAGAGAACAACATAGAGCACATAGAGGTGTCTAGAGACGAAGTGGAAAAAATGCTCAAGAGCTAAATAAGAACAAAGCAGTTGGTCCAGATGGAGTTTCACCATGGGTTCTGAGAGAATGTGCACCTGAGCTCAGCATCCCTCTTCAACTGATCTTTCAGGCATCCCTGTTTACAGGAGTTGTAGCTGATGTGTGGAAAAAGGCTAACATAGTTCCAATTTACAAGAGTGGAAGCAGGGAAGACCCCCTTAATTATAGACCGGTATCATTGACAAGTGTAATAGTCAAAATATTGGAAAAAATAATTAAAACTAAATGGGTAGCACACCTGGAGAGAAATGATATAATATCAGACAGACAGTATGGTTTTCGATCTGGTAGATCCTGTGTATCGAATTTACTCAGTTTTTATGATCGAGCAACAGAGATATTACAGGAAAGAGATGGTTGGGCTGACTGCATCTATCTGGACCTAAAAAAGGCTTTCGACAGAGTTCCACATAAGAGGTTGTTCTGGAAACTGGAAAATATTGGAGGAGTGACAGGTACGCTTCTAACATGGATGAAAAATTTTCTGACTGATAGAAAAATGAGGGCTGTGATCAGAGGCAATGTATCGGACTGGAGAAATGTCACAAGTGGAGTACCACAGGGTTCAGTTCTTGCACCAGTGATGTTTATTGTCTACATAAATGATCTACCAGTTGGTATACAGAATTATATGAACATGTTTGCTGATGATGCTAAGATAATAGGAAGGATAAGAAATTAGATGATTGTCATGCCCTTCAAGAAGACCTGGATAAAATAAGTATATGGAGCACCACTTGGCAAATGGAATTTAATGTTAATAAATGTCATGTTATGGAATGTGGAATAGGAGAACATAGACCCCACACAACCTATATATTATGTGAGAAATCTTTAAAGAACTCTGATAAAGAAAGAGATCTAGGGGTGGTTCTAGATAGAAAACTATCACCTGAAGACCACATAAAGAATATTGTGCAAGGAGCCTATGCTATGCTTTCTAACTTCAGAATTGCTTTTAAATACATGGATGGCGATATACTAAAGAAATTGTTCATGACTTTTGTTAGGCCAAAGCTAGAATATGCAGCTGTTGTTTGGTGCCCATATCTTAAGAAGCACATCAACAAACTGGAAAAGGTGCAAAGACATGCTACTAAGTGGCTCCCAGAACTGAAGGGTAAGAGCTACGAGGAAAGGTTAGAAGCATTAAATATGCCAAAACTAGAAGACAGAAGAAAAAGAGGTGATATGATCACTACATACAAAATAGTAACAGGAATTGATAAAATCGACAGGAAAGATTTCCTGAGACCTGGAACTTCAAGAACAAGAGGTCATAGATATAAACTGGCTAAACACAGATGCCGAAGAAATATAAGAAAATTCACTTTCGCAAACAGAGTGGTAGACGGTTGGAACAAGTTGGGGAGAAGGTGGTGGAGGCCAAGACCGTCAGTAGTTTCAAAGCGTTATATGACAAAGAGTGCTGGGAAGACGGGACACCACGAGCGTAGCTCTCATCCTGTAACTACACTTAGGTAATTACACACACATTAATAGGTGAGTACCAATAGGTGAGTCCACACAACCCAAAAATGTAAGGGACACATTCGAGAAAGAGATCTGGGAGTGGGATGGACACCTAATCTAACTCCTGAGCAATATAAATAGGGATAAAGACAGCAGCGTACTCTACATGGCGAAAATTAGAACTTCATTCAGAAACCTAAATGAGGAGGCTTTCAGGGCGCTTTACACTGCCTACGTGAGACCTGTCTTAGAGTATGCCGCGCCATCATGGAGCCCCCACCTGAAGAAATACATAAGGAAATGGAGAAGGTTCAGAGGTTTGCGACGAGGCTTGTCCCAGAGTTACGAGGGATGGGATATGAAGAGCGTCTGAAGGAACTGACCTTACGACACTAGAGAAAAGAAGGGAGAGAGGAGATATGATAGGGACATATAAAATACTCAGGGGAATTGACAAAGTGGAAATAGATGAAATGTTCACACGTAATAATAACAGAACGAGGGGACATGGGTGGAAACTGGAAACTCAGATGAGTCACAGAGATGTTAGGAAGTTTTCTTTTAGCGTGAGAGTAGTGGAAAAATGGAATGCACTTGGGGAACAGGTTGTGGAAGCAAATACTATTCATACTTTTAAGACTAGGTATGATAGGGAAATAGGACAGGAGTCATTGCTGTAAACAACTGATGGCTGGAAAGGCGGGATCCAAGAGTCAATGCTCGATCCTGCAAGCACAAATAGGTGAGTACAAATAGGTGAGTACACACACTACTGTAATTACTTAAGTGAAGTTACAGGAGGAGAACTATGCTTGTGGTTCCCGTCTTGCCAGCACTCTTTGTCACAGAACGCTTTGACACTATTGACAGTGTTGTCCTTCCCCACCTTCTCACTTGTTCTGACCATCTACAACTCTGTGAAAGAGAACTTTCTAATACTTATAATACTGTACACTTGTTTTCTTTGCTTGAATCTATTACTTGTTCTTGAAGTTGCAGGTTTCAAGAATCCTCTTTACTAATTTTGTTGATTGCTGTTACTATTTTGCATATAAGAGCATATCGCCTCTCTTATTTTCTTCTATCTTCTAGCTGTGGCATATTTATCACTCCTATCCTCTCCTCATAGCTCTCGTTTTTTCAGTTCTGGGAGCCATTTAGTAGCATGTCTTTGCAACTTTCCAGTTTACTGATGTGCTTTTTGAGACATGGGCACCATACAACCACTGCATATTCCAACTTTGCTCTCACATCACTTGTCAACAGTTTAATTAATGTTTCACCATCCATGTATTATAATTGATTCTAAAGTTGGCAAGTATAGCATATGCCTTAGCACAATAGCCTTTATTTGGTCTTTGGTGACAGCCTACTACTATGCAGAATCACCTCTAGATCTCTTCTTTGTCTGAATACTTAAATGCCTTTCCCCATAATTTATAGTTGTGTGTGGGGCCTATTTTCTCCTATTCTACATTCTATAACATGACATTTATTCACGTTGATTTCCATCTGCCAAGTGTTGCTCCATACACTTATTCTGTCCAGGTCATCTTGAAGGGCATGAAAATAATTTAAGTCACTTATCTTCCCTAGAAGCTTAGCATCATCAGCAAACATGTTCATATAATTCGGTATTCCCTCTGGTAGATCAATCATACAGAGGATAAATATTATTAGTGACAGAACTGACCCTGAGGTGCACTGGTAGTAACATTTCTCCAGTCTGATACATTGCCTCTCATTACCACCCTCATTTTATGTCAGAAAACTTTTCAGCCATGTCATCAGTCTCCTTGTCACTCCCTCCATCATCATCATCCAGCTTCCAGAGAGGGTTGGCAGCAAGTCACGATGAACCTGGAACCTCACACACTAACCTCACAGTTAGCCAATAAGCTAACCGAGACAGACCCGCACCCGAAATACCAACACCTCCAATTCCAGGTCCCAAAACAGCACAATTGCACATGTTCATAGATAAAAGGAACAGCAGGTACCACATCATGAGCCACATATACTCATGACCTATACTGCAGTGGAAGTGGCCTAACACTACTAGCCCCGGCAGTATAGGTCATGAGTATATGTGGCTCATGATGTGGTACCTGCTGTTCCTTTTATCTATGAACATGTGCAATTGTGCTGTTTGGGACCGGAATTGGAGGGTGTTGGTATTTCGGGTGCGGGTCTGTCTCGGTTAGCTTATTGGCTAACTGTGAGGTTAGTGTGTGAGGTTCCAGGTTCATCGTGACTTGCTGCCAACCCTCTCTGGAAGCTGGATGATGATGATGATGGAGGGAGAGTGACAAGGAGACTGATGACATGCTGAAAAGTTTTCTGACATAAAAATGAGGGTGGTAATGAGAGGCAATGTATCAGACTGGAGAAATGTTACTACCAGTGCACCTCAGGGGTCAGTTCTGTCACTAATATATTTATCCTCTGTATGATTGATCTACCAGAGGGAATACCGAATTATATGAACATGTTTGCTGATGATGCTAAGCTTTAGGGAAGATAAGTGACTTAAATTATTTTCATGCCCTCAAGATGACCTGGACAGAATAAGTGTATGGAGCAACACTTGGCAGATGGAAATCAACGTGAATAAATGTCATGTTATAGAATGTAGAATAGGAGAAAATAGGCCCCACACACAACCTATAAATTATGGGGAAAGGCATTTAAGTATTCAGACAAAGAAAGAGATCTAGAGGTGATTCTGCATAGTAGGCTGTCACCAAAGACCAAATAAAGGCTATTGTGCTAAGGGCATATGCTATACTTGCCAACTTTAGAATCAATTATAAATACATGGATGGTGAAACATTAATTAAACTGTTGACAAGTGATGTGAGAGCAAAGTTGGAATATGCAGTGGTTGTATGGTGCCCATGTCTCAAAAAGCACATCAGTAAACTGGAAAAGTTGCAAAGACATGCTACTAAATGGCTCCAGAACTGAAAAAACGAGAGCTATGAGGAGAGGATAGGAGTGATAAATATGCCACAGCTAGAAGATAGAAGAAAATAAGAGAGGCGATATGCTCATTATATGCAAAAATAGTAACAGCAATCAACAAAATAGTAAAGAGGGATTCTTGAAACCTGCAACTTCAAGAACAAGTAATAATAGATTCAAGCAAAGAAAACAAGTGTACAGTATGTATAAGTATTAGAAAGTTCTCTTCACAGAGTTGTAGATGGTCAGAACAAGTGAGAAGGTGGGGAAGGACAACACTGTCAATAGTGTCAAAGCGTTCTGTGACAAAGAGTGCTGGCAAGACGGGAAACCACAAGCATAGTTCTCCTCCTGTAACTTCACTTAAGTAATACAGTAGTGTGTGTACTCACCTATTTGTACTCCTATTTGTGCTTGCAGGATCGAGCATTGACTCTTGGATCCCGCCTTTCCAGCCATCAGTTGTTTACAGCAATGACTCCTGTCCTATTTCCTATCATACCTAGTCTTAAAAGTATGAATAGTATTTGCTTCCACAACCTGTTCCCCAAGTGCATTCCATTTTTCCACTACTCTCACGCTAAAAGAAAACTTCCTAACATCTCTGTGACTCATCTGAGTTTCCAGTTTCCACCCATGTCCCCTCGTTCTGTTATTATTACGTGTGAACATTTCATCTATTTCCTTTGTCAATTCCCTGAGTATTTTATATGTCCCTATCATATCTCCTCTCTCCTTCTTTTCTCTAGTGTCGTAAGGTTCAGTTCCTTCAGACGCTCTCATATCCCATCCCTCGTAACTCTGGGACAAGCCTCGTCGCAAACCTCTGAACCTTCTCCAGTTTCCTTATGTATTCTTCAGGTGGGGGCTCCATGATGGCGCGGCATACTCTAAGACAGGTCTCAGTAGGCAGGTAAAGCGCCTGAAAGCCTCCTCATTTAGGTTTCTGAATGAGTTTAATTTTCGCCAGGTAGAGTACGCTGCTGTTGTTATTCATATTTGATGTCCTCAGGAGTTAGATTAGGTGTCACATCCACTCAAGACGCTCGTTCTCGAATGTTATTACAGGTTGGCTGTGTGTGTCCTCACCTATTGGTACTCTACCTATAGATGTGTGTGTAATTACCTAAGTGTAGTTACAGGATGAGAGCTACGCTCGTGGTGTCCCGTCTTCCCAGCACTCTTTGTCATATAACGCTTTGAAACTACTGACGGTCTTGGCCTCCACCACCTTCTCCCAACTTGTTCCAACCGTCTACCACTGTTTGCGAAAGTGAATTTTCTTATATTTCTTCGGCATCTGTGTTTAGCTAGTTTATCTATGACCTCTTGTTCTTGAAGTTCCAGGTCTCAGGAAATCTTCCTGTCGATTTTATCAATTCCTGTTACTATTTTGTATGTAGTGATCATATCACCTCTTTCTTCTGTCTTCTAGTTTTGGCATATTTAATGCTTCTAACCTCTCCTCGTAGCTCTTGCCCTTCAGTTCTGGGAGCCACTTAGTAGCATGTCTTTGCACCTTTTCCAGTTTGTTGATGTGCTTCTTAAGATATGGGCACCAAACAACAGCTGCATATTCTAGCTTTGGCCTAACAAAAGTCATGAACAATTTCTTTAGTATATCGCCATCCATGTATTTAAAAGCAATTCTGAAGTTAGAAAGCATGCATAGGCTCCTCGCACAATATTCTTTATGTGGTCTCAGGTGATAGTTTTCTATCTAGAACCACCCCTAGATCTCTTTCTTTATCAGATTCTTTAAAGATTTCTCACATAATATATAGGTTGTGTGGGGTCTATGTTCTCCTATTCCACATTCCATAACATGGCATTTATTAACATTAAATTCCATTTGCCAAGTGGTGCTCCATATACTTATTTTATCCAGGTCTTCTTGAAGGGCATGACAATCATCTAAATTTCTTATCCTTCCTATTATCTTAGCATCATCAGCAAACATGTTCATATAATTCTGTATACCAACTGGTAGATCATTTATGTAGACAATAAACATCACTGGTGCAAGAACTGAACCCTGTGGTACTCCACTTGTGACATTTCTCCAGTCCGATACATTGCCTCTGATCACAGCCCTCATTTTTCTATCAGTCAGAAATTTTTCATCCATGTTAGAAGCGTACCTGTCACTCCTCCAATATTTCCAGTTTCCAGAACAACCTCTTATGTGGAACTCTGTCGAAAGCCTTTTTTAGGTCCAGATAGATGCAGTCAGCCCAACCATCTCTTTCCTGTAATATCTCTGTTGCTCGATCATAAAACTGAGTAAATTCGATACACAGGATCTACCAGATCGAAAACCATACTGTCTGTCTGATATTATATCATTTCTCTCCAGGTGTGCTACCCATTTAGTTTTAATTATTTTTTCCAATATTTTGACTATTACACTTGTCAATGATACCGGTCTATAATTAAGGGGTCTTCCCTGCTTCCACTCTTGTAAATTGGAACTATGTTAGCCTTTTCCACACATCAGCTACAACTCCTGTAAACAGGGATGCCTGAAAGATCAGTTGAAGAGGGATGCTGAGCTCAGGTGCACATTCTCTCAGAACCCATGGTGAAACTCCATCTGGACCAACTGCTTTGTTCTTATTTAGCTCTTTGAGCATTTTTTCCACTTCGTCTCTAGACACCTCTATGTGCTCTATGTTGTTCTCTGGAATTCTTATTGTATCTGGTTCCCTGAAGATTTCATTTTGTACAACACACTTTGGAACTTTCGTTTAATGTTTCACACATTTCCTTTTCATTTTCCGTGAATCTATTTCCCATTTTCAACCTCTGAATATTATCCTTTACCTGCAATTTGTTGTTTATGAATTTATAGAATAGACCTGGTTCTGTTTTACATTTGTCTGCAATCCCTTTTTCAAAATTTCTTTCTGCCTCTCTCCTCACTGCCGTGTAGTTGTTTCTCGCATCTTTGTATCGCTGGTATGATTGGGGGTTTGGCCTCTTCCTGTATTGATTCCATTTTTGTGTCTTTTGGTCTCTGGCCCTCTCGCACTTTCTGTGAACCAATCCTGTTTCCTAGTTCTGCTTCTCTGTTTTGGTATAAATTTTTTGTGCCTTTATCATATATTCACAAAACTTGACATACATCTCATTCACTTCCTTGCCTAGCAACAAGTCTGTCCAATTATACTCCCTAAAAAATTTTCTAAGGTTGCCATAATGTCCTCTCCTAAAGTCAGGTTTTTCAATTGCATCGACCATCATATTTTCTTCCAGATTATAACGCATTGCATACTTTATCCCAAAAAGACATGGTCACTTTTACCCAAGGGAGGAAGGTACTGAATGTCAAATATTTCTTCCTCCTTCCTGGTAAATATCAAATCTAGCATGGAGGGAACGTCCCTTCCCTCATCCTCGTAGCTTGTTTAACATGTTGATACAAGAATGTTCCAGGATGAGGTCTACAAATTTACAGGTCCAGAAATCTTCTGTTTTAGCTTCATATGCTTCCCAGTCTATGGATTTCAAGTTGAAGTCGCCGACTATCAACAGTCGTGAACTATCGTATCCGCTCTCGCTATGATCTCTCTCATTATCGTTATAAGACCTTCTCGTTTACTATCTAGCTCCTCCTTTGACCATGTGCTGCTTAGCGGTGGACTATATGCATTTATGATCACTAGTTATCATCCTCATGGCAGATCTCTAGTGCTATTATGTCAACTTCTTGTGGATTGGTAGTCATTATTTCGTTCACCTTTAGGTGTTCTTTCACCAGCACAGCAACGCCACCGCCTTTCCTAATTTTTCTGCCCGTCTCCAAATTGAGTAGCCCTTGGGAATATGACCTCATTTAAAATAACATCTTCAAGTTTTGTCTCCGTGAGTGCAACAATGTCTGGTGTCTGCAGCTGAGT
>WNGS01165339.1:18469154-18508132 GCA_020271785.1 Procambarus virginalis | reverse complement strand
AATCCCCAAATAATGTAAACAATACACATAGAAATCACAATAGTGTGATGCATCAAATGAACAAATCCACAAGGGCCATGATGAGGGTTCGAACTTATGCCTGGGATGATAAGCCCAGGCAGGTACTGCTAACCGGCGCCCAAGTCTACCAGACAAACTTTTATAACTGAACCCCCGGGACGTGTCCACTCACGGGAAGCCAAGCAGGGGGTACCATCAAACACAGGAGATCAAGACCTTAATATAACTGGGAGCCAAGGGACACCAAGGCACACCCTCCCCCACCAGGCAGAAACAAAAAAAAAAAATGCAAGAGGACAACGTACCCATGAGGAACAGAGCGGCCGCTTTTATAGGTGAAAACTAGCTGTGCAGTACCCCATATCCCTACCAGTGCAAAAACTACCACTTACCCAAAGATAAACAAGGGAGGAAACGCCCCAAACACTCGGGGTGGTCAATCATTGAGCAGCAAAAGACCAACAGAGGTAGACCCCAAGGTGACGTGGAAGATAACTCCAAGCCCCTAGGGCGGTACTTACAGGGCACCCGGGGAAGGGAACCCTAAGCACATGCAGCCCGAGTACCTGTGAATAATACTCCCAGCTCGCATGCCACTGTAAGAGCAGTATTGGATACAAGGCACAGTACAACACAGAATCTGGAGCTGGAGCCACACAATCGAGCCACAATCACATCAGCCAAGAACTGAAGGGTGGATCACTGGTGTGGTGGGTTTGGAGCTCCCCCAGCTGCCAGACATGCGGCACGGCTTGTGATATGCTCGTTTTCATTTGGGGAGTTCTGTCCACGTGTTTGCCTATTTTTGTTGTTTTAACCAGAATAGCAGTTTGTTTTGCGCTTACCTTTCTGGGTGCCTGGCCGGTCAGTGGCAGACACAGAATGCTTCAAATCCCATGTGCATTTCTATAGGCCATTGCTCCTCGTGCCTCTCTGAGGGGGCCAGGTTCTGGATCGTGGTCCCCGGTAGGACACGCTGGACCTCATTTTCACTAATAATGATGAATTGATCAGGAACATAATGATTACAAATACCTGTTACTCAGATCACAACTTAATTGAAGTTATGACAACCATGGGGAATAGACCTTCAAAACCAGTCCAGATTCCCGGTGGAGGAGATTTCAGCAAATTCAACTTCAATAATAAACAGATAAACTGGGAGCAAATAAACCAGGACTTCACAGAAATAAACTGGGAAGAACAGCTAGGAAATGCGAACCTGAACCAGTGCCTGGAAAAAATAAGCTCAGTAGCACTAGAAATATGTACAAACCGCATCCCCCTAAGAAAAAAGAGGAAGAGATGCAGATTGGAACGAGAACGTCGTTCCCTATATAGGCGAAGAAAACGAATCGCGGTACAACTTGAGAGTCGCACCCTATCTCAGGAACGGCGAAGAAGGTTAGGTAGCGAAATAGGAAAAATTGAACTCAAGCTACAAGAATCATACAAAACGCAGGAGAGGGAAAGAGAGCAAAAGGCCATCAGTGAAATAGAGAGAAACCCGAAATATTTTTTCTCCTATGCAAAATCAAGATCAAAAACCACATCTAGTATCGGGCCCCTGCGAAAGGAAGATGGAACTTTCACCGATGACAACAAAGAAATGAGCGAGCTACTGAGGAAGCAATACGACTCTGTCTTCAGCGAGCCATTAAACGCACTAAAGATCGATAACCCAAATGAATTTTTCATGGATATGATACCAACATCAAATCATATATCAGACGTCACCCTATCCCCACTGGATTTTGAAGAAGCCATAAACAGTATGCCTATGCACTCCGCACCAGGCCCGGATTCTTGGAACTCCATATTCATCAAGAACTGTAAAAAACCACTATCGCAGGCCCTTCACATTCTGTGGAGACAAAGCCTAGATACTGGCGTTATTCCTGATATACTAAAAACAGCAGAGATAGCACCACTTCATAAAGGAGGAAATAAGGCAGAGGCAAAAAATTACAGACCGATAGCACTAACATCGCACATCATAAAAATTTTTGAGAGAGTGCTAAGAAGTAAGATCACAAAATACATGGAATCACAGCATCTCCATAACCCCGGACAACATGGTTTCAGAACAGGGCGCTCTTGCCTGTCGCAGTTGCTGGACCACTATGATATGGCATTAGATGCTATGGAAGACAAACAAAACGCTGATGTAATTTACACAGATTTTGCAAAAGCTTTTGATAAATGTGACCATGGTGTTATTGCCCATAAAATGCGCTCAAAAGGAATTACCGGAAAAGTAGGCAGATGGATCTACAATTTCCTGACCAACAGAACCCAATGTGTAATAGTCAACAAAATAAAATCCAACCCGTCAACCGTTAAGAGCTCAGTCCCCCAGGGTACTGTGCTTGCTCCAGTACTTTTTCTCATCCTTATATCGGACATAGACAAGAACACAACCTATAGCACTGTATCATCCTTTGCAGATGACACTAGGATCTTCATGAGAGTAGGCAACATAGAGGACACGGCGAACCTCCAGTCAGATGTAGATCAGGTCTTTCTATGGGCTACAGAAAATAATATGGTGTTTAACGAAGACAAGTTCCAGCTCATGCGCTATGGAAAAAATGAAAATATAAAAACTGAAACCACGTACAAAACTCAGGCAAATCATAACATAGAACGAAAAGGCAATGTAAAGGATCTGGGTGTACTCATGTCGGAAGACCTTACCTTTAAAGAACACAATAAAGTAGCCGTCACAACTGCAAGAAAAATGACAGGTTGGATAACAAGAACTTTTCACACTAGAGATGCTATACCGATGATGACACTTTTCAAAACGCTTGTGCTCTCTAGAGTGGAGTACTGCTGCACAATGACAGCCCCTTTCACTGCGGGTGAAATTGCTGACCTGGAGAGCGTGCAGAGATCCTTTACTGCTAGAATCCACTCGGTAAAACATCTAAACTATTGGGACCGACTAAAGAGCCTAAATCTGTATTCCCTTGAGCGCAGGCGGGAGAGATACATAATAATTTACACGTGGAAAATATTAGAGGGGCTGGTCCCAAACCTGCACACAGAAATAACATCACATGAGACCAGAAGACATGGCAGGATGTGCAGAATACCCCCGTTGAAAAGCAGAGGTGCAACTGGTACTCTGAGAGAGAACTCTATCAACATCAGAGGCCCGAGACTGTTCAACACGCTTCCACTACACATAAGGGGCATAACTGGCAAACCCCTCACAGTGTTCAAGAGAGAACTGGATAAGCACCTCCAAAGGATACCTGATCAACCAGGCTGTGACTCATACGTCAGGCTGCGAGCAGCCGCGTCCAACAGCCTGGTTGATCAGTCCAGCAACCAGGAGGCCTGGTCGATGACCGGGCCGCGGGGACGATAAGCCCCGGAAGCACCTCAAGGTATCCTCAAGGTAAGGCCTAGAACTCTATTCACAGTGACTGATGCCAAAATCTAATGATATACATATCAGCCTGGATATATCCGGGGAGCTGAAGGAGGCTCCCCCAGAAAAATGAGTTGGCTGGCTTCTGGAGGGGACCCTCTGGTGATGGACACTTGGTTGGTTTGGCTGGGGTGCATCATGTGCTGTTTCCGGTGGCAGCATTACGCTGCTGCCTTCTGGTCACCAGTTCTGGTTCAGTGGACTCGGTGGGTTGATCCAGTTTCCCTGGTCCCCTGTTCCAGGGCTCATGTTTCTCAGGTTTTCCACGGTATCTTTAAATTGCCAACCTTCGATCTACCCTAGTTCCCATGATGTGCATAAGTATGATGCTCTTTTGGCAGTTTATGCCAATATTTCGTGGGCCGATATTTGGGCGAGGGAGGTTTTGGCAGTCGAACATGGTCTTGGCAGACAGGTATCTCAGAGGCCTTGTGTGACGTTGGATCGTGTGCTGCGACCATTGGTCTCTTCTTCGTCTTGAAAAGAGGAACCTCTTACAAGGGAGGAGGAAGCACTCGCTGCTTTTCCAGTGAGGGTGTAATAATCCCCTGCTCTCTAGCTCTGTGAGGGGGGGGGGCCTAGTTTTGGCTCTGGCTTCTGGAAGACCAATAGAATTCTTAAGACCAATGGGACTGAATATGAGAAGCCAACAAATGACTCCCACAGAAAGGCACTGAAGATAAAGTATACAATCAAATGTGTTTCCATTCATACCCCTTTTTCCAAAAATCCATTGGCAAAATTTACTGGACATAATCTAAAGTTCAATCTTTCATGTGATGGATATCTAACAGCAGAACCTGACGTTATCTGGCATGCCCCGTTTCTAAACTTCGTTTTCAAAAGTAGGGCAATGACTCTTGGTGAATGGAAACACATCAAACTGGAAATGAAAGTCAGCCATAGATTTTAAATAATGATTCAGATGGATAGATAGCCAAGTGATGGCAATTTATCATGATATACAATTTTAATTGAAAAGTTGACTTACACATCTGGTTTGCTCCAAGCAGTTGAGATCAAACTCTACCATAGAACTCTGATGACCTCCCAACAGAAGTCGGTGGGAGAAGTTGCCTCCTAATTGGAGCATACATTGCATGTTCTCTAACTGTGGTGACCTGTTAAGAAAAAAGAAATTCAGTTTGCTGAAAAACATTTTCCAAATACCACTCCTGCTTTCTTTCAAATTTTAATACCCAGTACAATGCCAACGTTTCATCAACATACCAACTCACTACGAGAAGATAAAAAACTTATGTTTTGACGTGGTATCTTGCTACAGTAGATAATTGTTACAAATGAGATATTCTTCACTTAATTTTTTTAGCACTGTAATTTCATAAAATGAAACAAATATTAATAAAAAAATCACACTAGTTTAACTTAAAACCATGCTGAAATAGAAAATATGTGTATTTGATAGATTTTCATAATCTAAAGACTTATGTTAACCATGGCATTTTAACCATTTTCCTTCCTTAATGGAACTACCTTTCATCATTACATTATTTCCCAGAGAAAATAATGAGAAAATACTTAAAAAAACAAAAAAAAATTAACAGTATCGATGGCCGTGGACAACGCTCACGTCTACTTTTTTCTCCCGAGTACTAGCCGTGGACAGCGCTCGCTTCCAATACAAAAATATTTGTATAAAATTTCTTTTTTTTTCCTATCACCTTCGGGATAGTTTCAAAACAAGCTCCCTTAGAGTGCGCACAATTTGATACCAAAGTGAAAGATGTAACACGAAACCTGATGTCAGAACATTTGAAAGATTATACATACGTTTTTGGTCAAAATTTTAAAATGTTAAAATTCTATTTATTGTGCTATTATTTTGGGACTAGTTTTAAAACGCGTGCCTTTACATTGCGAACAATTTGATACCAAAATGAAAGATGCAACACAAAAATTTATGTCAGAACACTTGAAAGATACAAATAATTTTGTGATGATGAGCATACAAAATTAAAATATGTTAAAATTCCAGTTATTGCTCTATTTTTATGGGATTAGTTTTAAAATACGCGCCTCTATGTTGCGAACAATTTGATACCAAAATGAAAGACGTAACTCGAAAATTGATGTTATCAAACTGAACGAGTATACACATTAGGTTGCAGTGTGCCAATTGATGCTTGTTTACGGAAAAGAAGCAGAAAGCCGGAAAAAGCAGAGGCAAAAAGGCGGAGGCAGAGTCCGGAAAAGAAGGCCATCGTACAGAAAGAGGTCGACTTACTGCTCCGGCACGGCCTCATCCGGCCCAGCCAGGGCTCTTGGTGCTCGCCCTGCCTTCTGGTCCCCAAACCAGACGGCTCCTGGCGATTATGCACCGAAAACAGGCAACTCAACAAGGTGACCATTGTGGATGCCTATCCGCTGCCCCTCCTAGAAGACTGCATCGACGAGATCGGAAATGCCACGTACGTCTCGAAATTCGATCTTACGAGAGGTTATTATCAGATCCCGCTCACCGAACGTGCCATGCAACTAACTGCGTTCGTAACACCCGATGGTGTCTTCGAGTATCAAGTGTTACCGTTCGGCTTGCGTAATGCCCCTGCCACATTCCAGAGGCTAATGAACTCTCTGCTCGCTAATGTGCCAAATTGTCTGGCGTATTTAGATGACATTGTGCTCTTTGATAGTAATTGGGCTGACCACATAGCTGGGTTACACCAGTTGTTCACAGTTCTGAAAAGTGCAAATTTAACTAAATGCAAGAAAGTGTCATTTTGGCCAAAGCACAGTGACGTACCTCGGTTACGAAGTGGGCCGAGGAAAAGTGTTACCTCGGCAAGATAAAATCAGTGCCATTCTGGAGTATCCAGTGCTCCAGTCTAAAAAGGACGTTCAAAGGTGTATCGGTATGTGTGCATACTACCGACGCTTTTGTCAGAACTTTCCCAGTGTCGCCACTCCTCTCACGGACTTGTTGCAGAAGGCCGTTAAATTTAAGTGGTCAACAGACTGTGCAGAGGCGTTTAAAAATCTGAAATTGATCTTAGCTTCCGCCCCAGTGCTCGCTAGTCCAAGGTTCGACCGACCATTTAAAATTCATGTTGATGCATCTGACTCGGGTGCTGGTGCAGTGTTGTTGCAAACTGGGGATGATCATGTGGATATATAAAATAACATGAAAATAACATGATATTTAACAGCAATAAATTTCAGGTACTCAGGTACGGCAAAAATGAGAATCTGAAACATAATACAGGGTACAAAACACAATTGAATCTTCCCATAGTAGAAAAACAGCACGTCAAGGATTTGGAAATAATGATGTCCGACGATCTAACGTTTAGGGAGCATAACCAAGCAAATATTGCGTCAGCCAGAAAAATAATCGGATGGATTATGAGAACTTTCAAATCCAGGGATCCCATCACAATGGTTGTACTCTTCAAGTCACTTGTGTTGTCCCGTGTCGAGTACTGCTCAGTACTCACTTCTCCCACCGACTTCTGTTGGGAGGTCATCAGAGTTCTATGGTAGAGTTTGATCTCAACTGCTTGGAGCAAACCAGATGTGTAAGTCAACTTTTCAATTAAAATTGTATATCATGATAAATTGCCATCACTTGGCTATCTATCCATCTGAATCATTATTTAAAATCTATGGCTGACTTTCATTTCCAGTTTGATGTGTTTCCATTCACCAAGAGTCATTGCCCTACTTTTGAAAACGAAGTTTAGAAACGGGGGCATGCCAGATAACGTCAGGTTCTGCTGTTAGATATCCATCACATGAAAGATTGAACTTTAGATTATGTCCAGTAAATTTTGCCAATGGATTTTTGGAAAAAGGGGTATGAATGGAAACACATTTGATTGTATACTTTATCTTCAGTGCCTTTCTGTGGGAGTCATTTGTTGGCTTCTCATACTCAGTCCCATTGGTCTTAAGAATTCTATTGGTCTTCCAGAAGCCAGAGCCAAAACTAGGCCCCCCCCCCCTCACAGAGCTAGAGAGCAGGGGATTATTACACCCTCACTGGAAAAGCAGCGAGTGCTTCCTCCTCCCTTGTAAGAGGTTCCTCTTTCAAGACGAAGAAGAGACCAATGGCCGCAGCACACGATCCAACGTCACACAAGGCCTCTGAGATACCTGTCTGCCAAGACCATGTTCGACTGCCAAAACCTCCCTCGCCCAAATATCGGCCCACGAAATATTGGCATAAACTGCCAAAGAGCATCATACTTATGCACATCATGGGAACTAGGGTAGATCGAAGGTTGGCAATTTAAAGATACCGTGGAAAACCTGAGAAACATGAGCCCTGGAACAGGGGACCAGGGAAACTGGATCAACCCACCGAGTCCACTGAACCAGAACTGGTGACCAGAAGGCAGCAGCGTAATGCTGCCACCGGAAACAGCACATGATGCACCCCAGCCAAACCAACCAAGTGTCCATCACCAGAGGGTCCCCTCCAGAAGCCAGCCAACTCATTTTTCTGGGGGAGCCTCCTTCAGCTCCCCGGATATATCCAGGCTGATATGTATATCATTAGATTTTGGCATCAGTCACTGTGAATAGAGTTCTAGGCCTACCAGGGACCACGATCCAGAACCTGGCCCCCTCAGAGAGGCACGAGGAGCAATGGCCTATAGAAATGCACATGGGATTTGAAGCATTCTGTGTCTGCCACTGACCGGGCCAGGCACCCAGAAAGGTAAGCGCAAAACAAACTGCTATTCTGGTTAAAACAACAAAAATAGGCAAACACGTGGACAGAACTCCCCAAATGAAAACGAGCATATCACAAGCCGTGCCGCATGTCTGGCAGCTGGGGGAGCTCCAAACCCACCACACCAGTGATCCACCCTTCAGTTCTTGGCTGATGTGATTGTGGCTCGATTGTGTGGCTCCAGCTCCAGATTCTGTGTTGTACTGTGCCTTGTATCCAATACTGCTCTTACAGTGGCATGCGAGCTGGGAGTATTATTCACAGGTACTCGGGCTGCATGTGCTTAGGGTTCCCTTCCCCGGGTGCCCTGTAAGTACCGCCCTAGGGGCTTGGAGTTATCTTCCACGTCACCTTGGGGTCTACCTCTGTTGGTCTTTTGCTGCTCAATGATTGACCACCCCGAGTGTTTGGGGCGTTTCCTCCCTTGTTTATCTTTGGGTAAGTGGTAGTTTTTGCACTGGTAGGGATATGGGGTACTGCACAGCTAGTTTTCACCTATAAAAGCGGCCGCTCTGTTCCTCATGGGTACGTTGTCCTCTTGCATTTTTTTTTTTTGTTTCTGCCTGGTGGGGGAGGGTGTGCCTTGGTGTCCCTTGGCTCCCAGTTATATTAAGGTCTTGATCTCCTGTGTTTGATGGTACCCCCTGCTTGGCTTCCCGTGAGTGGACACGTCCCGGGGGTTCAGTTATAAAAGTTTGTCTGGTAGACTTGGGCGCCGGTTAGCAGTACCCTGCCTGGGCTTATCATCCCAGGCATAAGTTCGAACCCTCATCATGGCCCTTGTGGATTTGTTCATTTGATGCATCACACTATTGTGATTTCTATGTGTATTGTTTACATTATTTGGGGATTCTATAGCTGGTTTTTGAGGCTGCAGTCTCATTTGAAGCCAACAGTGGTTTTTCAATTGTTAGGCTGACTTTCTGGGTGCCTTCCTCCGTGGTGGCATAAATGAATACCTGGTAACTTAATACTGAATATAAATGTCACTGCTCTCTGTGCCTGTTGTGAAGGGGCCAGGTTCGGGCTCTTGGTGTCAAATAGGCCATAGAACTCTGCGACTGATGGACCCTAGTACAGTAGTATGACATACTATCAAAGATAGTAGCTTCAGGGAGCCACTGGGGCTCACCCAGAAATTGGCATTTAATTACACTCAATTCTGGTTTTTCTTTGGCTTCTGTTTATGTATGCTTAAGCTGTAAGTTCCTATTAAACTATTTTGCAGAGGAAGTTAATTATTAAAAATATAGTGTATAGCAGCTAGTATTAAAATTGATATACTGTATTTTATTAAAACAGCACCAAGTTGGGGAGCAAGGTTGCGTTATTTTACGTGATCATCCCAGATTTGTTTGTCATGGCGATCTCGCAGGAAGGATAGTCCTTCATGATCCCCGAACAATGCGTCAGGAGCACTCCTTCCAAGCCCACACTGGCAGCCTTTCAGATTTTGATGTACTGGGAAATTATATTGCTACATGTGGATTCTCAAACAGGTATGCTTAGAACATGTACATTTGTGCATATTGTAATAGTGTGTAATTACCTAAGTGTAGTTACAGGATGAGAGCTACGCTCGTGGTGTCCCGTCTTCCCAGCACTCTTTGTCATATAACGCTTTGAAACTACTGACGGTCTTGGCCTCCACCACCTTCTCCCCTAACTTGTTCCAACCGTCTACCACTCTGTTTGCGAAAGTGAATTTTCTTATACTTCTTCGGCATCTGTGTTTAGCTAGTTTATATCTATGACCTCTTGTTCTTAAAGTTCCAGATCTCGGGAAATCTTCCCTATCGATTTTATCAATTCCTGTTACTATTTTGTATGTAGTGATCATATCACCTCTTTTTCTTCTGTCTTCTAGTTTTGGCATATTTAATGCCTCTAACCTCTCCTCGTAGCTCTTGCCCTTCAGTTCTGGGAGCCACTTAGTAGCATGTCTTTGCACCTTTTTGAGTGTGTGTGTGTGTGTATACTCACCTAGTACTCGCCTAGTTGCGTTTGCGGGGGTTGAGCTCTGGCTCTTTGGTCCCGCCTCTCAACCGTCAATCAACAGGTGTACAGATTCTTGAGCCTATTGGGCTCTATCATATCTACACTTGAAACTGTGTATGGAGGCAGCCTCTACCACATCACTTCCTAATGCATTCCATTTGTCAACCACTCTGACACTAAAAAAGTTCTTTCTAATATCTCTGTGGCTCATTTGGGCACTCAGATCTCTCAGATCTAGATCTCTTGCTTTATCAGAATTCTTTAAAGATTTCTCACATAATATATAGGTTATGTGGGGTCTGTTCTCCTATTCTACATTCCATAACATGGCATTTATTAACATTAAATTCCATTTGCCATGTGGTGCTCCATATACTTATTTTGTCCAGGTCATCTTGAAGGGCATGACAATCTAAGTTTCTTACCTTCCTATTATCTTAGCATGATCAGCAAACATGTTCATATAATTCTGTATACCAACTGGTAGATCATTTATGTAGACAATAATGTCATTGGTGCAAGAACTGAACCCTGTGGTACTCCACTTGTGACATTTCTCCAGTCCGATACATTGCCTCTGATCACTGCCCTCATTTTTCTATCAGTCAGAAAATTTTTCATCCATGTTAGAAGCTTACCTGTCACCCTCCAATTTTTTCCAGTTTCCAGAACAACCTCTTATGTGGAACTCTGTCGAAAGCCTTTTTTAGGTCCAGATAGATGCAGTCAACCCAACCATCTCTTTCTGTAATATCTCTGTTGCTCGATCATAGAAACTGAGTAAATTCGATATACAGGATCTTCCAGATTGAAAACCATACTGTCTGTCTGATATTATATCATTTCTCTCCAGGTGTTCTACCCATTTAGTTTTAATTATTTTTTCCAATATTTTGACTATTACACTTGTCAATGATACAGGTCTATAATTAAGGGGGTCTTCCCTGCTTCCACTTTTGTAGATTGGAACTATGTTAGCCTTTTTCCACACATCAGCTACATCTCCTGTAAACAGGAATGCCTGAAAAATCAGTTGAAGTGGAATGCTGAGCTCAGGTGCACATTCTCTCAGAACCCATGGTGAAACTCCATCTGGACCAACTGCTTTGTTCTTATTTAGCTCCTTGAGCATTTTTTCCACTTCGTCTCTAGACACCTCTATGTGCTCTATGTTGTTCTCTGGAATTCTTATTGTGTCTGGTTCCCTGAAGATTTCATTTTGTACAAACACACTTTGGAACTTTTCGTTTAATGTTTCACACATTTCCTTTTCATTTTCCGTGAATCTATTTCCCATTTTCAACCTCTGAATATTATCCTTTACCTGCAATTTGTTGTTTATGAATTTATAGAATAGACCTGGTTCTGTTTTACATTTGTCTGCAATCCCTTTTTCAAAATTTCTTTCTGCCTCTCTCCTCACTGCCGTGTAGTTGTTTCTCGCATCTTTGTATCGCTGGTATGTTTGGGGGTTTGGCCTCTTCCTGTATTGATTCCATTTTTGTGTCTTTTGGTCTCTGGCCCTCTCGCAATTTCTGTTGAACCAATCCTGTTTCCTAGTTCTGTATCTCTGTTTTGGTATAAATTTTTTTGTGCCTTTATCATATATTTCACAAAACTTGACATACATCTCATTCACTTCCTTGCCTAGCAACAAGTCTGTCCAATTATACTCACTAAAAAAATTTCTAAGGTTGCCATAATGTTCTCTCCTAAAGTCAGGTTTTTCAATTGCATCACCTCTTATTTTCTTCCAGATTATAACACATTGCATACTTTATTCCCAAAAAGACATGGTCACTTTTACCCAAGGGAGGAAGGTACTGAATGTCAAATATTTCTTCCTCCTTCCTGGTAAATATCAAATCTAGCATGGAGGGAACGTCCCCTTCCCTCATCCTCGTAGCTTGTTTAACATGTTGATACAAGAATGTTTCCAGGATGAGGTCTACAAATTTACAGGTCCAAAAATCTTCTGTTTTAGCTTCATATGCTTCCCAGTCTATGGATTTCAAGTTGAAGTCGCCGACTATCAACAGTCGTGATCTATCGTTATCCGCTCTCGCTATGATCTCTCTCATTATTGTTATAAGACCTTCTCGTTTACTATCTAGCTCCTCCTTTGACCATGTGCTGCTTAGCGGTGGACTATATGCATTTATGATCATTAGTTTATCATCCTCATGGCAGATCTCTAGTGCTATTATGTCAACTTCTTGTGGATTGGCAGTCATTATTTCATTCACCTTTAGGTGTTCTTTCACCAGCACAGCAACGCCACCGCCTTTCCTAATTTTTCTGTCCCGTCTCCAAATTGAGTAAACCCTTGGGAATATGACCTCATTTAAAATAACATCTTCAAGTTTTGTCTCCGTGAGTGCAACAATGTCTGGTGTCTGCAGCTGTATTACATCACTTAACTCCAGTATCTTTGATCTTATTCCATCTACGTTGGTGTATGCAATCTTCAGGAACTTGTTCCCCCTCTCCTTATTTTTCACTCTTCCCTCTCTCTAATGATTTTGTTGCTTTGCCTTTATGTACCACTTTACTGGTCTGCCTACCCCTATCACTCTGTAGAAAAAAGAATTGATTTCTTCTTCATTCCTGCTCTCATTTAAACGTTTTGCCTCGGCGAGGTTCAGTTTCAGCTTCTCCCTATCTTATTTTGAAAGATCTCGTCTTAATGACCACACTTTCCCATCCTCATTACTTTGTAATTTTCTAGCATTCTTTAGTACTTCTTCCATCTGTTTGGCACCATTTAGGGTGATCCTCAAAGGTCGATCTTTCCCTTTTACATATCTGCCTATTCTCCTGTAGTCGCACACATTCTCTATGGTTGTAAGACCTTCCACGAGGCCAACAGTTTTATCTACTACTTTTGCTTCTTCTACAGCTCTTTCTGACCTAGATGTTATCTCCTTTTCTTTGCAGCCAAAAGTTATCAGGGACTTACTCCGATCAACTGTGTTTTGCACCAACTTCGGGTTAGATGCCAATTCTTTTCTCACTTCCAGCCTAATGTTTGTTTTATCTTGGTTGCTGCAGTGTTTGACTTCCTTTACTGCTTTTTCAATTTTTTCCTTCTCCTTGTGGGAACCGACCTGTGAGATTTATATTTGATTTATATGAATTTATATAGAATTTATATTTACGTTAATTTATATATTTCGATAGCAATTGGTATGATGTTAAGTGGACTGTATTTCTGCAATATTCTCACAAATCGATCCTTACACATTAGAGGGGGGCGTTATATTAAATTTATATATATGCAGCCAATCAAACTACAGTATTAAACTACATATATTGGTATACATTGAGGAGGTTCCTTATCTTATTGCACAGCAGGCTTAGTTCACCAGGTATAACTGGGATGTAGACACCAAATTATCCTCGTTTGAGGCTTCGGCTACCGTCACCCAGTAACTGATGTATCAAGTTTTGCTTCCTCTTCTTGTTCCTGTCAAAGGGCGCTAGCTGTAAAGCCAGAATCCTAATATATGACAGCTATATCAGAGAAAACACTGTATACTGTATTATATATGATAAGGACCAGGGCTTAATTACCTTTAGTATGAGGCGAGTTCGCATTCTAACTGGTTCGCCCAATATCTACCTAACATTAATGGCCAAAAATGATTAGATAAATGGGTTTCGGTAGAACACTTCCCTTGATTATGTTGACAGCATGTTGATGATGGAAGACCACTACTCTGATCTCCTTCACACTTCGTCCAAGAGAAATTATAGGAGCCGAATTAGCTCCCTGCGCCTCTGGTCTTAACAACAATGGCTCACCTCTTCCTCACCACTGAAGCTACTGGCCTACTTTGTCTAGATGTCAGTAACTGATAGAAGGGTCACATTTACTTTATTTTGATTCTGATAATTAAGTTAATTCAAATGAGATGTTTTTATGATGGTAAAAGTCCAAAGACTAATGTATTTAAGAATAATTCCCAACAAATAGCTGGTAAATTTATAATAGTATCTAGCAATGATATCCCATTTTCTATTGACGGGAAATTCCACTAAACGCTACATTTTCTATGGGTTAACTTATGTATACAACACAGCAGCAATATTATCTGCCTGTTGAATTGATATTAGTAAATGGTGTCAGATTTTCCGACACTCCTTGGCCACTTGTGCATAAGTGAGTTGCATATCTTTCTTGCACTTTCTTGCCCTGTGTAACTTCCTCCATCTGTGCTGACAAAAGCTGTTTCTCCTGTTGAATTTCCTTACCTAACCTATTGTAGTCATTTAAGTTTAAGTTTACTTTAACTTCTTCCATAGCTATTTTTAAGAGTTTATTTTCTTCTTCCATGGCTTTGCAATTTGTTTCCAATTGATTCTTATCCTTGCACAAGACTTTCACTAAACTTCAAGACATACAACTTTGCTATTTAAATGGTCATTACTTTCTTTCAATTTACTAATTATTTCTACATGAGAGTTCACTATAGTATCTAATTTTACCAACTTGTTGTATAGACTGGTTATATCAATGCTTTCTTCATTGAATCCAGCAAAATCAAGCTCTGTTTTGTATTTCCTCTTGCCGGCAGCCATCTTGAATGTTCTTCTCTGCACTGTAAACACTAGGGCAACTTTTTCTCATCCAATTTTTCACTTCCCTTGGCACATTCCTGTTATCTCACCTATTTTTCAAAAGCACTATACTTTATGTTCTCTGGGACACCACTCACTATCCTCATCCTGTACTACAATACTTAGGATTGTTGAAATATGCTGGAGCTCCTTTTGTCTGCCTCTTGGGATAAGAACATTCGATAGGTGTGTTGTGTGTGTGTGTTCGTGTGTGTGTAATTACCTAAGTGTAATTACCTAAGTGTAGTTACAGGATGAGAGCTACGCTCGTGGTGTCCCGTCTTCCCAGCACTCTTTGTCATATAACGCTTTGAAACTACTGACGGTCTTGGCCTCCACCACCTTCTCCCCAACTTGTTCCAACCGTCTACCACTCTGTTTGCGAAAGTGAATTTTCTTATATTTCTTCGGCATCTGTGTTTAGCCAGTTTATATCTATGACCTCTTGTTCTTGAAGCTCCAGGTCTCAGGAATCTTTCCTGTCGATTTTATCAATTCCTGTTACTATTTTGTATGTAGTGATCATATCACCTCTTTTTCTTTCTGTCTTCTAGTTTTGGCATATTTAATGCTTCTAACCTTTCCTCGTAGCTCTTACCCTTCAGTTCTGGGAGCCACTTAGTAGCATGTCTTTGCACCTTTTCCAGTTTGTTGATGTGCTTCTTAAGATATGGCACCAAACAACAGCTGCATATTCTAGCTTTGGCCTAACAAAAGTCATGAACAATTTCTTTAGTATATCCCCATCCATGTATTTAAAAGCAATTCTGAAGTTAGAAAGCATAGCATAGGCTCCTTGCACAATATTCTTTATGTGGTCTTCAGGTGATAGTTTTCTATCTAGAACCACCCCTAGATCTCTTTCTTTATCAGAGTTCTTTAAAGATTTCTCACATAATATATAGGTTGTGTGGGGTCTATGTTCTATTCCACATTCCATAACATGACATTTATTAACATTAAATTCCATTTGCCAAGTGGTGCTCCATATACTTATTTTATCCAGGTCTTCTTGAAGGGCATGACAATCATCTAAATTTCTTATCCTTCCTATTATCTTAGCATCATCAGCAACATGTTCATATAATTCTGTATACCAACTGGTAGATCATTTATGTAGAATAAACATCACTGGTGCAAGAACTGAACCCTGTGGTACTCCACTTGTGACATTTCTCCAGTCCGATACATTGCCTCTGATCACAGCCCTCATTTTTCTATCAGTCAGAAAGTTTTTCATCCATGTTAGAAGCGTACCTGTCACTCCTCCAATATTTTCCAGTTTCCAGAACAACCTCTTATGTGGAACTCTGTCGAAAGCCTTTTTTAGGTCCAGATAGATGCAGTCAGCCAACCATCTCTTCCTGTAATATCTCTGTTGCTCGATCATAAAAACTGAGTAAATTCGATACACAGGATCTACCAGATCGAAAACCATACTGTCTGTCTGATATTATATCATTTCTCTCCAGGTGTGCTACCCATTTAGTTTTAATTATTTTTTCCAATATTTTGACTATTACACTTGTCAATGATACCGGTCTATAATTAAGGGGGTCTTCCCTGCTTCCACTCTTGTAAATTGGAACTATGTTAGCCTTTTTCCACACATCAGCTACAACTCCTGTAAACAGGGATGCCTGAAAGATCATTGAAGAGGGATGCTGAGCTCAGGTGCACATTCTCTCAGAACCCATGGTGAAACTCCATCTGGACCAACTGCTTTGTTCTTATTTAGCTCTTTGAGCATTTTTTCCACTTCGTCTCTAGACACCTCTATGTGCTCTATGTTGTTCTCTGGAATTCTTATTGTATCTGGTTCCCTGAAGATTTCATTTTGTACAAACACACTTTGGAACTTTTCGTTTATGTTTCACACATTTCCTTTTCATTTTCCGTGAATCTATTTCCCATTTTCAACCTCTGAATATTATCCTTTACCTGCAATTTGTTGTTTATGAATTTATAGAATAGACCTGGTTCTGTTTTACATTTGTCTGCAATCCCTTTTCAAAATTTCTTTCTGCCTCTCTCCTCACTGCCGTGTAGTTGTTTCTCGCATCTTGTATCGCTGGTATGATTGGGGGTTTGGCCTCTCCTGTATTGATTCCATTTTTGTGTCTTTTGGTCTCTGGCCCTCTCGCACTTTCTGTCGAACCAATCCTGTTTCCTAGTTCTGCTTCTCTGTTTTGTGTATAAAATTTTTTGTNAGGTTTCCTGTCCTTTCGGCGGCGCTGGTTGCGGAGGATTTGCGCGCCGGGGCCTTTGGCTTCGGCCTTGCGGTTCTTTCCATCCTGGAGCTGTCCTCGGATTGGCTCGTGGAGGATGTGAGGACGCTTGGGTCCGTCCCAGGGTCTGCGCCTTGTCCTCGGCGGCGCGCTCGTTCGCTGCCTTGTTGAAGCTGTTCACGCCGATTTTGCGGGATGCGGTTCCCTGTTTTATGCTTCCCGTCTCGCGTGTCGGCAGGCGGTGCTGGGTTCCTCCGTGGAATCTGCTTGGGCTCTGGCTCTTAGGCGTCTTCCCCCTTTTGTCCTCTTCTTTTTGAGGAGGCGGCCGTGGCGCAGTTTATTCAGGCTGCGTCGGCGGCTTGTCGTCCGATGTCGGATTGTTGGTCTTCCGGGGGTCCCGGGGTGGGTTTCCGCGGGGGGTCGTGCCAGAGCTCGGGGTTCCTCTCGTCGTGGTAGGCCTCTGGTGTCAGGTTCGGTTCGGCTCCTGCTGTGGACCCGCCCTCGTCTGGTCGGCGCGGTGTTCGCCCTGTGCGGGGTTCTGGTCTCGTAAGGGGCGCCGGCCCTTTCGCGGTTTGCCCCGTTGACGGGGCGATGGGGGGGCGGCTTGCGCTGTTCGCCCGCGCCTGGTCACACGATTCGTGGGCCTTTCAGGTCGTGTCTTGCGGTCTGCGGTGGCGTGGGTGGCCCCTCCCCCTTTGGGGGGTTCGGGCAGGCAGGGCAAGTTTCTTCCCTGCGCTCCGTCGCGTCGTCTTGGAGTGGGTACGTTTGGGCGTCGTCGAACCGACGTCGTCCCTCAGATGGGTTTCCCGTCTGTTCCGGTTCCGAAACGGGACTGCGCGGACCTGAGGTTCATTCTGGACTTGTCCCGTCTGAACCCCTGGGTTTATTGCCCCTCCTTCCGGATGACTACGCTGTCTCAGGTTCGGCTCCTTTTGGAGCCGGGCGCTTGGATGGTGTCCCTGGACCTCCGGACGCTTATTGGCATGTCCCGATTCATCCGCGGTTCAGGGACTGGCTCGGTTTGTGGTGGGGGGCTTCAGGTGTTACCTTTCGTTGTCTCCCGTTCGGGTTGAACCTGGCACCTCGCGTGTTCACGCGCCTTACACGGGTAGTAGTGGCTCGGTTGCGTCTCCTAGGAGTTCGGGTGTTGGCCTACCTCGACGAGGCTGGTCTGGGCTCCCAGCCGGTCTGCTTGCTTGCTAGCCAGGGATTTGGTTCTTTCCCAGCTCGCCGGGTTCGGGTTCCTGGTGAACTGGAGGAAGTCCCATCTGGTTCCCTCTCAGGTTCGGACTTGGCTGGGTCTCGTTTGGGACTCTCGCACCTCCTCCTTGTCTCTCCCTCCGGAGTCTCTCCAGCGGCTGCGGTCCCGCCTTCGTCTGTTTCTGGTGGGCCCTCGGGTCACCCGGCGGTTGCTCGAGGGCTGTGCGGGAGCCTGAACTTCGCGATGCTGGTCTACCCGCCGGGTCGGGTTTGGCTTCGTCGGCTGTTCTGGTTCCTTCGGGGTCACCCTTCCGCCTCTCTCGCGATCGCAAGGTTCGACCCCCGGGGCCTTGCGTCGGTTGCTGCGTCACCGGCTTCCTCTTCGGGTTTTTCGGGGTTCGGTGCCATGGCGCCTTCCCGAGCCCTCGCTCGATGTGTACACGGATGCGTCGTCTCTAGGCTGGGGTTTTGTGACCAGTGCTCACCAGGCCGGCCAGGGGCGTTGGGGTCCGTCCTTCCGTCGAGCTCACAGCACGGTGCGGAGTTCGCGGCGGTGTGGTTTGCTCTTCGGAGGATTCAGGTGGCCGCGGATCAACGATCCGGCTCCATTCGGACTGCTCTCCAGTGGTTCATTGCCTGAACCGCGGGGGTTCGATGCGGTCCTTGTCTCTTGGGGTTGGTCGCTTCGGGTGACTCGTCTGCTGAGTTCTCGGGGTTTGGCTCTCCTGGCTGTTCACGTACGGGGCGTGTCCAACGTCTTGGCGGACGCCCTGTCTCGCTTCGTTCCCCTCTCCACGGAGTGGACGGTCGACGACGAGTCCTTCCGCTGGCTTTGCCAGACGTTCGGGCGTCCCGAGGTGGACCTCTTCGCGTCGGCGTGGTCGCGGCGTCTTCCCGTGTATGCGGCGCCCTCCCCGATCGCGAGGCCGTCGGGGTCGACGCCTTGCGGCTCGACTGGTCGAGGTGGAGGTTCCTGTACCTCTTCCCCCGGTTCAGCTGTTGCTCCAGGTCCTGACTCGCTTAGAGACTTACCGGGGAGAGTTGTCCTTCTGGCCCCTTGGTGGCGGCCCAGCCTTGGTTTCCGGTGCTGGTTGCTCGGTGTCCGAACCCGAGGGTTTTCCGCGGCTCCGCCTCTTTCAGCAGATCGGGCCGGTACGTCACGTGGCTGGTTCGATCTTCTCCTCGAGTCTTCGCGTATGGTATTTTTGACTCGAGTTTATCATCATCTCTATGGTGATCAGGTGGCCTCCTTGTTGGTGTCTCACCTGCGGGCTTCCTCTCGGCGGCAGTATGAAGTTTCCTGGCGGTCCTTCTCTTCTTTTTGCGTCTTCGTCGTGTTCATTCCTTGTCTGTTCGGGTGGTCTTGTCCTTCCTCTCGTGGTTGTTTCAGGACCGTCATCTTATGCCTAACACTGTCGCCTCCTATCGTGCGGCGCTGGCGGAGCCGCTTCAGCTTGCTTTCGGCATCGATGTCACGTCTGCGCCGTTTCGCAAGCTGTCTCGTGCTTTGTTTCACCTCCGGCCTGCTCATGCGCCGCCTGAGCCGTCCTGGTCTTTGGACAGGGTGCTCGCTTTCCTTTCGTCTCCTCGTTTCGTTGTGGCCCCTTCGGTCCGGGATTGTTTTTCCAAGGCTCTTTTCTTGTTGGCTTTGGCCTCTGGGGGGGTGGGTCGGGAGCTTCATGCTCTCCTCCGGCGCAGGGGCTTCTGCTCTTTTGGTCGTGGTGATAGTTTTGTTCGTTGCAGCCGTCTCCTTCTTTTCTGGCAAAGAATGAGACTGCTGCGTTCGGAGGGGTCCGTGGGTGGTTGATGCTTGGTTGGTCAGGCCGGGGGTGCATCATGTTTTGTGTCCGGTTGCGGCGCTTCGCCGTTTTTGCGCGCCACGGCTTCTGTGTCCGGGGACGCGCTTGGGTGATCCGGTTTCCCTTCTTCCCTGTTCGCGGGTGCGGGTCTCTCAGGTCGTCCGCAGGGTTATTAAGTCTAGCCAGCCTGCGGTCTATCCCCGTGCCCATGACGTTCGGAAGTTCGCGGCGCTTGCTGCCGTTTTTGGGAATATGTCGTGGTCTGATATTCGGGCGCGGGGTTTTTGGCGGTCGAACAGGGTCCTGGCTGCTCGTTACCTTGTCAATGTCCCTGGGCCCCGGCGGGCCTGTGTTGCGTTGGGTCGGCGGTTGCAGCCCGTTGTCTCGGCTTCGAGTTGAGGAGTGAGCGACGACCGCCTCCCGGGTAAGTCCCTCTCTTTTTTCCGTCTGTGGGTAGTTAGCTCCGGGAGCCGACGGGGCTCCCCCCAGAAAACCAGCGTTGAATGTAATGAAACGCCATTTTCTGGGTGAGTCCCGGAGGCTCCCCGGCATCCCTCCTCCCTCCGGTCGGCGGTTTTCGCGTTTTTGACATCCAGCCTCAAGAACTGAGGGTGGGTAGCCGGCGCGGAGGGTCTGGGGCTCCCCCTTCCCCCTCCCGGGGAGGGGGGAGCTGCGCAGACAGCGGCGCGGCAGCGTGTGACGTCACACTAGTTTGCTAGTTTTTCTTTTGGGAGTTCTATCCACTAGTTCGGCTTTTGGTAGCAATTTTAACCAGAATAGGGGTTTGTTTTGGGGCGCTTACCTTTCTGGGTGCCTGTCCCGGTCGATGGCAGACATAGAATGCTTCCAACCACACGGGGGCTTCTATAGGCCATTGCTCCCCTTGCCTCTCTGAAGGGGCCCGGTTCTGGCCGTGGTTCCCGGTAGGCCTAAGAACTCCATACACATGACTGATGCCAAAGTCTGACATTAGCATATCAGCCTGGGATAGCTCCGGGGAGCCTCCGGGACTCACCCAGAAAATGGCGTTTCATTACATTCAACGCTGGTTTTTTGAAATACCTGTATTCAGCTATTGTTAATGATAAAATGTTTCCAAACTCAACCATTTTCATTTTAAATCACAAAGCGTGATGAAAACATTAAAAACCTTCAAATATGGCCCTAATTAAAAATATTTGCACAGCCCTCAAAGCATCTTAAGGCACAGTTAAGTGGTTAAGCTAACAGTTAGTATAGTTTAAGGCAGAATATAAAACTTGTTTATATAGAGCACCTAAAAATTCCAGTGGAAATGTTTAGAGTTTGTAAATGCTTAAGTATCATTGAGATAAAGAAGTGGTGATGTAATTTTTATGCTAAATTTTTGTCTTCTCTTTGAACTACCAGGTTTTATCCGTGCTGTGTTGGAGATGGATTTTTCAGCAGTTCAGTTTAGTGATGAAATTCTAGGTTTGTAACAGAGGTTTTTATACTGCTACTTTTTCTTATTCTTTCTAATGGGCTAAAACATAAGCCTCTGGATTTTAAATTAATCTCTCCTTCTAGTAAGGCTTTAAGTTGGCTCCCCAGTTGCTAGCTGCCTGGTTAGCTCCATACATTTCAAGGCACACCAGAGGCCAATATATGGTCTCATCAGGTGCAGAGAGGATTCACCATCACCCAAACCATGAAATAAGCCTCCGTAAGATAGTGAAATAAAACAGATAACAGCAAAGCATATCTAAATAACACGAGGCACAGTATATCAGACCTTCACTCAAGTAGCAACTGCTACTGCCAGGTGGTAGGACAGGGAGTTCACATATCAGTCAGTACAGCACCCTAGCCCTTCGCCTGATTTTATGATATTAGCAGGAATCCTAGTCACCTAAGACCCTTTGGGTCCCAGTTTTTCTAGTAAAGTTTTGGCCATCCTTTAGACTTCTGTGGGGGGAGGGACCCTTTGCTTGTGTATTACTCCTCTTTTTTTTTTTTTCTTTTTGGTATTTGCGTAATGTGCATATATGTGCTTAGGGTTACTTCCATAGGTCATTGCTGTACTCACCTAATTGTACTCACCTAATTGTGCTAGCGGGGGTTGAGCTTTGGCTCTTTGGTCCCGCTTCTCAACTGTCAATCAACAGGTGTACAGATTCCTGAGCCTACTGGGTTCTATCATATCTACATTTGAAACTGTGTATGGAGTCAGCCTCCACCACATCACTTCCTAGTGCATTCCATTTATTAACTACTCTGACACTGAAAAAATTCTTTCTAACGTCTCTGTGGCTCATCTGGGTACTAAGTTTCCACCTGTGTCCCCTTGTTCGTGTCCCACCCGTGGTGAAGAGTTTGTCTTTGTCCGGCCTGTCAATTCCCCTGAGAATTTTGTAGGTGGTTATCATGTCTCCCCTTACTCTTCTGTTTTCCAGGGATGTGAGGTTCAGCTCCTTTAGCCTTTCCTCGTAGCTCAATCCTCTCAGTTCCGGGACGAGCCTGGTGGCATACCGCTGAATCTTCTCTAACTTTGTCTTGTGTTCAACTAGGTATGGACTCCAGGCTGGAGCTGCATACTCCAGGATTGGTCTTACATAAGTGGTATACAGGGTTCTTAAAGATTCCTTACACAAATTTCTAAAGGCAGTTCTTATGTTGGCCAGTCTAGCATATGCTGCTGATGATATTCTTTTGATGTGGGCTTCTGTTTCCCCTGCCCTGACAGGAGGAGGGGCAGGGGGGGGGGGCAACACAGTAGGGAAGGTTCAAGTTTTTGCACCCTCCACAGGAGGCCGACCTTCTGTGGAGGGGTGACTTTCATTTATTTCTTGTCTTATTTACATTTTTGAATTCCCTATACCTTTATGTAACCTGGGACACCACTTACAGCACTCAACCTGCTCCCAATACTGTAATAACTTTATAACTGGTTATCAGAGTTCAGCCAAGTCATCATTGTTTTCATGAAATTGTAATGGCACACACAGAATATATCATGTTGTCTTCATATTGTAAATGTTTTTACCATTTTTTTTATGTTTAATGATGCATTGGGCTGTCAATAATATTTGGTTTACAGATTGTATAGAATATTGGTACTAACACATATACAGTATTTGTGTCATGTACTAATACGAGTACATATATTATATTCATTGAACACTTAATCATAGTTTTCCTATTATAACAATATTATTATACTGTATAGTACACACATATATAATTATAGATATATCTATCAACATTTTTATGCAAAATAACAAACCACTAAGATGGTCTATTTCGAGTTTAGACCTCAAAGGTTTAGAAACCACAATTGTGGTTTATAAAACCATGATCGAAGGTAAGTGTGACACAGCAGCAGCAGAGTGTGGCGGGGGCTGCCACAAATACATTTTTACATAATTATTCCAATGGCTTTGAATGGTTTTATATCTAGTTTTTTTTTTTTGCAGTAATATTATTCAATAGTGGGTAATTTGAGGAATTTATATACAGGTAGTTAAATGTGTGGAACATCGCAATACTCAAAAGTATGGTGTTCATATCTAGTTACATATAGAGTACATTATATTATTTGAACAATTAAAGTGGTTTTGCTATTATTGCACTATATTCACACATCATATATATCAACATTTTTATGCACTATAACAAACGCTTGGCTTAGACTCGGTTACAAGTATCTCTGGGAATTCTCATTATCTGCTGATGTAGACCTAACCAAATGTAAACTGTGTCAACAAAATTATTCGCACACCCTCCGTCACTATGTGATGGAGTGCGAAAAGATACGTGAATTTAGAGACAATTCTATAACCAATGTTCCAGCGATGTGTAAATATTTCATTCAAAATGATCTGCTACCAGAAATTCTAGCCAAATATCCCCAGTTTGCTAACTGTAGGTAGTAACTGAGTGATTGTAACCTATCCACCGCTGCCCACTGGATGGGGGGCGGTGTGCAGGACAAACACATAAATTGTGACACTAGCTCTCCACATATGTCAGTTGCTTAATTTAGAACCTGTATTTGAGGTCGATCTCGAACCCATTGTTGATGTGACGACTTATATTGAATTTTGTACCTAGCTCATCAAGATTGTAACTTGCTTAGCTAAATGAATTGTGGGGCTCAGTACCTGAGCCCATTATGTGCCTCTGTAACCCTTTCCACTACTGCCCACGGGATGGGTATGGGGTGCATAATAAATGAACTAAAACTAAAACTATAACAAACTAATAAGCAGTTCTGGTGGGTGTGGTGATGAATTCAAAATATAGCATGGAGCACGCGATACAAGCAGACGACGCCTCTCCAAATGTCAACTAATCATAGAAAATGCATCCAAATATACTATGCATATTGCTAAGACTAGCCACAGAACTGCTATTATCATCACATTCCTGTCATTAATCCTGAATATTAATCCATTTCCACAAGGTTTATATTGTAAGGGAGCATGAGGGCATTTCATGATGTGTATATTGTTTGCAGTAAACAATGGCCGAGTGCTGTGGCTGTCTGCCTCATGATGTGAACATCATAAGTAACATTGTGTTCACTGATATCTGAACACTGTACATAGTCTTCATCACAGTTAGGATCATCTATGACACTATCAAAGCAAAAATAATGTTAATTATTTTGTTTATAATTATTACGTGGTGCTGTGACCTGCCACTGCATGCACCAACCTTGGTCGCTCTCTCAGTACTGAGGCTCTCACAGCCAGAAGAGATTCAGACATTTTTTTTAAAGTTCGAATATGTTTACTGTAGTCCTGAGGCACAGCATCTGATCCCTGTTTACCCGTGGAAGTTTTGAATCATTCTCTATACCTAAAAGTGCCTTAAGGCGCTATGTACACCACCAGTCTATCAACACCCCCAATTTACTGCTTAGAACAGTAAACATGTGTATACTGTTTTTGCTGTCATTACACCATGTATTCACATGATATATAACAATATAGATCAGGTTAAGGTGCTATGCACAGTGCAGTGGTTAACCTTTTGGCTGCACATCACATCATATAAAGTAATAATGGATAGTGCAAGATTTTAAAACTCCCACGGGGCTGAGATCGACTTCCTCAGGTCTCCAGTAAACAGACGTTTATTTGAAAAAAAATTGTGGGCGCCATTCCTGGTTGTGAAGACCATGGTATGTACAGTACTGTGAGCTACCAAGGATGGCATATGCAGCACCAGCTAACAGCACCGCTGTTGAACTTGTAGCAATAACATCACTAAAAAATTATGAAATACATATGAAACTGCTATTATTTTGTGATTATAGTATATATGAGCATGACTGTGATAAACAGTGTATAATGTTCAGATGTCGCTAAACATAATGCTGTTAATGATGTTCACAGTCACGCAGTCACCCACAGCACTGCCATTGTTGAATATTTTTTTTTTAATATTAATTTTCAGAAGGAAAATACAGTGGAGCCTCGGTTTTTGAATGCCCATTTTTTAATTTTTCGGTTCTCGAGCTCAATTTCTTCGAAAAATTTGACTCGGTACCCGAGGTTTTTCTCAGTGCTAGAGTTTGCTGATACACGTATGGGGCGACTGAGCACATGGCGTGCTTCAGTTTACCAGTGTCTCTCGCTTAGAGATGACCGTGCTTGACTTCTTTGTGAAGAATTTCATTGTTTTTGTGCTTTTTTGGTTCCTGAACATAAAAGTTCTTATATGTCACGCCAGGGGTTCCAAGAAAGTTGGTGGTAAAGTTCAACCTAAGAAAATAGTTGTGAGGATGATGATAGAGGAGAAACGAGATCGTTCATAGTGAGACAATGTGATGTCTCGCTACAGACAAGAGTTAAAGCGTAGGGAAAAACAAGTGTCTATAGACACATTCTAAGTAAAACAAGCAAGCAGTGAGCCACAACCAGATCTTAGTGGTATGCCTGCAAAATGTAAGAGTGTACCCCAGAAATGTCATGACTGCTGTTATAATGGAAGGGGACTTCCCTTCCAAACACGAACACCTCTCCTCCTCACTTTCTTCCATATGCCAACAAGATTGCTCAATAAAGGTAAGATATACTTGTACATACTGTAGTACAAAATATAAGTAGTAGTATATATATAAAATGTATTTTTAAGTTAATATTTTTGGGGGGTGTGGAACAGATTAATTCAATTTACATTATTTCTTAGGGGAAAATGTTTAGTTTTTTAATTTTCGGTTTTCAAAAAGTCTCTGGGAACGGACTACATTTGAAAATGGAGGTTCCACTGTACTGGGGGGGGGGAGGATTTGGTTTGTTTAGAGGGATTTGTCTGGATTTTGGAGGGTGCGCTGTATAAGAATACCATTTTTTCCTTCAGAAATTTGTATACTGTTTATTTGTCTGTTGTTAAACATTGTATAAATACATGTCTTATGCACAGTAGCTATATAAACATATTGCAGCAATATTTATAAAATTCCTTGACATCTTTTTATTTCATGATTTTCCATAAAAAGGCTATAATGAGAGCAGCACATTCAGCGAGGACAGCTCGGCCTATGCAGAATTATACGCTGGAAATGCTGGGGAGGCATTCTCACCCAGTGGAGAATTTCCCCACGACACACATGATGGAGATTTTATAAGCAGTGGAGAATATCAGGAAAGCCGCACAGTTTTGGTGGATGGAGGCGATCACTTCGGAGTCTCTGCTGTTAGTGTCGATAGGAAGGAAGAATTGGTTTGGATGGGAAACTCTGGGGTAAGTGGCATTCTATCCTTGTTGGAAAAAATTAGTCAAATGACCCTTTTTATTTTTTTAATCCATTCCAATGCAGCCCATACTATTTACCAGTTTCTGGGGGGAGCCCTGTTGGCTCCCTGAAGCTATCACACTGAATAGGTGTCATCAGTCGCGGAGTTTTATTGGCTTACCGGGGACCATGAGTCAGAACCTGGCCCCCCTCAGAAAAGGGCAGGGTGCAATGGCCTATGATCATTTTACATTTAAAGTTTATCATCTTTGCCACCATCCAAGGGAAGGCACCCAGAAAGATAAGCAAATTAAAACAGACTATTGCATGGCTAACATGAAACCACAGCCTCAAAATTGCCCCAAAAGAACTCTCTCACAATGAAAACAAAATGTTGTAAAACTAACTCCCTGCTAGTTTTCCCCCACCACCCCATTCCTGGTGGGGGGGGGGGGTTGAGAGCTGGCCTGGGTCAGCTGGGCCACTCACAATTCAGTTCTATTATGATGTTCATGCCTGGTGGTCACGTTGCTCTGGATCCAATTTTCCATTCTTTTTCTCGGGGGGGGGGGGGGAACCCCTACGGCTTCCCGGGGGTTCAATATCAATCTTGCCAGATTGATATGTACATACTGTACATACATATCAGTCTTGCCAGATTGCTATGTATGTACAGTATTACTGTGGCATCAGTCGATTAGAGTTCTTGCCTACCGGGACCACGCGCCAGAACCTGGCCCCCCCATCAGAGAGGCACGAAGAGCAGTGGTCTATGGAATCCCCCCCCCCCATATATTTGGAAGCATTCCATGTATACCATCAACCGGGGTCTGGAACCCAGAAAGGTAGGTGTAACAAAATAAACCCCTCATGATAAAAAACACTACTAAAAACCCCAACAGATAGGCAAAACTGCCAAACCAAAATGAGCATTTTGGGTTAATTTTTAGGTTCTAAGGTTCAATCTGGACTTGTCCCATCTGAACCCCTGGATCTTTTGCCCCTCTTTTCGGATGACCCCTCTATTCCATATATGGACGGAGTTTTTTCGCATTCTTTCTGGGGGGAGCCCCTACGGCTCCCCGGAGCTATCCATGGCTGATATGGATATTCTAACTATTTTGCATCAGTCGATGTGGGTGGAGTTCTAGCCTACCGGGGACCACAAGCCAGAACCTGGCCCCCTCACAGAGGCACGGGGAGCAATGGCCCATAGAATGCACATGTGATTTGGAGCATTCTATATCTGCCATCGACCGGGACAGGCACCCAGAAAGGTAAGCGCCACAAAACAAACCCCTATTCTGGTTAACAACAAAAATTAACAAACGAGTGGACAGAACTCCCCAAAAGAAAAACGAGCAAACTAGCATGACGTCACACGAGCCGCGCCGCATGTCTGCGCAGCTCCCCCCTCCCCGGGAGGGGGAAGGGGAGCCCCAGACCCCCGCGCCGGCGATCCACACCCCAGTTCCTCGGCTGATGGGATCGTGCATGGTCGTGTGGCTCCAGCTCCAGTCTTGTCTCAGTGCTGTGATTTGTTTTCAGTGCTGCTCTTACGGTGGTCGTGTGAGCTGGGAGTAGTATTCTCAGGTACTCGGGCTGCATGTGCTTAGGGTCACCTTCCCTGAGTGCCCTGTAAGTACTGCCCTTGGGGCTTGGGGTTACCTTCCACAAGTCACCTTGGGTGACTTGTGGAAGGTAACCTCCTCCTCCTCTGTTGGCTTTTCGCTGCTTGGCGTTTGGCCGCCCTGAGTGTTTGGGGGTTTTACTCCCTTGTTTACCTTGGGGTAAGTGGTAGTTATAGCACTGGTGGGGCGCAGGGCACTGCGTAGCTAGTTTTCACCTATGACAGCGGCCGGTTCTGTTCCCTCTGGGTACGTTGTCCACTTGGGTGGTTTTTCTTTTCTTTTTGTTTTTGCCTGGTAGGGGGGTCTGCCTTGTTTCCCTTATATTAGGGTCGTTTGTGTGGTGGCACCCCCTGCTTCGCCCTCGCGAGTGGACACGTCCCATGGGTTCAGCTTTTAGCAGGCAGCTCGTGCGTTGCAAGGTAGGTTTAGGTTATTGCAACGCGAGCAGACTCTTGCTTCCCCGGACGCCCCGTGGCTGCCCCGCTTTGTGTATAGGGACCCGGACTTGGGGGTGTTGGTCGCTTCGGCCTTGGTTCCGCCCGCACCCCCTTGTTCTTCCTCTTTGGTGGTTCATTCTGCCTCCCCCCTACTTCCGGCCCCCAAGCGTCTGAGGGCTTCGGGGTGGGGTTTGGAGGTTTCCGAGACTCAGGCAGTTTCGGGGGTTGCCCCGTCCAGGGGGGCTACGGAGGCATTCGAGTCTGTTCCTCCTGGCGCTGCTCCGGGATCTGACCAGTGGGCCCCTTCTCTTCCGGAGCTTTCGGCTGCCCCGGCTTTTTCTTGTGAGGCCGGGGCTTTGGAGGACGACTCGGCCCCGGGGCCTGGTGTAGAGGCTCCTGGGGTTGGGGAGGAGCTGACTTGGGGGCCTTGGGCTCCATTGGACCCTGCCTGGATTTTTCCGTCCTTCTGAGCAGGGCTTACTGTTGCAAGGAGTGGGGTTTTCCTTCCCCCCCCCCCCTCTGCGTACGAATTGGACTTGGGTTCTGCTCCTCCCCGGGTTCGGTTCCGTGTCCCTGTGGGTTCTTCGGTTCCGTCTTTCCAGAGGTTTTCGGCTTCCTGCATCTCTCCGTCTGAGGTGCGGTCGGCCTTGGCGGCTTCCTTCCTGCGTGACCCGGAGTACGCCTCCATAATGGATCCGTCTTGCTTCAGGTTTGGATCTTCGTGTCCTTACTGGGTTCGTTATGAGGTTCCGGAGTCGTCCTGGCTTGCAGACTGCCCCTTGTTTTCTCTGGATGCTTGGGACTCGTTCTGTCGAACCCGCACGTTTGAGTGGCATGAGGCGTTGACGGTGGTCCAGGTTTACCTGGGGGGCGATTTTGAGCACCTTAATGAGTGTCTTTTCGCTCCTGCCCTTCTGCGGGATGTTGGTGCGGTGCAGCTCCATGTGCAGGTTCCTTCCCTGTCGGCTGCTCTTGTGGCGGAGGATTTGCGCGCTCGTGGCTTTTTGGCTTCGGTCCTGCATTTCTTTTCCCTCCTGGAGCTATCTTCAGATTGGCTTGCGGAGGATGTTGAGGCGCTTGGGGCCGTTCCAGGGTCTGACGCCTTGGTCTCCACTGCTCGGGCGTCGTCTGCCATGTTGAAGCTTTTTGCGCCTATCCTGCGGGAGGCGTTGCTGCGGTTTTTCGCTGCGCGCTTCGCGTGTCGTCAGGCGGTCCTTGCTTCCTCCTTGGAATCCGCTTGGGCCCTGGTTCTTAGGTTGTCTTCTCCCTTTTGTCCTCTGCTTTTTGAGGCTTCTGCGGTAAATCGTTATATTCAGGCGGCTTCTTCCTCTTGCTGCCCTATGTCTGAGTTGTTGGTTCTCCGGGGGAACCGGGGGGTTCCTTCCCGGCGGGGTCGTACCATGGCGCGCGGTTCCGTTCGTTGGGGTGGGCCACAGGTGTCGGGTTCCGTGCCGGTGCCGCCTGCGGTCCCGCCTGTGCTTGGTCGGCGCTGTGTTCGCTCTGCGCGCAGGTCGGGTTCTCGTAAGGGGCAGCGGCCCTTTCATGGTTCGTCCCGTAGACTAGGCGATGGGGGGAGGCTGTCTCTGTTCGCTCACGCCTGGTCTCACGATTTGTGGGCTTTTTGGGTCGTTTCTCGCGGCCTGCGGTGGCGTTGGGTAGCTCTGCCTCCTGCAGGGGGTTCGGGGCTGACGGGGCAGGCTTCCTCTCCTGCGCTCCGTTGACTCATCTTGGAGTAATTACCTAAGTGTAATTACCTAAGTGTAGTTACAGGATGAGAGCTACGCTCGTGGTGTCCCGTCTTCCCAGCACTCTTTGTCATATAACACTTTGAAACTACTGACGGTCTTGGCCTCCACCACCTTCTCCCCTAACTTGTTCCAACCGTCTACCACTCTGTTTGCGAAAATGAATTTTCTTATATTTCTTCGGCATCTGTGTTTAGCTAGTTTATATCTATGACCTCTTGTTCTTAAAGTTCCAGGTCTCAGGAAATCTTCCCTATCGATTTTATCAATTCCTGTTACTATTTTGTATGTAGTGATCATATCACCTCTTTTTCTTCTGTCTTCTAGTTTTGGCATATTTAATGCCTCTAACCTCTCCTCGTAGCTCTTGCCCTTCAGTTCTGGGAGCCACTTAGTAGCATGTCTTTGCACCTTTTCCAGTTTGTTGATGTGCTTCTTAAGATATGGGCACCACACAACCGCTGCATATTCTAGCTTTGGCCTAACAAAAGTCGTGAACAATTTCTTTAGTATATCGCCATCCATGTATTTAAACGCAATTCTGAAGTTGGAAAGCGTGGCATAGGCTCCTCGCACAATATTCTTTATGTGGTCCTCAGGTGATAGTTTTCTATCTAGAACCACCCCTAGATCTCTTTCTTTATCAGAATTCTTTAAAGATTTCTCACATAATATATAGGTTGTGTGGGGTCTATGTTCTCCTATTCCACATTCCATAACATGGCATTTATTAACATTAAATTCCATTTGCCAAGTGGCGCTCCATGTACTTATTTTGTCCAGGTCATCTTGAAGGGCATGACAATCATCTAAGTTTCTTATCCTTCCTATTATCTTAGCATCATCAGCAAACATGTTCATATAATTCTGTATACCAACTGGTAGATCATTTATGTAGACAATAAACATCACTGGTGCAAGAACTGAACCCTGTGGTACTCCACTTGTGACATTTCTCCAGTCCGATACATTGCCTCTGATCACTGCCCTCATTTTTCTATCAGTCAGAAAATTTTTCATCCATGTTAGAAGCTTACCTGTCACCCCTCCAATATTTTCCAGTTTCCAGAACAACCTCTTATGTGGAACTCTGTCGAAAGCCTTTTTTAGGTCCAGATAGATGCAGTCAACCCAACCATCTCTTTCCTGTAATATCTCTGTTGCTCGATCATAGAAACTGAGTAAATTCGATACACAGGATCTTCCAGATCGAAAACCATACTGTCTGTCTGATATTATATCATTTCTCTCCAGGTGTTCTACCCATTTAGTTTTAATTATTTTTCCAATATTTTGACTATTACACTTGTCAATGATACCGGTCTATAATTAAGGGGGTCTTCCCTGCTTCCACTTTTGTAGATTGGAACTATGTTAGCCTTTTTCCACACATCAGCTACAACTCCTGTAAACAGGGATGCCTGAAAAATCAGTTGAAGAGGAATGCTGAGCTCAGGTGCACATTCTCTCAGAACCCATGGTGAAACTCCATCTGGACCAACTGCTTTGTTCTTATTTAGCTCCTTGAGCATTTTTTCCACTTCGTCTCTAGACACCTCTATGTGCTCTATGTTGTTCTCTGGAATTCTTATTGTATCTGGTTCCCTGAAGATTTCATTTTGTACAAACACACTTTGGAACTTTTCGTTTAATGTTTCACACATTTCCTTTTCATTTTCCGTGAATCTATTTCCCATTTTCAACCTCTGAATATTATCCTTTACCTGCAATTTGTTGTTTATGAATTTATAGAATAGACCTGGTTCTGTTTTACATTTGTCTGCAATCCCTTTTTCAAAATTTCTTTCTGCCTCTCTCCTCACTGCCGTGTAGTTGTTTCTCGCATCTTTGTATCGCTGGTATGTTTGGGGGTTTGGCCTCTTCCTGTATTGATTCCATTTTTGTGACTTTTGGTCTCTGGCCCTCTCGCACTTTCTGTTGAACCAATCCTGTTTCCTAGTTCTGCTTCTCTGTTTTGGTATAAATTTTTTTGTTCCTTTATCATATATTTCACAAAACTTGACATACATCTCATTCACTTCCTTGCCTAGCAACAAGTCTGTCCAATTATACTCACTAAAAAATTTTCTAAGGTTGCCATAATGTCCTCTCCTAAAATCAGGTTTTTCAATTGCATCGACTGTCATATTTTCTTCCAGATTATATCGCATTGCATACTTTATTCCCAAAAAGACATGGTCACTTTTACCCAAGGGAGGAAGGTACTGAATGTCAAATATTTCTTCCTCCTTCCTGGTAAATATCAAATCTAGCATGGAGGGAACGTCCCCTTCCCTCATCCTCGTAGCTTGTTTAACATGTTGATACAAGAATGTTTCCAGGATGAGGTCTACAAATTTACAGGTCCAGAAATCTTCTGTTTTAGCTTCATATGCCTCCCAGTCTATGGATTTCAAGTTGAAGTCGCCGACTATCAACAGCCGTGAACTATCGTTATCCGCTCTTGCTATGATCTCTCTCATTATTGTTATAAGACCTTCTCGTTTACTATCTAGCTCCTCTTTTGACCATGTGCTGCTTAGCGGTGGACTATATGCATTTATGATCATTAGTTTATCATCCTCATGGCAGATCTCTAGTGCTATTATATCAACTTCTTGTGGATTGGCAGTCATTATTTCGGAGTAGCCCCTTGGGAATATGACTTCATTTAAAATAACATCTTCAAGTTTTGTCTCCGTGAGTGCAACAATGTCTGGTGTCTGCAGCTGTATTATATCACTTAACTCCAGTATCTTTGACCTTACTCCATCTATGTTGGTGTATGCAATCTTCAGGAACTTGTTCCCCCTCTTCTTATTTTTCACTCCCCCTTTCTCTAATGATTATGTTGGTTTGCCTTTATGTACCACTTCACTGGTCTGCCTACTCCTATCACTTTGTAGAAAAAAGAATTGATATCTTCTTCATTCCTGCTCTCATTTAAACGTTTTGCCTTGGCGAGGTTCAGTTTCAGCTTCTCTCTATCTTCTTTTGAAAGATCTCGTCTTAATGACCACACTTTCCCATCCTCATCATTACGTAATTTTTTAGCATTCCTTAGTACTTCTTCCATCTGTTTGGCACCATTTAGGGTGATCCTCAAGGGTCGATCTTTCCCTTTTACATATCGGCATATTCTCCTGTAGTCGCTCACATTCTCTATGGTTGTAAGACCTTCCACGAGGCCAACAATTTTATCTACTACTTTTGCTTCTTCTACAGCTCTTTCTGACCTAGATGTTATCTCCTTTTCTTTGCAGCCAAAAATGATCAGGGACTTACTTCGATCAGCTGTGTTTTGCACTAACTTTGGGTTAGATGCCAATTCTTTCCTCACTTGTAGCCTAATGTTTGTTTTATCCTGGTTGCTGCAGTGTTGGGCTTCCTTTACTGCTTCCAATTTTTCCTTCTCCTTGGCCACTTGCGCATAAGTGAGTTGCATATCTTTCTTGCACTGTTCTATTCCCTGTGTAACTTCCTCCATCTGTGCTGACAAAAGCTGTTTCTCCTGATGAAATTCCTTACCTAACCTATTGTAGTCATCTATGTTTAAATTAACTTCTTCCAAAGCTATTTTTAAGAGTCTATTTTCTTCTTCCATGGCTTTGCAATTTGTATCCAATTGAATCTTATCCTTGCACAGGTCTTTGACTACACCCTCAAGACATACAACTTTGCTATTTAAATGGTCATTACTTTCTTTCAATTTACTAATTAATTCTACATGAGAGGTCACTATAGCATCTAATTTTACCAACTTGTTGTGTAGACTGGTTATCTCAATGCTTTCTTCACTGAATCCAGCAAAATCAAGCTCTGTTGTGTATTTCCTCTTGCCGCCGGTGGCCATCTTGAATGTTGTTCTCTGCACTGTAAACACTAGGGGTAACTTTTTCTCATCCAATTTTTCACTTCCCTTGGCACATTCCTGTTATCTCACCTATTTTTCAAAAGCACTATACCTTTATGTTCTCTGGGACACCACTCACTATCGTCATCCTGTACTACAATACTTAGGATTGTTGAAATATGCTGGAGCTCCTCTTGTCTGCCTCTTGGGAAAGAACTTGGGATAGACTGTCTGTGGGTACGCTTGGGCGTAGTCGAAACGACTCCTTCCCTCAGGTGGGTCTCCCGCCTGTTTCCAGTTCCGAAACGGGACTGTGCGGACCTGCGGTTCATTCTGGACTCGTCCCGTCTGAACCCTTGGGTTTCTTGCCCCTCGTTTCGGATGACCACTCTGTCCCAGGTCCGGGTTCTGTTGGAGCCGGGCGCTTGGATGGTGTCCCTGGACCTCATGGACGCGTATTGGCACGTCCCTATTCATGTGGGGTTTCGGGACTGGCTCGGTTTTGTTGTGGGGCGTCAGTGCTACCGCTTTCGTTGTCTCCCCTTCGGGTTGAACCTGGCACCTCGCGTGTTCACACGCCTTACCCGGGTCGTGGTGGCCCGTCTGCGTCCCTTAGGTGTTCGGGTGTTGGCTTACCTCGACGACTGGCTGGTTTGGGCTCCCAGTCGGTCCGCGTGTCTGCTTGCCAGGGATTTGGTGCTTTCCCAGCTAACCAGGTTCGGGTTCCTGGTGAACTGGCGGAAGTCCCGTCTGATGCCCTCCCAGGTTCGGTCCTGGCTGGGTCTAGTGTGGGACTCTCGGACCGCTTCCTTGTCTCTTCCTCCGGAGTCTCTCCGTCGGCTGCAGTCTCGCCTAGGTCTGTTTCTGGGGTGCTTCCGGGTCACCCGGCGGTTGCTTGAGAGTTGTGCGGCAGCCTGAACTTGGCGATGTTGGTCTACCCGCCGGGTCGGGTTTGGCTTCGTCGGCTGTTTTGGTTCCTTCGGGGACGTCCCTTCCGCCTCTCTCGCGATCGCTGGGTTCTACCCCCAGGGGCTTTGTGTCGGCTGCTGCGTCGCCGGCTTCCTCTTTGGGGTTTTCGGGGTTCAGTGCCTTGGCGCCTACCCGAGCCCTTGCTCGATGTGTTCACGGACGCGTCGTCTCTAAGCTGGGGTTTTGTGACCAGTGCTCATCAGGCCGGTCAGGGGCGGTGGGGTCCGTGCTTCCGTCGGGCCCACAGCACGGTTACCTTACCTTGAGGTGCTTCCGGGGCTCAGCGTCCCCGCGGCCCGGTCGTCGACCAGGCCTCCTGGTTGCTGGACTGATCAACCAGGCTGTTAGACGCGGCTGCTCGCAGCCTGACATATGAGTCACAGCCTGGTTGATCAGGTATCCTTTGGAGGTGCTTATCCAGTTGTCTCTTGAACACTGTGAGGGGTTTGCCAGTTATGCCCCTTATGTGTAGCGGAAGCGTGTTGAACAGTCTCGGGCCTGTGATGTTGAATGAGTTCTCTCTCAGAGTACCTGTTGCACCTCTGCTTTTCAACGGGGGTATTCTGCACATCCTGCCATGTCTTCTGGTCTCATGTGATGTTATTTCCGTGTGCAGGTTTGGGACCAGCCCCTCCATTATTTTCCACGTGTAAATTATTGTGTATCTCTCCCGCCTGCGCTCAAGGGAGTACAGATTTAGGCTCTTTAGCCGGTCCCAGTAATTTAGATGTTTTATTGAGTGGATTCTAGCAGTGAAGGATCTCTGCACGCTCTCTAGGTCAGCAATTTCTCCAGCTTTGAAAGGGGCTGTCATTGTGCAGCAGTACTCCACTCTAGAGAGCACAAGCGTTTTGAAAAGTATCATCATCGGTATAGCATCTCTAGTGTGAAAAGTTCTTGTTATCCAACCTGTCATTTTTCTTGCAGTTGTGACGGCTACTTTATTGTGTTCTTTAAAGGTAAGGTCTTCCGACATGAGTACACCCAGATCATTTTCGTTCTATGTTATGATTTGCCTGAGTTTTGTACGTGGTTTCCGTTTTTATATTTTCAATTTTTCCGTAGCGCATGAGCTGGAACTTATCCTCGTTAAACACCATATTATTTTCTGTAGCCCATACAAAGACCTGATCTACATCTGATTGGAGGTTTGCTGTGTCCTCTATGTTGCCAACTCTCATGAAAATCCTAGTGTCATCTGCAAAGGATGATACAGTGCTATAGGTTGTGTTCTTGTCTATGTCGGATATCAGGATGAGAAAAAGTACTGGGGCAAGCACAGTACCCTGGGGGACTGAGCTCTTCACGATTGATGGGCTGGATTTTATTTTGTTGACTATTACACATTGGGTTCTGTTAGTCAGGAAATTGTAGATCCATCTGCCTATTTTCTCGGTAATTCCTTTTGAACGCATTTTATGTGCAATAACACCATGGTCACATTTATCAAAAGCTTTTGCGAAATCTGTGTAAATTACATCAGCGTTTTGTTTGTCTTCCATAGCATCTAATGCCATATCATAGTGGTCCAGCAACTGCGACAGGCAAGACCGCCCTGTTCTGAAACCATGTTGTCCGGGTTATGGAGATGCTGTGATTCCATGTATTTTGTGATCTTACTTCTTAGCACTCTCTCAAAATTTTTATGATGTGCGATGTTAGTGCTATCGGTCTGTAATTTTTTGCCTCTGCCTTATTTCCTCCTTTATGGAGTGGTGCTATCTCTGCTGTTTTTAGTATGTCAGGGATAACGCCAGTATCTAGGCTTTGTCTCCACAGAATGTGAAGGGCCTGCGATAGTGGTTTTTTACAGTTCTTGATGAATATGGAGTTCCAAGAATCCGGGCCTGGTGCAGAGTGCATAGGCATACTGTTTATGGCTTCTTCAAAATCTAGTGGGGATAGGTCGACGTCTGATATATGATTTGATGTTGGTATCATATCCATGAAAAATTCATTTGGGTTATCAATCTTTAGTGCGTTTAATGGCTCGCTGAAAACAGAGTCATACTGCTTCCTCAGTAACTCGCTCATTTCTTTGTTGTCATCGGTGAAAGTTCCATCTACCTTTCGCAGGGGCCCGATACTAGATGTGGTTTTTGATCTTGATTTTGCATAGGAGAAAAAATATTTCGGATTTCTCTCTATTTCACTGATGGCCTTTTGCTCTCTTTGCCTCTCCTGGGTTTTGTATGATTCTTGTAGCTTGAGTTCAATTGTTTCTATTTCTCTACCTAACCTTCCTCGCCGTTCTTGAGATAGGGTGCGACTCTCAAGTTGTTCCGCGATTCGTTTTCTTCGCCTATATAGGGAACGACGTTCCCGTTCCAGTCTGCATCTCTTTCTCTTTTTTCTTAGGGGTATGCGGTTTGAACATATTTCTAGTGCTACTGAGCTTATTTTTTCCAGGCACTGGTTCAGGTTTGCATTTTCTAGCTGTTCTTCCCAGTTTATTTCTGTGAAGTCCTGGTTTATTTGCTCCCAGTTTATCTGTTTATTATTGAAGTTGAATTTGCTGAAATCTCCTCCACCGGAATCTGGACTGGTTTTGAAGGTCCATTCCCCATGGTTGTCAGAACTTCAATTAAGTTGTGATCTGAGTAACAGGTATTTGTAATCATTATGTTCCCGATCAATTCATCATTATTAGTGAAAATGAGGTCCAGCGTGTTCTCCTTCCTAGTTGGTTCTACTATTTGCTGGTTTAAGGCAAACCTATCGCACATCCGTAGCAGGTCATTTGCATGTGCCTGTTCATTTAGGCTACTTCCTGGTATTCTTTCTGATATTACTGTATTAGCCAGGTGCTTCCATTTCAGGTGCCGTAGGTTGAAGTCCCCAAGCAGGATGATGTTCGGAGCTGGATTTGTGAGGTTTTCCAAGCAGTGTTCTATTTTCATTAGTTGGTCTTTAAACTGCTGAGGGTTTGCCTCCGGTGACTTATATACAAGGACAACAACTACATTTAGGATCTCTATTTTGACTATAAGCACTTCCACCATATCATTTGAGGTGTTTAGGAGCTCAGTACAGATGAGTGTGTCTTTGATGTAGAGGCTGACCCCACCCTGAAGCCGGTGTTTCCTATCACATCTGAAAAGATTGTACTCCGAGATCCATATTTCACCATCAAGGTAGTCCTTAGTGTGAGTTTCCGTTAGGGCTGCAAACACTGCATTTGCCTCATGAAGGAGACCATCTATAAAGTGAACTTTGTTGGATTTGCGTGTTTTTATACCCTGGATGTTGGCAAATATAAATGATGTTATCGTGTTAGTGGAAGTGCTGGATGCTTTACTTGGTGTTAATATCTGAGGCTCTGGTAAGGAGGCCACTGTGTTTGCGTCCTCTCTAGCATTTGACCGAGTTGGTGATAGAGTCTGGTCATTTTTAGCCATTCTTCTCCTCCTCTTGCTAAAAAATTATCCCGGTTGATGGAGTAGTGGCTGTTTTCATAGTGGTAGTCTGTCGGTTTTCTTCGCCTGGTACCTCTTATATGAAAAGCTGGACATTCAGCATTGAAGCACTCTTTCCTGTCCAAAGAGTTCTTGCAAATTTCTGGGTGAAAGAATTCACAGCTTTTGGTACATTTACCTGTATTGAGGAGTTTCTGCACTTTCTAGGGTGATCGTATTTACA
>WNGS01165339.1:18410021-18448082 GCA_020271785.1 Procambarus virginalis | reverse complement strand
AGTGTCGTTACCCATATATAAAAATATAGTGGCGGCTGTCACGGCACATTAATCGCAATACACAAAATTATTTCTGCCACATTATTTATCCTTCCTTATCACCTCCCCCCCCCCCTCTCACCCCACCTCCCTACCTTCCCCCCTCACCCCACCTCCCTACCTTCCCCCCTCACCCCATCACCCTACCTTCCCCTCTCACCCCATCTCCCTACCTTCCCCTCTCACCCCATCTCCCTACCTTCCCCTCTCACCCCACCTCCCTACCTTCCCCTCTCACCCCATCTCCCTACCTTCCCCTCTCACCCCACCTCCCTACCTTCCCCTCTCACCCCACCTCCCTACCTTCCCCTCTCACCCCATCTCCCTACCTTCCCCTCTCACCCCACCCTCTCCTACCTTCCCCTCTCACCCCACCTCCCTACCTTCCCCTCTCACCCCATCTCCCTACCTTCCCCTCTCACCCCATCTCCCTACCTTCCCCTCTCACCCCACCTCCCTACCTTCCCCTCTCACCCCATCTCCCTACCTTCCCCTCTCACCCCATCTCCCTACCTTCCCCTCTCACCCCACCTCCCTACCTTCCCCTCTCACCCCACCTCCCTACCTTCCCCTCTCACCCCATCTCCCTACCTTCCCCTCTCACCCCATCTCCCTACCTTCCCCTCTCACCCCACCTCCCTACCTTCCCCTCTCACCCCATCTCCCTACCTTCCCCTCTCACCCCACCTCCCTACCTTCCCCTCTCACCCCACCTCCCTACCTTCCCCTCTCACCCCATCTCCCTACCTTCCCCTCTACACCCCACCTCCCTACCTTCCCCCCTCACCCCATCTCCCTACCTTCCCCTCTCACCCACCCCTCCTTCCCCACCACCTCTCCTTCCCCTCTCACCCCATCTCCTTCTCACCACTCCTCCCCCTCTCACCCCCACCTCCCTACCTTCCCCCTCCCACCTCTACCCCTCATCCTCCACCTTCCCCCCACCCATTTACCTCCTCTCACCCCACTCTCCCTACCTTCCCTCCCCCACTTCTCTTCAGGCCTCCAACCGATAAATTTTCATTTACATATAAAGTAAATAATTATATAAATATATTAAACACAAAAATATAACGTTCAACGTAGGTTAGGAGATGTTATGGTAGGCTAGATTAGGCTACGCTAGACTGCGTTAGGATACCGATAGGATAGGATAGGTTAGATTAGGATAGGCTAGGCTAGAATAGGTTTCATGTTCGTGACATAAAATGCATTTAGTCAGTAGATTTACACGTAGCTTAATAATAAAATTGTATCATTAAATTCGCTCTACATATGAATTTGTGGTCCATGTGAGGAGGAGAGTTGAAGGCTCACGAGCTGTGTGGGAGGATGCCTCAATTACCATATATAGTTGTATATGTCAACTCAACATACACCCCACATATGCACATACCATCATCTGCCACAACCCAGCAATATTTGTAATCTTGCTTTAATAAAGAATCTAATAACAAAATATTATCCTGTATTTGTAAAAGTGAACTTTCAGAGACTGATTAAAGCAGCTGTCTCGTTCTTCACCAGAAAAGAAGGAGGAAACTGCAACCAACTAAATCAATTACCAGGATCAAAAGAGCAGAAACCCCCTGCACCAGAGGAGAGCATGAGCATGAAGCTCACCAGCCACCAAGGGGCCAAGAGGACTACTCTCCCCATGGAAGACTCCAAATGAGCCAGAATCCAAAGCAACAGCTGGACCGGGAAAGAGGTACAGGTAACCCCATCTCGACCAGTCCTGCCAAAAGGCTTCCACTTCAAAGGCTCCACAGTTGGGGAAGGGTGCCAACAATATCGGGAGACGCTGAGACCACGCAGACGAGAAGAGGTCCACTTCCGGGAGCTTGTACGTCCGGCAGAACCAACTGAAGGAGTCGGCATCGATCATCCATTGGACAGGGGGAATGAACTGAGACAGCCCGTCCGCCAGGACATTGGACACTCCCCGGATATGAACCACATAGAGCCAATCCCCGAGAAACCAGGAGACGAGCCACTCGAAGCGACCAGCCCCAAAGAGGCAAGGACCGAAAGGAACCCCCACAGTTCAGGCAATGAGCCACTAGAGAACAATCCGAATGAAGCCAGATAGTCAAACCTTGAGTGACCCGAACCCTTCAAAATGACAATCAAACCACCGTGAACTTCTGCACCGTTCTGTGAGTCCGACGGAAGTACAGACCCCACCGCCCATGGCCGGCCATGGTGAGCACTGGTCACAAAAGCCCCAGGCAAGAAACAACGTGTCCATGAACACATCGAGAAAGGGCTCGGGTAGACGCCAAGGCAAAACCCCCCAAAAAATGAGGAAGCCTGCAATGCAGCAACTGACGCAAGGCCCCACAGAAGCCGAACCCAATGATCGCGAGAGAAGCAGAAGGGGCATCCCTGAAGGAACCAGAACAGACGCCCAAGCCAAACCCCGACCAGTGGGTAAACCAGCTCAGCGAAGTTCAGACATCCACACAACTCCTCGAGCAACCCGCCGAGTGACCCAGGAACCCCCAGAAACAGCTGAAGGCTGGACCACAGCCGTGGCAATGCCTCCTGAGAGAGAGACATGGAAGTGGTCCAAGAGTCCCAAACAAGAACCATCCAGGTCCGAATGGATGGAATCAGATGGGACTTCCGCCAGTTCATTAGGAACCCAAACGCTGCGAGTTGGAAAAGAACCACACCCCCCCTGGCGAGCAGACAAGCAGACCGGCTTGGAGCCCACACCAACCAGTCAAGGCAGGCCAGAACCCGAACTCCTAGCAGATCCAGGTGAGTCACCACGACATGGGTAAGATGCCTGAATATGCGAAGTGCCAGATTCAAGCAAAACGGAAGGCAACGAAAGTGGTGACGCCCCACACCGAATCCTAACTAGTCCCTGAACCCTGGATGAATGAGAATGTGCCAATACACGTCCCTGAGGTCCAGAGACACCATCCAGGCACCTGGCTCCAACAGAAGTCAGACCTGAGACAGAGTGGTCATCTGAGAGGAGGGCCAAGGAATCCAGGGGTTCAGACGAAACAAGTCCAGAATGAACCGATGATCTGCACAGTCCCGTTTCAGCACCGGAAACAAGTGAGAAACCCACCTGAGGGATGGGGGCCATTTTGACCACGCCCGAGTGCACTCACCCAAAGATGATCCGATCTAACAAAGGGGAAGAAGCCTGCCCTGCTAGCCCCAAACCACCGAAAGGAGGAGAAGCCACCCAACGCCACCCCAGGCCAGAGGATACGACCCAAAACGCCCACAAATCATGGGACCAGACGTGACCAAACAGCGCAAGCCTTCCCCCCCCCCCCGCCATCGCCCTGTCAACGGGACAATCCGCAAAAGGCCGATGCCCCTTTACGAGAAGCCAGCCGGTGAGCAGAGCAATCATCGCGCCAACCAGATGACGCCAGCTCCAAAGGAAACACCGGGTCAGAAGCTGGCACCAATAGGCCACCCCAACCTAAGGAACCCTGAGCCCTGGCACAACCCTTCTGAGAAGGCCGAGAACGGCCATCCCAGAGAACTAACAAGTCCGACATAGAACGACAACTAGACAAAGCCGCCAGCAGAAACTGCATGACAGCAATCTCTGAAAACAGCAACAGACAATACGGCAACAAAAACCTAAGAGCTAGGGGCCAAGCAGATTCCAAAGAGTAAGCACAGCCTGCTGGCACGCGAGGCGCGTAGCAAAGAACAGACACCGCCTCCTTAAGAATCGGTGCAAACAGCTTCAGCTTCAACAATGCGGCCGACTCCCTAGCCACCAAAGCCAGCGCCCCAGATGAAGGCCTGGCACTCAACGCCCTCCATACTCCTCAAGCCAGTCCAAGGACAGCTCGAGAAGAGAAAAGAAGAGAAAGAGAAGACCGAAGCCAAATGCCCACGGGCTCTCAAGTCCTCCGCAATCAAAGACGCCAAAAGGGAGGGAACCTACATGTGCGACTGCACAGGACCAACATCCCAAGGAAGCACAGGAGCGAACAAGCATGCATTAAGGCGCTCAAATTCGCCCCCTCCCCCAGGTAAACCTGTAGAACGGTAGAAGTTTCTTGCCATTCAAGCGTGCAGGTCTGACAGAACCCATGCCACGCTCCCCAACGAAAAGAATGGGCAGTCTGCCAGCCAGGAAGACTCCGGAACCTTCAAACACACCCAATACTCCATGGTCTCCTGAGACTGATGGATGCCTAATACTAATAATAATACATCTTCAGAAGGATGGATTTACAGATCAGAAGGTTGGATATATAGGCAGGAAAGTAGTGAGTTGAGGTACAATGTCATTATGAGATTAAGAGATATTAATAATGTATTATTGAGACGAATCTCACTTACGAGTGAGTATCTCACTAATATCTCACTAATAAAACTGATGTAAAGTTAATCAGTTTTGACATTTATTCTTTGTTTACAAAGGTGCCTGCTGATGATATTCTTGATTATCTTGCTCGTGAATTAATGAATCACGTTTTACTCTTTCTGCTGATATTGTTGTCAATCTTGTTAAGTTGTGTATAAAGAATGTAAATTTACCTTAATAATGAGTATTATTTACAGACTTTTGGAATGGCAATGGGGAATCCTTTATCGCCATTGCTTTCAAACTTGTACATGGAATTCTTCGAAAAGAAATTTGTTTAAAAATTACCCCTTGAATCATTCCATGGTTTAGATATGTTGATGATATTTTGTGTATATGGCCTTCAGATGTAAACACAGACGAATTTGTAGCTAAACTTAATGATCAAGTCATCTCTATAAAATTTCCTATGGAGATTGAAATTGATAAATGTTTGCCATTCTTAGATGTACTTATTCATAAGGAGGATTTTTCACTAAAGTTCAGTGTCTACAGAAAACCTACGATTAATTTATCTTATGTTCATTATTTCTCAGGGCATAGATACAATGTGAAAAAAAATAAATTTTTTCCTGCATGTATCTAAGAGCTCTTCGGGTTGTTAGTCTAATTCTTAGATGAAGAGTTTAAGAAAATTGATTCTATTGGTCTCAAGCTTTGTTACCCACTGAGTTTTTAGGAAGTTTGCCGTAGCAAAGCATGTCGAGGGAAGGGGAAGATGTGTCGTGCGCGCTCCGTTAAAATCGTGACATTAACCGGGATTTCTTAGGGCTACAGTCATGGATTACTGATTACAGACATCACGAAGTGCATAGTGACCCGCTGGGAAATTGAAAACAGTCATTAACAATGGAACTCTGTGTTAAATAGAGAATAAACGGGAGACCACGTGTGAGTCAGTGCACGAGGCTTTGTGTACATGCGTGGATGAGGAAAAAATAGTGAACAGTGATTCGTGGAACAGTGAAGTGGACCGAGTATCACAACAACATATAAGTTGGAAGTGTAGGAAAATCGTGCATAAAATATTATAAATATAGAATACTAGAAATATAGAATAGTGGCAAGAGGCGGCATCAGTGGGCTGTGTTTCACAAGCCACGAGGCCTACCACAGGGCACGTCCCACAGGGACAAAATACGGAAAATATATAGTGTAATATGGAAAGGTGGATCTAGGAATTAATAATAAAGTGAGTGAATACCATTGCAAGCCGGAAATTAGGCGGAAAATTCCTTGTAAGAATACAAGCAAAGAATAAATCAGTGTTATAAATCGAGTAACTGGAAACTGGTGACATCAACCTGGGACAACAAGAGGTCAACTGTACCGCACCCACCGCACCGGGGACCAGCTTCCCTACCCTACACCCCACCGGGGACCAGCTTCCCTACCCTACACCCCACCGGGGACCAGCTTCCCTACCCTACACCCCACCGGGGACCAGCTTCCCTACCCTACACCCCACCGGGGACCAGCTTCCCTACCCTACACCCCACCGGGGACCAGCTTCCCTACCCTACACCCCACCGGGGACCAGCTTCCCTACCCTACACCCCACCGGGGACCAGCTTCCCTACCCTACACCCCACCGGGGACCAGCTTCGCTACCCTACGCTAAGTACCTGCCTTAAATTTGAACAAAATAACATACATAATATGACAAATATACGGTATACATATATTACAAATATTAAATGTATAAATATATACATATAATTTTATAAACAGTTAAAAGGACTGACATCAACAAGTGATCCATACAGAGAAGCACGAGTACAATACAATTCATCGGACAATGGAGAGGTGTGGCGAGTGTTCGGGAGTATTGGGAAAACGTAATGTAGGCATCAAGTGTTGCATCTGTAACAAAAGATTTCACCTGGGGTGTACAGAATTGTCTCCAGGATGCACAAAAAGGCAAGGAATTTACTGGGTTTGCAAAGATGACAGATTAATGCTGGAGAACATAACTAAACTGATGAAAAACATTCCAGAGTCACAGCGACTTTCATTCACAGAAAAGCTACCAGTGATATGTGTGGACTGGGAAAAGACAACATTGGATAACGACCAAAACTCAGGAACAGTCGATAGTTTAGAGAACCTCAGCAGTAATGTAGAGGAAGAGGGTATTGTGGTACAAAATAACAGCAATGTTACAGAGTCAGGTAATATAAACAATGAGAGCAACAGTGAGACAGAGTGCATAAGTGAAGGAATTGGGATGAAAGACGGAGATGGCTCCAATAAAGAGGTAGACAAGACAGACACAAGTATAAATACCTTGAAAGACGCAAAACCTGAACATATTTGCAAATTCTACGCTAAAGGAATATGCAAATATGGAAAATTAGGAGAAAATGCAATTTTCTGCATCCTCGAAAATGCAGGAACATGTTGGCGAGGGGTACATGCCGTTTTGGAACAGGGTGTAGATACTTTCACCCTAAATTATGTCAATTTTCAATTAGGGACAAAAAATGCTACAATCTTCAGTGTCCGGAATTCCACGTGAGAGGTACACAGCGTTATAGATGGGAAGATCAATATGACACTACTGGAAATTTGTTAGAGGAAGGCAGAAACAGAGTAGAAAATATAAGGGAGAGGTACAGTCAGATGGAACCACTACAGGAGTACAGAGGGGAAGGGAGATACCCACAAGACTGGAATACAAAGTATCAACACACACACACAGGTACTACACCACACAACACCCGTCCTACTACCAACACTGGACGAATCACTTCCCAAGCAACACACCCTGGACCTGGGTAGAGTGGGGGGAGAACTACCAAAGCCTACCAGAAGTGACACACAATGTGGGAAATCGTTCATATTTGCAAACATACAAGGCTTGAAACCAAAATCAAGAAATAAAGTTAAATTCATAAATGGCCTCCTAATAGAATCGAACTCAATATTTGGAGCATTTACAGAAACCCACACAAAAGACCACATGGATAGTGAAATCTGGATCCCGAATTATAATCTATATAGATGTGAAAGAGTAACTAGGTCAAGTGGAGGAGTAGGTCTGTATATTAAAGAGGAGCTGGCATGCACAGAGCTCCTGAACTCGTCCAATGAGGTGGTAGAGATACTTGGAATCAAGGTAGAAAATATGAATCTACTTATTGTTTTAATATACAAACCTCCAGATGCAACAGTTGAGGAATTCACTGAACAGATCCACAAAATAGAGAATATCCTTGATAACCTAGCAAACCCAGTACCAGACATCATCTTCCTTGGAGACTTCAATCTACCCAGTTTTAAAATGGAGAATAGTAAACAATAACATTATAGCAGGAAGTCAACCTGGAAATAACCAACACAGTCAGAGAACTACTGAGATTCTGTGACAAAATTCTCGCTCAGTCAGCAGATTACAGAACCAACTAGGAACGAAAACACGCTGGACTGATATTCACGAACAATGAGGGCTAATCAGAGACATTACTGTCCAGACACTACGTACTCGGACCACAAGCTCATGAAGTGCAACTAACATTAATAACGGTAGTAGGCCCAAAGAAACAACAAGCGAGAAGGGCTATTCAATAAATTCAATTTTAATAATAAAAGGATAGACGGGAGAAAATAAACAGGGAACTTACAAACATTCAATGGGAAAATGTCCTAAGAATAAAAATCCTACACAAGGAATAGAAAAACTGACTTCTGAAGCATATGAAGTCTGTCTGAAACATGTTCCTTTGAGGAAAGCCAGAAAGAGGTCCAATGTAGAAAGAGAACGCAGACGACATTACAAAAGGAGGAAGAAATTAACGGAAATGCTTAAGCATACACGACTCTCCATACAGAGAAGAAATAATTAAACAGGGAGATTGAAGAAATCGAACAGAGACTGAGGCATTCCTATCAGACTGAAGAAAGGCAACTAGAACAGAAGCAATTCAAGAAATAAAGAAAAACCCAAAATTTTTCACATATGCTAATCAAAAGCGAAAACCACTGCCAGTATTGGACCTATTCGTATTAGCGAAGGTACATACACAGAGGATGACAAAGAAATTAGTGAAATCCTAAAAAAGCAGTATGAGACATGTTAGCACACTCCGATACTCAGCATGAAAGTGGAAGATTCGGACACTTTCTTTATGAATGATACTCAAACACCTGTAAATATAACTGATATCAGCACGAGCGTGGCAGACTTTGAAAGAGAAATTGACAATATGCCCATGCACTCAGCCCCGGGTCCAGACTCATGGAATTCAATATTATAAAGAAATGCAAAGTGCCAGTAGCACAGGCACTCAGTATAGTGTGGAGGAAGAGCTTGGACACGGGGAGATACCAGATGCGCTTAAAGCAGCAGACATTGCCCCTCTACACAAGGGTGGTAGCAAAGCATTGGCAAGAATTATAGACCTTGCACTAACGTCCCACATAATAAAAGTATTTGAGAGAGTGATCAGGAGTCAGGTCACTAGACATGGAAACCAATGACCTCCACAATCCAGGCCAACATGGATTTAGAGCAGGAAGATCATGCCTCTCACAGCTACTTGACCACTATGACAAAAATCACGGAGGCATTAGAGGAAAAACATAATGCAGATGTCATATACACTGATTTTGCAAAGGCATTCGACAATTGTGACCATGGAGTGATTGCACACAAAATGAGGTCAATGGGTATAACTGGTAAAGTAGGACGCTGGATACTCAATTTCCTGTCGAACAGAACACAAAGAGTAACAGTCAATCAAGTAAAATCGAGTCCGAGCGCAGTTAAAGCTCTGTACCTCAAGGTACAGTCCTTGCACCACTGCTGTTCCTTATTCTCATATCCGACATAGACAAAAACTCAAGACACAGCTTCGTGTCACGTTTGCAGATGATACAAAAATCAGCATGAAAATTACCCTCTGCTGAAGACATTGATAAACTACAAACAGATATTAACAAAGTTTCGATTGGGCAGCAGAAAATAACATGATGTTTAACGGTGAATAAATTCCAGGTACTCAGATACGCCAAAAAAAATGAGGAACTTAAACATAATACAGGGTACAAAACACAATCGAATCTGCCCATAGTAGGAAAACAGCATGTCAAGGATTTGGAATAATGATGTCCGACGACCTAACGTTTAGGGAGCATAACCAAGCAAGTATTGCAGAGCCAGAAAAATGATAGGATGGATTACGAGAACCTTCAAGTCCAGAGATCCATCACAATGTTGTCCTCTTCAAATCACTTGTGTTGTCCCGTCTTGAGTACTGCTCGGTACTCATTCCCCCTTCAGAGCAGGAGAGATTGCTGAAATTGAAGGAATACAGAGAACATATACGGCACGCATAGACGAGATAAAGCACTAAATTATTGGGATCGTCTCAAAGCTCTCCAAATGTACTCACTAGAAAGGAGACGAGAGAGATATCAAATAATATACACATGGAAAATACTGGAGGGCAGGTCCCATTCTGCACAGTAAATAACAACGTACTGGAGTGAACGACATGGAAGAAAATGAGAATAGAACCAGTGAAGAGCAGAGATGTCATGGGCACAACCAGAGAACACTGCATGAACATCAGAGGTCCACGGTTGTTCAACGTCCTACCAGCAAGGATCAGAAATATTACAGGAACAACCGTGGACATCTTCAAGAGGGAAACTAGATTGTTTCCTTCAAAGGAGTGCCGGACCAACCGGGCTGTGGTGGGTATGTGGGCCTGCGGGCTGCTCCAAGCAACAGCCTGGTGGACCAAACTCTCACAAGTCAAGTCTGGCCTCGGGCCGGCTTGGGGAGTAGAAGAACTCCCAGAAACCCCATCAACCAGGTACCCAGNCCAGAGGTTCAGACGGGACAAGCCAGAAGAACCTCAGATCCGCACAGTCCCGTTTCGGCACTGGAAACAGACGGGAACCCATCTGAGGGACGTAGTCGTTTCGATCACGCCCAAGCGCACCCACTCCAAGATGACGTGACGAAGCGCAGGGGAAGAACCTGCCCTGTTAACCCCGAGCCCCCAAAGGAGGACGAGTCGCCCAACGCCACCGCAGGCCGGATGACACGACCGAAAAGGCCCACAAATCGTGGGACCAAGCGTGGGCAAACAGAGCGAGCCTCCCCCCCATCGCCCCGTCAACGGGGCAACCCGCGAAAGGGCCGACGCCCCTTACGAGAACCCAACCGTCGAACAGAGCGATCACCGCGCCGACCAGACGACGCAGGCCCCGAAGGGAACGACGGCTCAGAAACTGGCACCAATGGCCTACCCCGACCAGCGGACCCCGGAACCCTGGCACGACCTCTCCGAGACCGACGAGAAGTACCGCTCCGGAGAAGCAACAAGTCCGCCATAGGGCGACAACTAGACGAAGCCGCGTGCAGAAACTGAGAGACCGCAGACTCTGCAAACAGCAACGGACAAAACGGAGACGAAAACCTAAGAGCCAGGGCCCAAGCGGAATCCAAAGAGAGGGCGAGCACAGCCTGACGGCACGCGAGGCGAGAAGCATAGAACAGAGACACCGCTTCCTTCAGGATGGGCGCAAAAAGCTTCAACAGAGCAGCAGAAGCCCGAGCAGCCGAAGACAGCGCCCCGGACGAAGGCCCTTCACTCAACGCTCCCACATCCTCCTCAAGCCAAGCCGAAGACAGCTCGAGAAGGGAAAAGAAACGCAAGACCGAAGCCAAATGCCCACGGGAGCGCAAATCCTCCGCAACCAACGAAGCCGAAAGCTGAGGAACCTGCACATGAAGCTGGAAAAGACCAACATCCCGAGAAAGCACGGGAGCGAATAAACACGCATTAAGGTGCTCAAACTCGCCCCCCAAGTAAACCTGCAGAAAACTAGCAGTTTCTCGCCAATCAAGCGTGCGGGTCCGACAGAACCCGTGCCACGCCCCCAACGAAAAGAGAGGGCAGTCTGCTAGCCAGGAAGACTCCGGAACCTCCAAACGCACCCAAAAACGGGAAGAAGAACCGAACTCAAACGAGGACGGATCCATTGGGGAGGCATAATCCGGGTCTCGGCAGAGGTATGCAGCAAGAGCTTCCCGAGCCACCTTCGCGGAGAGCCGGGAAGTAGCAAACCCCTGAAAAGACGGATCCGAAGTACCCAAAGGCACCCGGAACCGAACCCGGGGAGGAGCCGAACCCAAATCATACTCATACAGGGAAGGGGGGTAAGAAAACCCCTCCCCCTGCAACAGTAAGCCCCGCGGGGAAGGCAAAAGCACCCAAGCAGGGTCACAAGGAGCCCAAGGCCCCCAGGTCGACTCCTCCCCAGCCCCAGGATCCCCCACATCGGGACCCGGGGCGGAGCCGTCCTCCAAACCCTCCACCCCTGAAGAAAAGGCAGAGTCCAAGGGAAAGGCTGACAAGAAGGGGGTCTGCTGGTGGGACCCAGAAGCCTCGGTAGGAGGTATCGGCTCAAATGCCTCCGTCCCCCACCCGGATGGGGCAGCCCCCGAAGCAGCCCGAGTCTCACCACCAATGAAACCCTGCGCCGATGCCGAAACCTTCCGACGCTTAGGAGCCGGACACAGGGGGGGAGGCTCAGGAAGAACCACAGGGGAAGGACCAGAGGGCGCGGCTGGAGTCAGAGCCATAGCGACCAACGCCCCCAGGTCAGGGTCCCGAAAACCAAAACGGGGCAGCCTCGGGGCATCCAGGTGGGAAACTAACCTAGCGCGTTGCAATAACCTAAACCTAACATGCAACGCTGATGCTGCCTGTACCCTGACGGGGACATCCTCAGAGTAAAACTGGAGCACAAGCAGAGAACACGACTCGCAAGACTCAGGGTCAAAGGTGTCATTGACCCAACAGGCAGCATGACGGAGGCAAAACAGGTGACTGTCACCCTGAGACAAGGGCACATCGCAACCTTCAAACCCGCACAAGGCAGGCTGGAACTCGGGAGACGCATCCATGGGTCCCCGAGCCCCGACAGGGGTTTCCAGGGCCCGTAGGTTAGCAACTACGGGAAGCCCGGGCAAGGTGTTGCGTAACCGGTGAAGAAACCCAAAAACAAGGGTAAAGATTAATACTGAAAACCCCTGGGACGTGTACAAGCACGGGGGCCTAGCAGAGGGCCACCAAAACAATACCAGGGGAACTATGGGCCCACAAGGCAGAGCCTCCACCAGGCAAAGTAAAACAAAACAAAAGAAAAACCCCGCAAAAGTACACCGTCCCCAGAGGCAACAGGCACCGGTCGCCGCGTAGGTGGCAGGCAGCGCAACACCTTGGCGCCCTAACCAGCACAACACCACTCCCTACCCAAGGCCAAACAAGAGCCCCAAGCCCCAGCTGGCCCCAAGGGCGAGGCAAATGCCGAGCAGCAAGAACCTCTACGGGAGCGGTTCCCGAACGCCCCAGAGAAGATAACCCTGACACGCAAGGGCAGTACTCACAGGGCGCCTAGGGAAGGAAACCCCTAGACGCATGCAGCCCCGGCACTGATGAAGTACTCCTGGCCACCGCAAACCACAAAAACAGCAGAGAACGCCACACGAGGCAAAAACCGCTAAGGAAATTGAGGCCAGAGAAGCGTGTATCCCGGTTGACACTAGCTTGCGAACTGAAGGCAGCCGGCGCGGTGAGGTCCGGGGCCCCCCCTCCCCCTCCCGGGGAGGGGAGGGCTGCGCGGACAACCGGCGCGGCAGTAAAGTGATTGTTTGATTGTTTTCCTTGTGATTGTAGGGAGTTTTTCTACCTTTCTGTTCGGTTTGTTGTAGTTTTCTACCATGTGGGGTTTGTTTTGTTACGCCTACCTTTCTGGGTGCCTAACCCCGGTCGATGGCAGATAAGGAAAACCCCCAACTATATGGGGTTTCCAGGGCCATTGCTCCCTGAAACCTCTCTGAAGGGGCCAGGTTCTGGCGCTGGTCCCTGGTAGGTCTGAACTCCATAGCTAGTGTCCCGGTCTAACATAACATACATTAGCCCGATAAGCTCCAGGGAGCCGTAGGGGCTCCCCACAGAAAGAGCTCTATTACAGCACAAAAATGCATGAGAAATGAAAAGATTCTCTGCAGTTTGGCCTTGGAGGTTTGTGCTTTTTGTGTTCTCATTTTTGCTCTTTCACTTATTACTGTGCCCTTTTTGTGCTTGGTGATTCTTCTTTTTTGCCTTATAAGGCTTGCCTAGGGTATATGTGTGGTTGAACCCTCTTGTTGCCCCTTTGGCCTTTACATTGACTTCAAGTAGCCAGGGTTGCCCGTTACTTTTGGGGATACTGACATAGCATTCCAGTGCCTGGGCTTCCTGCAGGGCTCATTCACCCTGCAGGCACTGGAAAACCTCTGTGGGGCTCAGTTATACAGTATAGTACTATGGATACCAAAATAACCGAGACCACTCTCGCCTTGTGTGAATTTGAGGGTTGTTTGTCACCCGTGCCACCTGCGACATTTGTATGTTCAACCTCCACAATGCTGCCTGTTGAGTCAGTGACACCTTCGACCCTGAGTCATGTGGGTCTTATTTCCTCTGTGTGCTCCATCTTACCTATTACCCCTGTTAAAGTTCAGAGGTTTCAGGCAGCAATCACAGGACCTCTGTGGGTCCTCTGTGGTGTCAGCAGCCGGGTCGGATACAATTTCCAAAGCCTCATCCTCTTCATCTGGTTGGCGCCATGCATGCTCTGCTCAGAAAACTGCCGCTCGTGGTTGCACCGTTCTTTTCATGGGTTGTCCCTTTGACATGGTAGTGGGGGTGGGAGTCTCACTCATTTTCCCAATTCTTCATCCCGTGATTTGCACATTTTTAGGGTAAATTCTTGTGACCTGCAGTGGAGTTGGTCGGTCCCATCGCCTTCAGGGGTTCAGGGCTTTCAGGCAGGTCCCCTCTCCTAGTCTTTGTAGAGTCATCTTGAAGTGGCTAGTTTTGAGCGTGGTTGAAATGACCTTGTATCTTCAGTGGGTTTCCCCACCTGTTTCCGGTCTCAAAGTAGGACTGTCAGACCTCCGGTTCATTCTCGATCTTTCCCGATTGAACCAGTTCCTTCCTTGCCCCCTCCTTTCGAGTAACTACATTATCTCAGGTCAGTTTCGCCCTCGAGCTGGGCACTTAAATAATTCTCTGGACCTCAAGGACTCATATTGGCACATTACTTTTCATTCGGGTTCAGGAATTGGTTAGGTTTTGTGGTGGAGCAAAAGTTTTACCACTTTTTGGTTCTCCCATTTGGGCTGTATTTGGCACCTTGTATTTTTATGCATTTAACTTAGGTCATGGTGGCCCATCTTCATTTGTTAGGTGTTTGGGTTTTGGGCTACTTCGATGACTGGCTGGTGTGGGCTTCATGCCAGTTTCTTGTCTTCTAGCCAGGGATCTGGTGCTTTCCCAGCTCGCTTGGTATGGGTTCCTGGTGAACCGGAGGAAGTCCTAGTTTGTTCCATCCCAGGTTTGAATCTGCTTGGGCCTAAATTCAGATTCTTGGTCGGCGTCACTTTCCCTGCCTTCAAGTGAGACAGGGAAAAGCGAAGGCTGTCCTGGTTACTTTGGGGCAGGGTACAGACTCTGGGGGCTCTGCACTGGCTACTGCATCGCCAGTAGCAGCAAAGTATGTAATCAGTTTTGGTGGAAACATTCTTGGCCACATAATTTACAGTATTTATCTTAATGACACTTTCTTGGTGTCAACCCTGGTGTCATTCTATGAACATTAAAAAATATTTTATTAGGGTATTCAAAGGAAGCATGTATAAAAAGCATAGAAAACAAAGTTTATATCATTATTACAATTGTTTTGTTTCACATATATTCCATACTTTAATATTTGATTATAGTACATTTGAAGAATTTGACATTTATGGATTTGGTTAAATAATTTGCATTTTTTTTTTTTGCCTGCATGTGGGTGAAGTAATTAACTTGGCAAAAATTTTAGCTTATTCAATGTAGCAATCTTCCAAGCAAACCAATATTAAATAATATTATATTAATAATATTATAATAACCATATTACAGATAATTACAGACCAAGAAATTGTCAGAACTGCCTAATTGTCAAGTTTCAGAATCAGAATAATTCACTGGGAAAAATAGGTAACTCAGTACTGTACAAGTAGAGCATGTGTAATAAAAACTCAACTAATGTATGACTGCCACCCAAATATTCTTTCAGTAAGCTTACAACAAATATTAGTGGTCCTCTTCAAACTTTACTTATTAATACACCATTAAATTTTCTTAATATCTGTTACTTAAAGATTACATGTCTACAGCATGTTCAGTTGAATTCATAATACTTAATAAATACAGCTATGCAGGTTAGCTTATGTACAGCATTTCGTTCATTTAATATCTTCAGATAATTGTATTTGACTCTAGATTAATTTCTGTACTACATAGTTACAATATGTATCATCAGTCATTCATAATATGGAATAGGAATATCACTTCAACATGTAAAATGTTTGAACATTTGTATTTATATGAAGGCAAATCTATTACAATGAACATGGCACATATTTTATATAAGTTTTATGCTTCTCAATAACTTATTCACTACAAATAACTGAAAATAGTAAAATCATTAGCATGTCCTGTAATATACTGTACTGTACTATCATATCTGAAGCAGTTAGAATCATTAGTATGTCCTGTAATATACTGTACTGTACTATCATATCTGAAGCAGTTAGAATCATTAGCATGTCCTGTAAATATACTGTACTGTAATATGTCTGAAGCAGTTAGAATTATTAGCATGTCCTGTAATATACTGTGCTGTACTATCATGTCTGAAACAGTTCACACCACAAAGCTACCACTTTACATTTTAGCAAATTGACTTACCTGTTATATTAAATATTACAGTACAGTATTGTACGTTATTAGATTTTTTATTAACAGTTTATGACTAAAATTTCATTTGTAGTGCAGTACTTACATAAAACACAACTACTATTCAAAATACAGTGGCACCTCGATTAACGAGTAGCTCTATCTACAAGCATTTCGAGTAACAAGCGAGCCACTCGCCGAACATTTGTGTCTACTAACGAGCGTTTCCTCGATTAACGGAGCGTTTCCGCTGGTTCTCAAACACCTTTTACGACAGTTTTGTTGTTGTTGTTTCGCAAGACGAGTTTTCCACATGATGAGCTCGGTGCCGGAACGGATTAAACTCGTTAATAGAGGTGCCACTGTATATACATCAAAACTGAGTGTGTATGATGGCCATTAAGACCTAACTTAACTGAAAATTTAAAGACAGAAATACTTGAAGTGAGGCTAAGTTACATTGCAGTAAAGCAATGATGCAACAGTATTGATGCAGTGGTAAGACTTTGATGCCGGTACAAAGAAATATCCAGTAAGCTTAAAAAAATTATATTTAGGCTATACAGTACTGTAAAGTAAATTTAAGAGAGTAAATTAATTTGCCTAGTAGGCATTATCAAAACTAACCTTATACATGACTTGATCTATACTGTATCACTATTTACAGTACCCATTAAAATTTATTGTTAAAGATAAGCATTAAAAGTAATAATTAACTGAAAGCCTAAAAAAGGAAAGCAATAATTGGAAACCGGTGATGGATGCAATTCCAATGATAAATCAAGAAAAGTTAAAATTAAATTCTTGTTGTTTGTGTACATTTGGATTACCAAATTTAATTAATGTCAGGCAGCCATTGCAAAAAACAACTAACCTTATAATTTGGTCCATCATCAAACGATGATGAGTCTCTCTTAAGGATTGATCTCTTCGGCTCATCTGGTACCAGAAGATCATCTCGGCAGTGGTCTCTGAATCGGGTTTCAGGAAGGCGGGTATTACGGGTCTTATTAACAATAACAGCAGTACCAGCTTGGTCAACATTATGTTCCAGGCCAAAGAATGCAGCACACCGATGGACAAGCATTCGTTGGTATGACGACATTGGAGGAAACTTGTGGTGGGTTCGTCTGATAGGAAAAATTAACATGATTAGAGCAGAATACAGCAGTAATGTGGTAAATACTGTGATCTCATTTTGTTTAGTTTCAATTTCCAGAAGTGTTTATATTTCACACAATCTGAAATCAGTCACTTGGTGAGCTATAATTCAATTTAATAACTTGGAAACTTCATAAGGTTACTGCTCCATGGTTTATTGTAGTATTATATCCCCTCTACTGTTACAGTATAACTGCAAAAGAGTGGGTAAAGCATTACGGAATGATAAAATCTTGAGTTCTTTTGAATTGGAAGCACGAGAATTATTTGACTCGCATGATAAGTAAAATTTACTGAACTTACTTGGTATCCTTGACAAGGCTGACTAGTTCATGTTCAATCTTGAGTAGCATCATTCGGTCTTTTTGGTTCTTGTGTAAAGTTTGAATTATGAATTGCTGCAGATCTACCCCACTACTGTCTGTATATTCCATTGATGAATCTGACAAATTTTTGTTTGTTTATTACAAACAGTTACAAGTAGAATCACACTAATTAATTAATATGATGTACAGGTATTTAACATCAAACAATGATTTTCCCAAATAATGGTCTGACAAAATACAAGCAAATAAAAATTCCCTGCAGATAATATATGCAGTTTTCAAAGACTATGAAATCACAAAAAAAATAATAATAATAGTAAGACATTTATATAAGTTCGCTTAACTGTGTTTTCAGGGAGGATCCCTTCAGTAGCTATGGTGCCACCAAAGTTTACCCCAGCACACCAGGCCTCTGAGACCAATTCCGTCACCTACTAGGACCCACGACCAGAATCTGGCTCACTGTGTGAGGCAAGGGAAGCAGGGCATCAGAGACCAACCACAGCTTTCACAACACTTTCCAACTTCAGAATTGCTTTCAAATACAGTACTGTACATGGATGTTGAAATATTAGAGAAATTGTGCATGACCTTTGTGAAACCAAAATTGGAATATTCAGTAGTTGAAATGGAGCCCATATCTCAAGAAGCACATCATTAACCTGATAAAAGTGCAAAGACATACAGCACTACTAAATGGCTTCTGAAACTGAAAAACAAGAGCTACAAGGAGAGGCTAGAGGTGTTATATATACCAAAGCTAGAAGACAGAAGAACAAATTAGCACTGCATACAAAATGGTAACAGAAATCAACAAAATTGGCAAAGATTAATTCTTAAAACCTACAACTTCAGGAATAAGAGGTCATAGCTCCAAGCTAAGGAAAAAACATACTATTTTTTTTTTAGAATGTTCTCCTTTGCAAATAGAGTGGTAGAAGGTTGGAATATGTTAAGTGACAAGGTGATGGATGCCAAAATCCTCAGTAAGTTCAAAATATCATATGACAGTGTTCTGGGAAAACCCACTAGAATGCACATGTGTAACATAACAAGTAACTGCTTGAAAAATAAATATGCACTCCCCTTATGTAAACAAAGCAATCATCCATTTTCCCTAAGTAAATTCCCTAACCCTGATGCACCCAATCGCCATCTTTGGAAGCCCAGTTCACCTGGGATCACATCCAGCCTGCCCCCTAACTCTTCTGCCTGACAATTATCTAAGTGTGAAGTTATAGGTTGAGAGCTATGCTTGTGGTGTCCTAACTTCCCAGTATTTTCTGTCATATAATGCTTTCAAACTACTGACGGCTTTGGTCTCCACCACCTTCTCACTTAACTTGTTCCATCTGTCGATCCCCTCTGTTTGTAAAAAGAGAATGTTCTAATGTTTTTATGGCAGTTTTGTTTTCTTAGCTTGAGTCTACAACCTCTTGTTCTTAAATTTCAGGTTTCAAGACTTCTTCTTCGTCAATTTGTCAATTCCTGTTAATATTTTGAATGTAGTGATCATATCACATATTTTTCCTTCTATCTTCTAGCTTTGGTATAATAACACCTTTATACATCATGTGAGCATCATATGTCAAAGAGTACTGGAAAAATGAGACACCATGAGGGTAGCCCTCATCCTGTAACTACACCTAGGTAATTACCTCAAGCCTCACTTCATAGATCGTGTTATGGAAGTTACATAACAGAAGCCATTTAATTGCATATCTTCGCACCTTTCAAGTTTATTGATGTGCTTCTTGAGATATGGGTATAATTCAACCTTTGCATATTCCAATTTTGGTCTCACAAAGGTCATGAACAATTTCTCTAATATTTCACCATCTATGTATTTAAAAATGATCTGAAGTCAGAAAGCATAGACTATCCAAAGCTTGCAGCCTCTTGCTGGGATCCAGTTTCAACGTCTCACTTATAGATAAGTGATGATGATTTTCCATGAAACAATATATTCTGCCAGGAATAATGACTTTCTTGTTTTTGTTTATGAGTTATGATTGTGTGGCACTCACTTTGTGTGTGCCCTTACTGTCCATTTCACTCCAAGTTTGACTAGAGTTCCTTTTCCCTCCCATCATTTACTTACATTTTCCAATGCATCACCAGAAATATCTTATGTGGGTTGCAGAGTACCCCTTCTATGAGCTGACCCCTCTCAAATTACCTTATTTCTTTGCAATGCATGAGGTTTATTCTTTTTTGCAGGGTCTCTTGATTGGGGTGTAACAATTTTAGTTTTAAGAAAGCCAGAGCTGAATGTATTGAAATGCTAATTTCTGGATGAGCCACAGTGGCTTCCGGTAGCTATTAAACTGAGATTGCTCCCAACTATTAAGTCGCATCAGCCAGGTTGTTGTTAGGCATACTGGGGGACCAGTATGACCAGTATCCCTGCTTTCCCTACAGGGAGATGATGATGATCCATCATCTCACAGGAAAAGAGGTTCAGAAAGTCAGTGAACCAAAACAGGCAACTGCTGGGTTCAAAAGAGATTGAAGCCTCACAACCTACCTGATGAACTTCCCTTACTATGCAAACAAATTATTGAATCTCTGAAAACTAGTGTGTGCTCATTCACCCCACATTCCACAGCTAGTTTGTAGGGGTGTGGGAAGGGAGGGGGCACACCCTCCAAGGGTTTGAGCTTTCAGTTCTGGAGCAGATGTACACACAAACCCCTACCTATCCAATGTCTTGGAAGGGAGGGAGGGCATCAGGAAGCCACTGGGGCTCACCCAGAAACTGGCATTTCATTACATTAAATGATGAATGCTGGTTTTCTTGGGAAAGTCTCCTTGTGACTCCCTGAAGCTACTTACCTACAGAGAAGGAGAAAATATAGGGACTTACTAGGGAGGAGCAGAACTGCAGGCAGTCAAGACAAAGACGAGAACCGAGGCCAAGAGACCTGACTCAAGACCACACAAGAAAGCTGAGGCTCAGGAACATTAACTAAATACAAGACTATTAGTGTAAGGGGCACAAACTTGTGAGTCGTACCCGAAAATACAGACTAACAAAATCCATCCTTACTTTAATAATCAAAGGAAATATATGTATTGTAAAATGAATTGGAGCCTAGAGCAAGTAGTCCTAGCCTAAGTAGGGAAATAAGTTAATTTTGGGTTACAGTTTCACCTATATATAAAATCCCCTTCCTTCATTCTCATGGCCTGCTTAACCCTTAAACGGCGCAAATCATACATGTACAGTATGTAGGGAGGAACTTTCACCAAACAGTGCACTACATACATGTCTGAGTGAAGTCTCACCTACGATTTTAAAGGTCCGCGAGGGATAGGAGCAGCTATAGTACAGCCACAGCCGAATGTAAACAAATGCCACATTGGAAAAAATCCAGCATAGGCCGCCATTGTGGAAAAGCCTTAGTTACCCGGCAGACACCATGGCGAGCACACCACGTACCAGCGGACGACTGCATTCAACGTAGCATGCAACACAAGCATTGACTGATGATGAAATTAATCGGAATTGTTCAAGGAGGATGATGAACCTGATTTTGATGATTTAGAGATTGATCCGAACTACATACAGCCAGAGCTTGAAACGACCAACATCGAGAGTGAACATGTGGGTGCCACAAGGGTGAGGCCTAGCTTCTCATCCATGCCGCCTCGCCCACACTCTACTCCACTCTGCACCCAACCACATAGTTTGTGTTACTTTGCCAGATTATGATGATTTGCTCGACGAGTCTGAGGAATGTGAATCACTTTCCTGGTTTTAGTGACTTAGAATCAGAGATGAGTTTTACGACGCCTTTCGCTAATGCCAGTTGTGTTGCCAAGCGAACTTTTGTTGCGTCAGCAGCATCTCGCCTACCCAAGTGCCGCTGCATGGCACCGCATGGAGACATTGATGAACAAAGGCCCTCCTCATCTTCAATAATTTTTCCCTTTATCGTCCCTTTCCCGTCCCTACTGTGCGTAGACGGGCTTCAGCTCCTGGTCCACAGATTCCTCACCATGGTGCTGCTGTTGCCGATCGGAAGACACCAGGTGTATTTTTTGTGGAGTGATTGGGAAGATTTTATTCCAGAAATTCCAGCCTTTGACGCTAAAGATGTTGGAATTACAAGCATTTTCCCTGATAATGGTGACGAAATGTGTGAAATGGGCTTTTTTACCGCATATTTTGATGAGCCACTCATGAAACATATTGTTCAAGAAATGAACAAATGCACGGCTCATCTCATTGCTGAGGAATTATCAGATTTTCACGAATGCAGAGTTGGAAAAATTCAAATGTAGGTGAACTGTATGTATTCACCAATTTGTTCTTGCGGAGTTGAGCTCTGCTCTTTCGGCCCGCCTCTCAACTGTCAATCAATCAACTTTAATTAACTACTAACTAATTTTTTTTTTCCCACACACACCCCCAGGAAGCAGCTCCGTAACAGCTGTCTAACTCCCAGGTACCTATTTACTGCTAGGTAACAAGTACATCAGGGTGAAAGAAACTTTGCCCATTCGGGAATCGAACCCGGGCCATAGAATTACGAGTATTACTACAATTACTACGTTATTACATAAAACTACGAAAGGACATAGAATTATGTCCTGCGCGCAGGACGCAGGACAGCGTCCTACGTCCTGTATATATAGTTGTGCATTAATTGTGGAAAATATAGTTGTGCATTAATTGGCTGTTGATTGCTGGGATCAACAGCCAATTAATGCACAACTATATTCTATCTACTTCAAGACCCCAAACCAACATAGAAGCAGGAAGAGCAGATATGGGCCAATAGGCCTTCTGCAGTTACTTCCATTCTTATGTTTTCATACGCAATTTATACCCATTGTTTCGTGTTCTGTCTTGTGTTTGTTACCTCACCCAAAACTTTTGTGTCATATCACCTCACCCAAAAAGAGTATAAGTACGATGAATTTTTATGTGCAAACTAAGTCTTTGAAAATGTAATAAGAATTACGAAACGAGTTCAGGCGTCAGGCCATAAATAAAAATGAATTTTGGAGAATTGATATTTCAATTACCATCGACAGTGAAGAAAAACATAAGAAATATTGAGAAAATTTGTGTTAGAATTATTAATCTTACATTTTTGGTCATATTCAACAACATATATTGAGTGAGTATATATACTGAAAAAATCAGAAAACATTTGATATTTCCTGTAAAATAAAACATTTATGTGCGCATACTTGTGATGCTAATATGTGAGTGTGTTGAATATATGACAGTTGATACCTGGTTGATACCTGGTTGATGGGGTTCTGGGAGTTCTTCTACTCCCCAAGCCCGGCCCGAGGCCAGGCTTGACTTGTGAGAGTTTGGTCCACTAGGCTGTTGCTTGGAGCGGCCCGCAGGCCCACATACCCACCACAGCCCGGCTGGTCCAGAACTCCTTGGAGGAATAAATCTAGTTTCCTCTTGAAGATGTCCACGGTTGTTCCGGCAATATTTCTTATGCTTGCTGGGAGGACGTTGAACAACCGCGGACCTCTGATGTTTATACAGTGTTCTCTGATTGTGCCTATGGCACCCCTGCTCTTCACTGGTTCTATTCTGCATTTTCTTCCATATCGTTCACTCCAGTACGTTGTTATTTTACTGTGTAGATTTGGGACCTGGCCCTCCAGTATCTTCCAGGTGTATATTATTTGATATCTCTCTCGTCTTCTTTCTAGTGAGTACATTTGGAGAGCTTTGAGACGATCCCAATAATTTAGGTGCTTTATCGCGTCTATGCGTGCCGTATATGTTCTCTGTATTCCCTCTATTTCAGCAATCTCTCCTGCTCTGAAGGGGGAAGTGAGTACTGAACAGTACTCAAGACGGGACAGCACAAGTGACTTGAAGAGTACAAGCATTGTGATGGGATCCCTGGATTTGAAAGTTCTCGTAATCCATCCTATCATTTTTCTGGCTGTCGCAATATTTGCTTGGTTATGCTCCCTAAACGTTAGGTCGTCAGACATCATTATTCCCAAATCCTTTACATGTGTTTTCCTACTATGGGCACATTTGATTGTGTTTTGTACCCTGTATTATGTTTAAGGTCCTCATTTTTACCGTACCTGAGTACCTGGAATTTGTCACTGTTAAACATCATATTATTTTCTGATGCCCAGTCGAAAACTTTATTAATATCAGCTTGAAGTTTTTCAATGTCTTCAGCCGAGGTAATTTTCATACTGATTTTTGTGTCGTCTGCAAAGGATGATACGAAGCTGTGACTTGTATTTTTGTCTATATCTGATATGAGAATAAGGAAAAGCAGCGGTGCAAGGACTGTACCCTGAGGTACAGAGCTTTTAACTGCACTTGGACTAGATTTTATATGGTTGACCGTTACTCGCTGAGTCCTGTTTGACAGAAAACTGAGTATCCAGCGTCCTACTTTACCGGTTATTCCCATTGACTTCATTTTGTGTGCTATCACGCCATGGTCACATTTATCGAAAGCCTTTGCGAAGTCCGTGTATATCACATCAGCATTCTGTTTTTCTTCTAATGCCTCAGTGACTTTATCGTAGTGCTCAAGTAGCTGTGAGAGGCACGATCTTCCCGCTCGAAATCCATGTTGGCCTGGGTTGTGAAGGTCATTGGTCTCCATGAAATTGGTGACCTGACTCCTAATCACTCTCTCAAATACTTTTATTATGTGCGATGTTAGTGCAACTGGTCTATAATTCTTTGCCAATGCTTTGCTCCCTCCCTTGTGTAGAGGGGCTATGTCTGCTACTTTAAGTGCATCTGGTATCTCCCCCGTGTCCAAGCTCTTCCTCCACACTATACTGAGTGCCTGTGCTACCGGCACTTTGCATTTCTTTATAAATATTGAATTCCATGAGTCTGGACCTGGGGCCGAGTGCATGGGCATGTTTTCAATTTCTCTTTCAAAATTTAGTGCGCTCGTGTTGATATCAGTTATATTTACAGGGGTTTGATATCCCGCATAAAGAAATTGTCTGGATCTTCTACTTTCATGTTGTTTATTGGAGTGCTAAACATGTCCTCATACTGCTTTTTTAGGATTTCACTAATTTCTTTGTCATCCTCCGTGTATGAACCTTCACTTGTACGAATAGGTCCAATACTGGCAGTAGTTTTTGCTTTTGATTTCGCATATGTGAAGAAGTATTTTGGATTTTTCTTTATTTCCTGAATTGCTTTCTGTTCTAACTGCCTTTCTTCAGTTTCATATGAGTGTTTCAATTTCCGCTCGATTTCTTCAATCTCCCTATTTAAATTATTCCTTCTTTGACGGGAAATTCGTGTCTGCATAAGCAGTTCCGTTATTCTTTTCCTGCGTTTATAGTGTCTTCTGCGTTCTCTTTCTACGTTGGATCTCTTTCTGGCTTTCCTCAAAGGAACATGTTTCAGACAGACTTGATACGCTTCCGAAGTCAGTTTTTCTATTCCTTCTGTAGGACTTTTATTACTTAAAACAGTTTCCCATGGAATGTTTTAAGTTCCCTGTTTATTATCTCCCAGTCTATCCTTTTATTATTAAAATTGAATTTACTGAATAGCCCCTCTCGCTTTATCAACGTTTTAGGTCTATTCTGAGTATTGATGGTAGTTTGCACTTCAATGAGCTTGTGATCTGAATATGTGGTATCTGATATCGTAATGTCTCTGATAATGTCTTCATTGTTCGTAAAGACCAGATCTAGAATATTTTCATTTCTCGTTGGCTCCGATATCTGCTGAGTGAGTGAAAATTTGTCACAGAATCTAAGTAGTTCTCTAATCTGTGGTTGGTTAGGTCCTGATAGATTCCCTGGTATAATATTATTGTTTGCTATTCTCCACCTGAGACTAGGCAAGTTGAAGTCACCTAAGAAGATAATATCAGGTATTGGGTTCTCCAAATTATCAAGGCTATTCTCTATTTTGTTTATCTGTTCTGTGAATTCCTCAGCCGTTGCATCTGGCGGTTTGTATATTAGAATAATCACTAAATTTATTTTCTCTATTTTTAATCCCAGTACCTCTATCACCTCATTTGTAACGTTTAGGAGCTCCGAGCACACAAGGTCTTCCCTAATATACAGACCCACTCCTCCATGTGACCTAATTTTCCTATCACACCTGTATAGGTTATATCCTGGAATCCAGATCTCACTGTCCAAGAATTCCCCTGCATGGGTTTCTGTGAAAGCTCCAAATACTGCATTTGATTCCGTGAGGAGGCCATTTATGAACTGTACTTTATTGTTGGTTCTTGTTTTCAGTCCTTGTATGTTGGCAAAGATGAATGAGGTTACTCTATTAGTGATAGTTTGACTGGGAGACTTTTTCGGCAAGCCCATTATGCGTGGACATATTGAGTTTGTTCTGACCAGTGCTGATTGATGTAGGGCAGTTGCCTGTTGTATTTGTGGTTCCCTTTCGGTGTGTAGTTGTATCTGTAATTCTGGTATGCAAGTGGGTCTGGCATCCAGTTCCATACATTCTCCATGCTCCTCCTTTTGAATTCTCTTTCGGTCTGGTATAAAAATTTATCGAATTTCCTCCAAATTCATTATCCTGCTTGCCACTCTTTATGTAGCGTTCCGTGCCTTTCACGTGAAAGTATGGGCAGCTGAGGTCATAGCATTTTCTGTCCTCCAGTGAGGTTTGGCACATCTCAGGATGGAAAAACCTACATATTGATCCAAATCGACACTCACCTTTCCTAAGCATATTTAAACATTTTTTGGGATGTTGATAACTGCATTCTAATCCTTTCTTATTACCAGCATATCTATGTCTGCATATGCCCTTTGCATATGTTGTATTATAATACAACATCAAAGTCATAATATAGTGAACAATATCAGTGAAACAAATTGTGGTAAAATACCCCATAGACACTGTAAATAATGCAGCGAAAATAAATTTGCAGCAACTCTGACTGCTTGAAGGTTGCACGGAATGCCTTAACCCTCAAACCGCGCATATCATATATAAATGATATCAGTGACAAAACCGAAACCGCGCACATCATTTATAAATGATTTCGTGTCTAGCAGTATAATTTAAACGCCCCGCCTGGGATAGGGGCAGCTATAGTACAGCCACGACTGATAGTTGCCAGATGCCACCTAGAAAAAAAATCCAGCCCAACATTCTTGGGTGTGAGAGCGTCAGTATTCAGCCAGCCACCAAGGCTGGCGCACGCAGCACGAGCTCACAGCACAGCTGTTCAGCTTGTGACCACAGCATCGCCTACAAATGCCATAATATAAATGATACTGCTATTATTTAGCAGTGATAGTATTACTGAAGACCCCTGACTTTGATAAAACTGACCAGGATTCTGATAACAGCGTGATTGTGGTGATATTTATCGCTGTGCTCGATGGAGGGAGGAGTACGGCTGTAGAGGGAGGGTTGTGGGCGTCGTCTTCTGACTGTGTGTGGCCACTATTTATTGACTGCACTCACCATACCAGCTTAGTGGTTCGCTATGGTGAACACAAATGTAGATACTTATATATAACGTGTGTATAGTGTGAGATAACAGCGAGAGGAGTAGGTTGGGAGCCGCCATTTTGGTGAAGGAGGAGCGTCGTCTGCACGACTTGGCACGTTGTTTACTGATGGCTACTATGCTCTTTGGGCACCATACCAGCTTATTTGTACAAGTATGGTGAATAAATCAGGTAGATACTTGTATATAATGTGTGTATATAGCGTAATAACTCCACAACCAATATTGTTGGAGGAGAAATATTAGTGCGTGTGGCCTTGAGGGCGGCCGCCGATCAGCTGACTGAGTGAGTAGCTACGTCTTTGTGGCTTTACTCACCATACAAGCTTAGATGTACAGTTATGGTGAACAAAACATGTAAATGCGTATATATAACGTCTGTGTATAGTGAATAAATGCAAAAACAGTATTGTGGGAGGTAAATGAGGGTGAGTGAGATGGTGTTGAGGGAGGGAGTGGCAGTGAGTGGCGCTGGTGTTTGGCGGCCACTCCTCGTTGCTTTTTGACTCACAAGACCAACTTAGTAGTTCGTTATGGTGAACAAAACATGCAGATACTTATATATAACCTGTGTATATAGTGTAGCAACAGCAAAACTATTTGTTTATTGTTTTATGAACATAATAATAGAATCACTTATATGCACACCATAATTTTGAGTACAGCAATGGTTCACACATTTTATAATATAAATATACCACAATTCACTGTATGGAATAATATTACTGCAAAAAAACTAAGAAAAAATCAATCAGAGACATTGAAATAATTAGGAATTAATATATTTGTGGCAACTGCCGTCTGACAGCTCGGGCGGAGCTGACCTCGTCTGGCGAAAGCTCTGCCAACGCCCCTTTTTTTGCCACACTTCCCTACCCTATTGCGGCTAAAATATGCCACCTACGATTTTTTTGTTATTTTTTCCGTGATCAGGGAACAAAAATAAACACTTCTATAAGACGAAAGAATTTTTTGGATTTTTTTTTTTGTTGCGCCTGTGGGTGTGAATTCCATTTGGGCCCCTAGCGGTTTGAGGGTTAAGGACGTACCCTGCTTGAATGATCATGTTGCATGATGTCATCGTCACATTTCTTGGCTCATTTACGTCACTGGTAAGTACAATTAAAAATAATAATTTCCCTGTGGTCAGGGACCACAAATAAACACTTTTATAAAGATGAAAAAAAGTTTTAATTTGTTTTCTTGTGCATAGCGGTGTTTGAGGCTATTAATAGCATAGCAGCACGGGGGTTAATCATTTTGTCCTCAGCTGATATTCAGGCACATGAGTAGTTGCAGTTCTTCTGATGCTGGCTTCTTGTTCCTTATTTGAAGTAATTTAAGTAATTATGTAAGAGTAAATACCTAAGTGTAGTTACAGGATGAGAGCTTCACTCTTGGTGTCCCATCTTCCCAGTACTCTTTGTTGTATAACGCTTTGAAACTACAGATGGTTTTGGCCTCTACCACCTTCTTACTTAGCTTGTTCCAACTGTCTTCCACTCTGTTTGCAAAATAAAACTTTCTAATGTGTTTTCAGCACCTTTGTTTCTTTAGCTTGAAACTGTTCTCCTTGTTCATTATGTTGCTGGTTTCAGGAATTCCTCTTTTTCAATTTGGTCGATTTCTGTGCCCAGCCAGCTGGCCAGCCAGACGGTAATATTTTATAAGTGCTAATCATATCATCTCTTTCTTCTATCCTCTAGTTTTGGCATGTTTAACCCTTACACTGCTCAGGGGTCCTGGGGACATTTACACCCCTGTGCGCAAGAAAAAAAAAAATTCCAAAATTTTTTTTCGTCTTCTAAACATGTTAATTTGTGTCCCCTGAGCACGGGAAAAATAGCAAAAAAATCGTAGGTCACATATTTTGGGCGCAATTGACCGAGGAAGTCTGGCAAAAAGTGGGCGTTGACAGAGCGGTCGCCAGGGCCGGTCAGCGTCACCCGCGCTGACAGATGGGAGTTGCCACAAAGATATTATTACCTAATTGTTTCAATGTCTCCGATTGATTTTTTCTTAGTTTTTTTGCAGTAATATTATTCAATAGTGTGTATTGTAATATATTTATATAATAAAAGTGGTGAATAATCGCTATACTCAAATGTATGGTGTGCATATTAGTAATTCAATTATTATGTTCATAAAACAATAAACAAATAGTTTTGCTGCTATTACACTCTATACACAGGTTATATATAAGTATCTGCATATTTTGGTTACCATAACGAACCACTAAGTTGGTATTGAGAGTCGAAAAGCAACGAAGAGTTACCGCTACACACCAGCCAGCCACTCGCTGCCACTCCCTCAACACACGCACTAAACTTTCTCCCCCAACAATACCATTTGTGGTGTTATTACACTATATACAGACGTTATATATAAGTATGTATATTTTGTTCACCACAACTGTACAGCTAAGCTGATATAGTTAGTTCAGGCACTAAGAGTCGTCGGTATGCACAGCTGGCGGCTGGCGGCTCCCTCACTCATTCAAGGTCACACACACACTAAACTTTCTCCCCCAACAATACTGTTTGCTGCTATTACACTCTATACACAGGTTATATATAAGTATTTGCATATTTTGGTCACCATTACGAACCACTAAGTTGGTATTGAGAGTCGAAGAGCAACGAAGAGTTACCGCCACACACCAGCCAGCCACTCGCTGCCACTCCCTCAACACACGCACTAAACTTTCTCTCCCAACAATACCATTTGTGGTGTTATTACACTATATACAAACGTTATATATAAGTATGTATATATTTTGTTCACCACAACTGTACAGCTAAGCTGATATAGTTAGTTCAGGCACTAAGAGTCGTCGGTATACACAGCTGGAGGCTGGCGGCTCCCTCACTCATTCAAGGTCACACGCACTAAACTTTCTCCCCCAACAATACTGTTTTCAGTGTTATTACCCTATATACACATATTATATATAAATATCTACATGTTTTATGCACTGTAACTGTACACCTAAGCTTGTAGTGCGCCCAAAGAGCATAGTGGCCACCCTCTAAACAGCTTGACAAATCGTGCAGACGACGTCACCTCCGTCACCCAAATGGCTCCTCCCAGCATAATCCTTTTGCTGTTATTACACTAATACACACATTATATATAAGTATCTACATTTGTGTTCACCATAGAGAACCACTGAGCTGGTATGGTGAATGTAAGCAATAACAGGTGGCCACACAGTCAGTAAACGATGCTGTCTCCCACAGTCTCTCAGCATCACTCCTCCCACAGCGCTAATTATTACAACAATCCTGCTATTATCACAACCCTGGTTATTTATATCACAGTCACGGGTCATCTGTAATATTGTCATCACTAAATAATAACAGTTATATATTTATTTTGACATTTTTCGGTGATGCTGTGGTCACAAGCTGAACACCAATGCTGATCGCTCATGCTGCGTGCGCCAGCCTTGGTTGCTCCAAAAGTACTGTGCCTCTCACACCTGAGAATATTGCCCACGATTTTTTTTTTAAATGGCGTCTGTTTACAAGAGCCCTGAGGAAGCTACTGTGAACCCCGTGTAGCCGCGGGCCATTTGAATCGGGAGTGGCACCCTATGGCGTATATATACGCCATGCGCACCGTCGGACATGTTACTCAGGGCGTATATATACGCCATGCGCAGTTTAAGGGTTAAAGCCTCTGGTCTCTCCTCATAACTTCTTTTTCATTTCTGGAAGCCATTTTGTTGCATGCCTTTGCACCTTTTCCAGTTTCATTATGTGTTTTTTGAGATTTGGACACCATACAATTGCTACATATTCCAATTTTGGTCTCACAAAAGTCAAACAGTTTCTGTAGTATTTCACCATCCATATGCAGTTCACCATCCATATAATTAACAGCAAGTCTGAAGTTAGAAAGTGACACATACACTCCTCTCACAATGTTCCTTGTGTGTTCCTCTGGCGACAGCTTACTATTCAAAACCATCCCTAGGTCTTATTCTTTATTAGAGTTCTGTAATTCCTTTCCACATAATTTATAAGGTGTGTGTGGTCTATTTTCTCTGATTCCACATTCCATAACATGGCATTTATTCACATTGAATTCCATTTGCCACTTGATGCTCCAAGTACTATTTTATCTAGATCAATATGAAGAAGGGCAGATGAAGGGCATTACAATCCTATAGGCATCTCCTATCTTTCCCAGTATCTTAGCATCATCCACAAACATGCTTATATAATTCTGTAGTCCTTCTGGTAGATCATTTATGTAGACGATGAACATTACTGGTGCATGAACTGAACCCTGTGGTACTCTGCTAGAAATACTCGATCAGATTGTCTCTGATTACCGCCCTCATCTGTCTGTCAGTTAGAAATTTTTTTATCAATGTCAGCAGTCTCCCTGTCACTCCTCCAGAATGTTCCAGTTTCCAGAACAGCCTCTTGTGTGGAACTGTCAAAAGTCTTTTTTTAAGTTCAGATAGACACAGTCAACCCAATCCTGTATTATCTATGTGGCTATCATAAAAACTAAGTAGATTTGTTACACAGGATTTTCTTGTTCGAAAACCATACTGTCTGTCCGTTATTATGTCATTACTCTCTAGGATGTCAACCCATTTCGCTTTAACTATTGTTTCTAGTGTTTTGACTACCACCTTTGTTAATGACACAGGTCTATAATTTAGAGGTTCGGCTAAAATTGTGTGCACTTGGGCATTTGGCACATGACTGCTGTTCTTTGCCATGTGCCCTCTCCCACCATTTTTCCCACACGATCAGTCCAAGTTTTCTGTTTTCCAGAAAAGCTGGTCTCCTGTATTGAGGCACCATTGTAAGTAACTATAAGCTCAGAAAGCTACTAAGGAGTCCCTCCCAGAATTCAAACACTGAATGTAAGCAATGCACTTTTCTGGTGGACCACCAATAACTCCTCATTTCTGTCCTGTTTTCTACTTCTGTGGGATTTGGACTGATAGCTCCAGAATGAAGGGATAGGCTGGCTTAGACCTGGGCTGCCATCTGGTGGCAGTCAGGCCAATCACAATAAGAGCATTTACATGTTTTGTTGCACCTATTCTTTCTGGTGAGATTTCCCTATTTTCGTGGTTGATATCTGATCCCCTCCTTCCTTCATACTGTAAGCCAGATTCTGGTCCTCACTCCTGTTAGGCAATGGATAGGGCTCAGAGGCCTGGTGTGTTTGGATAAGGTTTGGTGGCACCAGAGCTAAGCTAAGGAAGGAAGAGAACTATCAGGAGAAAGTGCCAAACCATCATGACTATATAGCACTTGGAAGGGATCAGGATAAAGATCTGGGATGGGACGGGGGGGAAGGAATGAAGGAGAGCTACTGAGGGCCCACCAAAAAAGGGCACTTCACTTTATCCAAAGCTTCATTTACAGCATTAAACATTGTATTGATATAATGAGCATATAATTGACATATCTTGGAAAGGCATGAAATCTCCTAATCTCTATAGTTTAATCAATTTAATTGTCCAAAATATTACATTACCTTTACTTTAGAATGATTATAACAAACCCTATAAAATGCTAATTACTGAAGGGGAAAAGCAATTAAAAATATACAATTCTGCATTTTCTTACACTGCAATTTTTTCTACATGAATAAAAACTTTTATACATTTGGAATTTTTGACTAACCTCTGGAGAGACAAGGAGAGGAGCCATCAAAAGAACCTTGTGAAGACCCTTGATGTTTAAGTCTTCTGCGGTTGCCTCCACCTGATGATACTGTGAGCGTGTTGCCACCACTGTTGGCGTTGCAATGTGAGGAAGGTTGAACAGGCTCCAGCAGTTCTGGTGGAGGAGAGGTGTCCTCTCGCATGGCATGACTTCGTTGCAAGAGTTTTGCCTTTCCCCCATGGTGCTAAAAATAATAAAAAATAAATAAAACTATACAGTATCAAATATTTTATAAGATAACATTATGTAGTGTATAACCTAATTAGAGAAAACACTGCAGTACTGTACAAGTATTTAAGAAAGAAAGAACCAGTGTTGAATGTAATGAAATGTAAATTTCTGGGCGAGCCGTGGTGGCTCCAATATGCTACAATGTTAATATAGTGCCATCAGTTGCAGAGTTCTTTTCAGCCTACATGGCGACCACGAGCCTGAACCTAGTCCCTTTAAAAAGAGGTGCCTCAAAAACTTACAGTGGTTTCAATCTCAATAAGCCATAATATGGAAGTGAGAATAGGAGATGCTTTTTCACCCACAGGGTTATTATGCCATGGAACCGCCTACCTGCCAAAGCCTTAAATGCTAAAACTGGTAACTTTTATAGTACAGCTGGAAAAGATCATCAAGGCAAATAGGGGGACCTTCGACAATCTGCCAGCTTTCTGTCCTCGTCAAGGCCACTAGAGTTAGTGGCTCCCAGCTAAACTCAGGTAAACACAGATTAGACCAGCAACCAGGAGGCCTGGTTAGAGATCGGGCCATTGATCCCCGGAACTTTCAATAGGTAGGTAGGTAGTCAAGGTGTTATTGTTGACAAAATGTGCACAAAACGAATTACTGGCAAAGTTGGGAGATGGATCTTTAATTTACTAATGAACAGAACCCAGAGTATGATCAACAAAGTAAAATCTAGATCATCCACCATGACAAGCTTAGTCCCCCAAGGTACTGTACTCATTCTGAAACTTTTTCTCATCTTCGTATCAGGCAAAGATAAGGATTCGAACTAGATCATGAATCATCCTTTGCACATGACACTAGGATTTTCATGACAGTAGACAAAATAAACGACACAGCAAACCTCAATCTGATGTTAGTCAAGTCATTCAATGGCCCACAGAAAAAATTATAATGTTTAATAAGGATAAGTTCCAATAACTGTACTATATGCAGGCGAGGAGTCACAATAATGTGGTTGAAAAATGTTGACCAAACCACACACTAGAAAGTGAAGGGACAACGACGTTTCGGTCCGTCCTGGACCATTCTCAAGTCGATTGTGCGTCAAGTCATTTACACAATCGACTTGAGAATGGTCCAGGATGGACCGAAACATCATCGTCCCTTCACTTTCTACTGTACTATGCTAAGGAAAAACAGAAATATTAAAACAGAAATCACATACGGTAGAACAACACTGTTGAAAGAAAAAGAAATGTAAAAGATTTAGGAGTAATCACGCTAGAAAACCTAATTTTTAAAGAATACAACAATGTAGCTGTCACAACTGCAAGAAATATGACCGGCTGAATAACAAGAACCTTTCAAATGAGATGCCACACCAATGATGTTACTTTTTAAGAAACCAGTGCTCTCTAGGGTGGAATATTGCTATGCACTAATAACCCCATTCAAAGCTGGAGAAATTGCTAGCCTGGAGTGTATGCAAATATATTTTACTGCTAGAATCCACTCAATAAAACATTTGAATTATTGAAATTCCTTAACAATTTTAAATCTATATTCCCTAGAGCACAGGCAGGAGAGATACATAATTATAATGTATACTTGAAAAATATTTCAAGGATTGGTTCTAACTCTGCACACTGAAATAACAACACATGAGACCAGTGGGCATGCCAGATTGTGCAAAATAGCCCCACTGAAAAGCAGAGGTGCAATAGGCATGTTGAGAGAAAACTATCGACATCAAAGGTCCAAGACTTTTTCAACACGCTCCCTCTGCACATATGGAGCATAACTGGCTGACCTCTTGCAGTGTTCAAAAGAGAATTTGATAAACACCTTCAACTTGATCAATCAGGTTGTGAGTCATATATCAGGTTGCAAGCAGCAACATAGAAACAACCTGGATGACCAGACCACCATCCAGGCGGCCTAGTCAAAGACTGGACCACGGGGACGTTGATCCTCAGAATTATCGACAGATATTCAACAAGCATTTTAAGCTTAAATATTTCAAGCATTTGAAATGTCTTAAGAAATTTCTACATGAAGTTTACATATCAAAGAATGGAAGTTGTCAGAGTACACAGGTTAGTAAACAGAGAACATTACTAAAATATTTTTTTAATTACCAAAACCAACAAGACAGCAGATATACAGAACATAAAAAACTATACAGAACAAATAGATATACAGAACAAAAAAACCAGCGTTGAATGTAATGAAACGCCATTTTCTGGGTGAGTCCCGGAGGCTCCCCGGAGCTATCCCAGGCTGATATGCTAATGTCAGACTTTGGCATCAGTCATGTGTATGGAGTTCTTAGGCCTACCGGGAACCAAGGCCAGAACCGGGCCCCCTCAGAGAGGCAAGGGGAGCAATGGCCTATAGAAGCCCCCGTGTGTTGGAAGCATTCTATGTCTGCCATCGACCGGGACAGGCACCCAGAAAGGTAAGCGCCCCAAAACAAACCCCTATTCTGGTTAAAATTGCTACCAAAAGCCGAACTAGTGGATAGAACTCCCCAAAGAAAAACGAGCAAACTAGTGTGACGTCACTTGCTGCCGCGCCGCTGTCTGCGCAGCTCCCCCCTCCCCGGGAGGGGGAAGGGGGAGCCCCAGACCCTCCGCGCCGGCTACCCACACCTCAGTTCTTGAGGCTGGATGTCAAAAAACGCGAAAAAAAGCCGACCGGAGGGAGGGAGGGATGCCGGGGAGCCTCCGGGACTCACCCAGAAAATGACGTTTCATTACATTCAACACTGGTTTTCTGGGGGGAGCCCCGTCGGCTCCCCGGAGCTAACTACCCACAGACGGAAAAAAGAGGGACTTACCCGGGAGGCGGTCGTCGCTCACTCCTCAACTCGAAGCCGAGACAACTGGCTGCAACCGCCGACCCAAAGCAGCACAGGCCCGCCGGGGCCCAGGAACATTGACAAGGTAACGAGCAGCCAGGACCGTGTTCGACCGCCAAAAACCCCGCGCCCGAATATCAGACCAAGACATATTCCCAAAGACGGCAGCAAGCGCCGCGAACTTCCGAACGTCATGGGCACGGGGATAGACCGCAGGCTGGCTGGACTTAATAACCCTGCGGACGACCTGAGAGACCCACACCCGCGAACAGGGAAGAAGGGAAACCGGATCAACCCAGAGCGCGTCCCCGGACACAGAAGCCGTGGCGCGCAAATAACGGCGAAGCGCCGCAACCGGACACAAAACATGATGCACCCCTGGCCTGACCAACCAAGCATCAACCACCCACAGACTCCTCCAGAACGCAGCAGTCTCATTCTTTGCCAGAAAAGAAGGAGACGGCTGCAAGCGAACAAAACTACCACCACGACCAAAAGAGCAGAAGCCCCTGCGCCGGAGGAGAGCATGAAGCTCCCCGACCCGACCCCCAGAGGCCAAAGCCAACAAGAAAAGAGCCTTGGAAAAACAATCCTGGACCGAAGGGGCCACAACAAAACGAGGAGACGAAAGGAAAGCGAGCACCCTGTCCAAAGACCAGGACGGCTCAGGCGGCGCATGAGCAGGCCGGAGGTGAAACAAAGCACAAGACAGCTTGCGAAACGGCGCAGACGTGACATCGATACCGAAAGCAAGCTGAAGCGGCTCCGCCAGCGCCGCACGATAGGAGGCGACAGTGTTAGGCATAAGATGACGGTCCTGAAACAACCACGAGAGGAAGGACAAGACCACCCGAACAGACAAGGAATGAACACGACGAAGACGCAAAAAGAAAGAGAAGGACCGCCAGGAAACTTCATACTGCCGCCGAGAGATGAAGCCCGCAGGTGAGACACCAACAAGGAGGCCACCTGATCACCATAGAGATGATGATAAACTCGAGTCAAAAATACCATACGCGAAGACTCGAGGAGAAGATCAAACCAGCCACGTGACGCACCGGCCCGATCTGCTGAAAGAGGCGGAGCCGCGGAAAAACCCTCGGGTTCGGACACCGAGCAACTAGCACCGGAAACCAAGGCTGGGCCGGCCACCAAGGGGCCAGAAGGACAACTCTCCCCTGGTAAGTCTCTAAGCGAGTCAGGACCTGGAGCAACAGCTGAACCGGGGGAAAGAGGTACAGGAACCTCCACCTCGACCAGTCGAGCCGCAAGGCGTCGACCCCGACGGCCTCGCGATCGGGGAAGGGCGCCGCATACACGGGAAGACGCCGCGACCACGCCGACGCGAAGAGGTCCACCTCGGGACGCCCGAACGTCTGGCAAAGCCAGCGGAAGGACTCGTCGTCGACCGTCCACTCCGTGGAGAGGAAACGAAGCAAGACAGGGCGTCCGCCAAGACGTTGGACACGCCCCGTACGTGAACAGCCAGGAGAGCCAAACCCCGAGAACTCAGCAGACGAGTCACCCGAAGCGACCAACCCCAAGAGACAAGGACCGCATCGAACCCCCGCGGTTCAGGCAATGAACCACCGGAGAGGAGTCCGAATGGAGCCGGATCGTTGATCCGCGGCCACCCGAACCTCCGAAGAGCAAACCACACCTCCGCGAACTCCCGCACCGTGCTGTGAGCTCGAGGAAGGACGGACCCCAACGCCCCAGGCCGGCCTGGTGAGCACTGGTCACAAAACCCAGCCTAGAGACGACGCATCCGTGTACACATCGAGCGAGGGCTCGGGTAGGCGCCATGGCACCGAACCCGAAAACCCGAAGAGGAAGCCGGTGATGCAGCAACCGACGCAAGGCCCCGGGGTCGAACCTTGCGATCGCGAGAGAGGCGGAAGGGGTGACCCCGAAGGAACCAGAACAGCCGACGAAGCCAAACCCGACCCGGCGGGTAGACCAGCATCGCGAAGTTCAGGCTCCCGCACAGCCCCTCGAGCAACCGCCGGGTGACCCGAGGGCCCACAGAAACAGACGAAGGCGGGACCGCAGCCGCTGGAGAGACTCCGGAGGGAGAGACAGGAGGAGGTGCGAGAGTCCCAAACGAGGCCCAGCCAGTCCGAACCTGAGATGGAAACCAGATGGACTTCCTCCAGTTCACCAAGAACCCGAAA
>WNGS01165339.1:18365421-18409921 GCA_020271785.1 Procambarus virginalis | reverse complement strand
ACCGCAGCCGCTGGAGAGACTCCGAGGGAGAGACAAGGAGGAGGTGCGAGAGTCCCAAACGAGGCCCAGCCAAGTCCGAACCTGAGATGAACCAGATGGGACTTCCTCCAGTTCACCAAGAACCCGAACCCGGCGAGCTGGGAAAGAACCAAATCCCTGGCTAGCAAGCAAGCGGACGGCTGGGAGCCCAAACCAGCCAGTCGTCGAGGTAGGCCAACACCCGAACTCCTAGGAGACGCAACCGAGCCACGACTACCCGTGTAAGGCGCGTGAACACGCGAGGTGCCAGGTTCAACCCGAACGGGAGACAACGAAAGCGGTAACTCTGACGCCCCACCACAAAACCGAGCCAGTCCCTGAACCGCGGATGAATCGGGACATGCCAATAAGCGTCCCGGAGGTCCAGGGACACCATCCAAGCGCCCGGCTCCAAAAGGAGCCGAACCTGAGACAGCGTAGTCATCCGGAAGGAGGGGCAATGAACCCAGGGGTTCAGACGGGACAAGTCCAGAATGAACCTCAGGTCCGCGCAGTCCCGTTTCGGAACCGGAAACAGACGGGAAACCCATCTGAGGGACGACGTCGTTTCGACGACGCCCAAACGTACCCACTCCAAGACGACGCGACGGAGCGCAGGGAAGAAACTTGCCCTGCCAGCCCCGACCCCCCAAAGGGGGAGGGGCCACCCAACGCCACCGCAGACCGCAAGACACGACCTGAAAGGCCCACGAATCGTGGGACCAGGCGCGGGCGAACAGCGCAAGCCGCCCCCCCCTCGCCCCGTCAACGGGGCAAACCGCGAAAGGGCCGGCGACCCTTACGAGACCCAGAACCCCGCACAGAGCGAACACCGCGCCGACCAGACGAGGGCGGGTCCGCAGCAGGAGCCGAACCCGAACCTGACACCAGAGGCCTACCACGACGAGAGGAACCCCGAGCTCTGGCACGACCCTTCGGGAAGACCCACCCCGGGACCCCCGGAAGACCAACAAGTCCGACATCGGACGACAAGCCGCCGACGCAGCCTGAATAAACTGCGCCACGGCCGACTCCGCAAAAAGAAGAGGACAAAAGGGGGAAGAACGCCTAAGAGCCAGAGCCCAAGCAGATTCCACGGAGGAACCCAGCACCGCCTGCCGACACGCGAGACGGGAAGCATAAAACAGGGAAACCGCATCCCGCAAAATCGGCGTGAACAGCTTCAACAAGGCAGCGAACGAGCGCGCAGCCGAGGACAAGGCGCCGGACCCTGGGACGGACCCAAGCGTCCTCACATCCTCCACGAGCCAATCCGAGGACAGCTCCAGGATGGAAAAGAACCGCAAGGCCGAAGCCAAAAGGCCCGGGCGCGCAAGTCCTCCGCAACAAGCGCCGCCGAAGGACGGGAACCTGCACATGGAGCTGAATAACGCCCACATCGCGGGGAGGGCAGGGGCAAACAAGCACTCATTCAGGTACTCAAGCTCGCCCCCCAGGAAAACCTGAATCACCGTGGAAGCTTCCCGCCACTCCAACGTGCGGGAACGACAGAAGGAATGCCAGGAATCCAAAACAAGCAAGGGCAGGCTGCTAGCCAGGAAGACTCCGGAACCTCGTAACGGAGCCAGAAAGGGAACGAAGTCCCAAACCTGAACTCAGAAGGATCCAGTTCCGAGGCATAATCCGGGTCCCGCAGGAGGTAAGCTGCAAAGGCCGCTCGCACCTCACCAGGTTGGATGCGATAAGCCGAAAACCTCCGGAAAGACGGAACCGACGAACCCGGGGGAACACGGAACCGAACCCGGGAGGGGCCGACACCAAATCCAACTCGTACGCAGAGGGGGAAAAGAGAACCCCACTCCTTGTAACAATAAGCCCCGCTCAGAGGGAAGAAAACCCAGGCGGGGTCCAGCGGAGCCCAAGGCCCCCAAGTCAGCCCCTCCCCAGCCTCGAGGTCCAACACCACAGGACCCGAGGCCGAGTCCTCTCCCCAAGCCCCGACCCCACAAGACAAGGACGGAGCAGCCGGAACAGCTGAAGGAAGGGGGGCCCACTGGTCAGACCCCGAAGCTTCGGCCGGGAGACAAGACTCGAATGCCTCTGCCGCTCCCCCGGAAGGGGCACCCCCCGAAGCTGCCCGAGTCTCAAGATCAAGTAACCCCTGCTCCGACCCCGAAACCCTCAGACGTTTCGGGGCTGGAAGCAAGGGGGGGGGACCAGAATGAGCAGTAGGGGAAGGACGAGGAGGCACGGACTGAACCAGGATCGAAGCGACCCCCACCCCCAAGTCCGGGTCACGAAAAGCAAAGCGGGGCAGCCCCGGGGCATCCGGGTGAGCAACCAACCTAGTGCGTTGCAACAGACGAAACCTAGACTGCAACGCACGCGCCGCCTGTACCCGAAGAGAATCATCAGAGGATTGGGTAAATTGAGTCACAAGCAAGCAGCAACACTCACAGGACTCAGGGTCGAAAGTATCACCGACCCAACAGGCAGCATGGCAGAGGCAAAAACAATGAGGGTCACCCTGAGACAAAGGGACCGAGCAACCCGCAAACTCGCACACAGCGAGTGGGGACTCCGGGGTCACATCCATCGGACCCACGCGCCCCCTAGGGGATTCCCAGGGTCCTGAGCATTTACTTTAAGAGGACTCGCGCTCAGGTAGTCCCAGGCAGGGAGCTGCTAACCGGCGCCCAAAACTACCAATCGAACTTCTATAGCTGTACCCCAGGGACGTGTACACTCACGGGGACCTAGCAGGGGGCGCCATCGAGTATAACCGTGAAAGGGTTAGAACTAAGGAATGAATATGAGAGAACCCCCCACCAGGCAAAAAAAAAAAAAAAAAAAAAAAAAACCCCGCAAGAGGACAGCGAGCCCCAGGGAACAGAGCCGGCCGCTATGTCGGGAATACAAGCTGTGCAGCACCCTGCGCCCCTACCAGTGCAAACTGCCTCTTACCTGCCAGTAACAAGGGAGAACAGAACACCCAAGAGCCCAACAGGCGGCCGAAAAACCGAAAAAGGTAAAACGGACCAGCAGAGGCAGATCCCAAGGAGCCTGTGGAAGGTGGCCCCAAGCCCCAAGGGTAGTACTTACAGGGCACCTAGGGAAGGAAACCGTAGGCGCATGCAGCCTGAGTACTAAAAATTACTCCTGGCTCTCGCACCCAGAAAACAAACACCACACGCAAGCACAGTGTTGTAGCGAACACCGGAGCCAGAGCACACGACCTTCGCCTATAGCATCAGCCTCAAGAACTGAGGTGTGGGTAGCCGGCGCGGAGGGTCTGGGGCTCCCCCTTCCCCCTCCCGGGGAGGGGGGAGCTGCGCAGACAGCGGCGCGGCAGCGTGTGACGTCACACTAGTTTGCTCGTTTTTCTTTGGGGAGTTCTATCCACTAGTTCGGCTTTTGGTAGCAATTTTAACCAGAATAGGGGTTTGTTTTGGGGCGCTTACCTTTCTGGGTGCCTGTCCCGGTCGATGGCAGACATAGAATGCTTCCAACCACACGAGGGCTTCTATAGGCCATTGCTCCCCTTGCCTCTCTGAGGGGGCCCGGTTCTGGCCGTGGTTCCCGGTAGGCCTAAGAACTACATACACATGACTGATGCCAAAGTCTGACATTAGCATATCAGCCTGGGATAGCTCCGGGGAGCCGACGGGGCTGCCCCCAGAAAAAAACATTTTTAACAATGCCACTGAAAACAAACATAAATGCCATTGTTTTTTGTTACTAGAGACAAAATTGTATGTAACACTGATAGGCCCCATGATACTACACAAAATTTAAAATATATACAGTACAGCAATAAAGCTCAACTCACCCTATGTCTGGCTGAGGTAACTAGTGGAGCTTCTTTGTCCGAGTCTGTTGAGCGTTGCTGGTGTAACTCCAAGGATTTGGAACGCCCCTGACCCTGTGCCAAATGTCCTTGGCTGCTGTGATTTGGCCCAGAATGATTTGATCCACCATGACCCAACACACTATGGCCCACTTGGCTGTTCAACCCTCCACCTCCACTCCCCCCTCCTCCTCCTCCTCCTCCAGGCCCTGGACCATGAGGTGGGCCACTTTGGTGGTGAGTGAAATTGGCTGATGGTGACGGAGGAGACACTCCACGTGCTCCTGGTGGAGTGGGCGGTGGAGTGTGAGGGTGGGGATGTGTTGGTGATGTGTCCGGCAGCAAATCCCCACCATCATCCACACCCTCATCACAGTCATCATCTAACAGAGAAACCTGGAATAATATTCAGTGCTTAACAGAAAATATTAAATACAATAGTAGTAACATAACCATATACAGTACAACACTAACTTTACAATTACAGTGGTACCTCTACACTTAGGTAATTACACTTAGGTAATTACTTATGAATTTAATCTGTTCCCAGAGAAGAATCGTAACTCGAAAATACGTAACTAGAAACGAATTTTCCCATAAGACATCCTGTAATGTAAATTAAATTAATCCATTCCACACTCCCAAAAATATTAACTTCAAAATATATTTCATACATAATACACATGCACATTTTGTACTATAGTATGTACAAGTTATAGCTTAATTTTATTGATGACTTGTTGGCGTATGGAAGACAGTGAGGAAGGGGGGAGGAGAGGTGTTACTGTTTGGATGGGGAGTTCCCTTCCATTATAACATCAGGCAGTGATGATTTTGACGGGCTCACCATATCCCGTGCTACATGGTAACTTCGTTCTGAGTAGCTAAATCTAAAACAACAACAATGACTTTTCTAGGATACTCTCTCTCCTACGTTTTGCAGGCATACCACTAGGACCTGGTTGTGGCTCACTGCTTGCTTGTCTTACTAAGAATCTGTCAAAAGACACTTGTTTTTCCCTACATTTTAACACTTGTCTGTAGTGAGATATCACATTGTCATTTAAAAGGTCAATGAAACAGCCTGCTAAAGCTTTATCTGGGTGAGTTTTTTCTACAAAAGTTTGCAGTGAGTCATATTTTTCATTTTCACCTTCACACATTTTCTTAATGAGGAAGGGACAGCCTCTGCTGCCTTTACTAAACTATTTTCTTAGGTTGAACCGTACCACTGAGTTTCTTGGGACCTATGCGTGATATATAATAATTACCGTACAGTACTGTACTTTTATGTTCAAAAACCCAAAAAGCAGAAAAACAATGAAATTCTTTTCAAAGAATGCAAGCACAATCGTCACTAAGAGAGAGACACTGGTAAACTGAAGTGCACCACACTCTCAGTCGACCCATACGTGTATCAAGAAAGTTGCAAGTTGAGGCAAAGGTTGTAATTCGAGTTAAATTTTCCAATGAAATTGGGGTGCTAACTCGAAAAAATCGTAAGTAACATGAGGATTTGTACATAGAGGTTCCACTGTACACATAAAAAGTTCAGTGTTGAATGTAATCAAACACCATTTTCTGGNTATATAATATATATATATATATATATATATATGTCGTACCTAGTAGCCAGAACTCACTTTTTGGCCTACTATGCAAGGCCAGATTTGCCTAATAAGCCAAGTTTTCCTGAATTAATATATTTTCTCCAATTTTTTTCTTATAAATGATAAAGCTACCCATTTCATTATGTACGAGGTCAATTTTTTTTTATTGGAGTTCAAATTAACGTAGAATATGACCGAACCTAACCAACCCTACCTAACCTAACCTAACCTATCTTATAGGTTAGGTTAGGTTAGGTAGCCGAAAAAGTTAGGTGGTTAGGTTAGGTAGGTTAGGTAGCCGAAAAACAATTAATTCATGAAACTTGGCCTATTAAGCAAATCGGGCCTTGCATAGTAGGCTGAGAAGTGCGTTCTGGCTACTAGGTACGACATATATATATATATATATATATATATATATATATATATATATATATATATATATCTATTATATATATATATATATATATATATATATATATGTCGTACCTAGTAAGCCAGAACGCACTTCTGAGCCTACTATGCAAGGTCCGATTTGCCTAATACCAAGTTTTCATGAATTAATATATTTTCACAAATTTTTTTCTTATGAAATGATAAAGCTACCCATTTCATTATGTACGAGGTCAATTTTTTTTTATTGGAGTTAAAATTAACGTAGATATATGACCGAACCTAACCAACCCTACCTAACCTAACCTAACCTATCCTTTAGGTTAGGTTAGGTACCGAAAAAGTTAGGTTAGGTTAGGTTAGGTAGGTTAGGTAGTCGAAAATAATTAATTCATGAAAACTTGGCTTACTAGGCAAAATGGCCTTGCATAGTAGGCTGAGAAGTGCGTTCTGGCTACAAGGTACGACATATAAATATATATATATATAATATATATATATATATATATTATATATATATATATATATATATATATATATATTATATATATATATATATACACATATGTATATATATCACATATTGTATAATATACATATATATACATATATATATATACATATATATATATATAATATATTATATAGATTATATATATATATTATATATATATATATATATATATATCTATATATAATATATATATATATATATATATATATATCTATATATATATATATATATAAAATCTAAAATTTCATAGAAGCGTAAAAATGACTTTTCTGTAACGAGTCAGTTTATATGATGGAAAAGCACAGTGAGTTGGAGAGCATGCTAACACCCCCTGCTTGTCCCTCACCAAAGACTCTTACCCCTAAACTCTTCCTCCTAATAACTATTACTGTACTACTACTCTGAAAAGGCAACAAACTCCTTCCTCGGTATTTCTCCATCCCATAATATTGAAGAGGCAAATAATTGCTGGGAATATGTATGATATGATTGGATTGCCCACAAGAGTTCCTTCTTCATTAGTTTAAGATTCTTACCTCCTGACTGAATATTCGCTTCCTTACTTTTTCGTATTCCTCTTCCCGTTCCTCGAAGCTCTTACTCCTCCTTGATTCTGAGCTGAATTGTCTATCTAGGGACTAAAAACAAAACAGACATTACTGTGCAGCCATTCAAACCATGATTCTCTCTGCCTATCTACATTTTGCATGCCATTTCCCACATTCATCGTAGGGTGGCATCTATGACATTTTCCTTAAACTTTTTAGTTACCGACCATCTCCTCATCTTCGACTGTTGTACATCCAACACTAACACATACATTTCCTGATATATCTCTGTATATACCAAGAAAATATTTCCCTCTAAATCACTTCAACTTGTTAAAAAAAAAACAGCGTTTAATGTAATGAAACGCCATTTTCTGGGTGAAATTCGGAGCTTCCTTGGAGCTATCCGGACTGATATGAATGTATTAGACCCTGGCATCAGTCAAAGCAAATGGAGTTCTAGGCCTACCGGGTAACTATGAGCCAGAACCTGGCCCCCTCAGAGAGGCATGAGGAGCAATGGCCTATAGAAACCCCTACGTGGTTGGAAGCATTCTATGTCTGCCATCGACCGGGTTAGACACCCAGGAAGGTAGGCACCCCAAAACAAACCCTAACTGGTTAAAAAATTGCTACAGAAACCCGAACTGTTGGACAGAACTCCCAAACGAAAACGAGCAAACAAGCATGACGTCACAACAGTCACCGCACCATTGTCTGCATATCTCCCACCTCCCCGGAAAAGGAACGGGGAACCCCAGACCTCCGCGCCAGCTATCCAACCTCCAGTTCTGAGGCTGGATGTCAAAATAATAAAAAACTGCCGACTGGTGGGAGAGAGGGTTGCCAGGGAGCCTCCAGGTCTCACCCAGAAAATGGGGTTTCCTTACATTCAATGCTGGTTTTCTGGGGGGAGCCTCTTCGGCTTCTCGGAACTACTTAACCATAGATAAAACAAGAGGAACGAACCTGGGAGGCGGAAACTACATACATGAGATGTATGTAGTTTCAAAGCGTTATATGACAAAGAGTGCTGGGTAGACGGGACACCACGAGCGTAGCTCTCATCCTGTAACTACACTTAGGTAATTACGATACGCGATAATATTCGGCATAAGATGTCGGTCCTGGAACAACCACAAAAGGAAGGACAAGACAACTTTATCTGAGACAGAAGTGCACCTATGCAGAGATAAGAAATAACAAAAGGACCACCAGGAAACTTCATACTGCTGCCGAGACAAAGCACACAGGTGGAACACCATCAATGAAGCCACCTGCACACCATACAAGTGATGACAGACCCCAAGTCAAAAAGCACAGACGCAAAGATTTGAGAAGTGCGAACCAGCCACCTACTTGGCTGGACCAATCTGCTGAAAGAGGCGGAGTCGCGGGAAGACCCTTGGGTTCGGATACCGAGCAAACAGCACCTGAAACCAAGGCTGGGCCAGCCACCAAAGGTCAGGAGCACCCAGGACAATCAGAAGAATAACTCTCCCCTGGTAAGTCTCCAAGGAAGCCAGGTCCTGGAGCAACAGCTGAACCAGCACGAGGGTCTGGGGCTCCCCCTTCCCCCTCCCAGGGAAAGGGGGTTACACAGACAGCAGTACAATGGCGTTGTGACGTCATGCTCGTTTGCTTGTTTTCATTTGGGGAGTTCTGTCCACTAGTTCGGCTTTCAGTAGCAATGTCAACTAGAATAGGGGTTTGTTTTGGGGCACTTACCTTTCTGGGTGCCTGACCCGGTCGATGCCAGACATAGAATGCGTCCAACCACACAGGGGGGTTTCTATAGGCCATTGCTCCTCCTTCCTCTCTGAGGGGGCTAGGTTCTGGCTCGTGGTTCCCTGGTAGGCATAGAATTCCATGCACATTGACTGATGCCAAAGTCTAACGTATCCATATCAGCCTGGATAGCACCAGGGAGTCGCAGGGCTACCCCCAGAAATATTTTGAATTTTAATTCAAGCTGTTGCTAACTAATAAGTTGTCTGTCTTATCTCAACACTTTATACAATTTAGTCATTTAAGTTAGAAATGTACTTTTGTTGCTGAATTATAGACACCATTTTCCATGCATAAAGACAAAATACAAATTTCTGTCATGCTTTCTCATACAATTTACCTTCTCCTATTTCAACATTTTAAAATTTCAATACAAAATTATTATAAATTAAAAGTTCTCCTTTACCCAATAGCAGTTGTAAATTGCATTATTTTTAGTTTTTCATGTGTACATTATTTCTTGGTCATTTCTGTGGGGAGCCCCTATGGCTCCCTTAAGTTTACTGAGCTGATATGTATGTACTAGACCGTGGCATCAGTTGATGGAGTTCTTGCCTACTGATGACCACAAGCCCAAACCTGGCCTCCTCAGAGATGCACGAGGAGCAATAGCCTATGGAAACCCCCATGTCTAAACGTCTAAATGAGAGCAGAATGAAGACAAAATCAATTCTTTTTTCTACAAAGTGATAGGGGTAGGCAGACTAGTAAAATGGTACAAAAAAGGCAAACCAATAAAATCACTAGAGAAAGGGGTAGTGAAGAATAAGGAGAGGAGGAACATGTTCATGAAAAATGCATACACCAACATAGATGGAGTGAGTTCAAAGATACTGGCATTGAGTGATGTAATATAGCTGCAGACACCAGACATTGTTGCACTCACAGAGACAAAACTTGAAGATGATATTTTAAATGAGGTCATATTCCCAACGGGCTACTCGGTCTGGAGATGGGACAGAAAAATTAGGAAAGGCGGTGGCATTGCTGTGCTGGTGAAAGAACACCTAGAGGTAAGTGAAATAATGATTGTCAATCCACGATTAGTTGACATAATAGCACTAGAGATCTGCAATCAGGATGATAAACTAATGATCATAAATGCATATAGTCCACCGCCAAGCAACACATAGTCAAAGGAGGAGCTGGATAATAAACAAGAGGGGCTTATAACAATAATGAGAGAGATTATAGTGAGAGGTGATAAAGATAGATCACGGCTGTTGGTAGTCGTCGACTTCAACTTGAAATCGATAGACTGGGAGGCATATGAAGCTAGAACAGATGATTTTTGGACCTGTAGATTCGTAAACCTCATCCTGGAAACATTCATGTTTCAACATGTTAAAGAAGCTACGAGGATGAGGGAAGGGGATGTTCCCTCCATGCTGGATTTGATATTTACCAGGAAAGAGGAAGAGATATTTGACATTCAGTACCTCCCTCCCTTGGGTAAAAGTGACCATGTCTTTTTGGGAATATGCAATGCATTATATTGTGGAAGGTTGAAGCAGTTGAAAACCCTGATTTCAGGAGAGGTTATTATGGGGAACTCCGTAGGCTATTTCATTTCATTCTTTTTCTTTAGGCTTGTTTCTTTAAAGAATTTGACTGGAAAGACTTGCTGTAAGGACATGAAGTAAATGAGATGTATGTAAAGTTTTGTGAAATATATGATAAAGACACAAAAAAATTTATACCAAAGCAGAGATGCAGAACTAGGAAACAGGATTGGTTCAACAGAAATTGTGAGAAGGCCAGAGACCAAAAGACACAAAAATGGAATCAATATAAGGGGCCAAACCCCAAACATACCAGCAATACAAAGATGCGAGAAACAGCTACACGACAGTGAGGAGAGAGGCAGAAAGAAATTTTGAAAAAGGGATTGCAGACAAATGTGAAACAGAACCAGGTCTATTCTATAAATTCATAAACAACAAATTGCAGGTAAAGGATAATATTCAAAAATTGAAAATGGGAAATAGATTCACGGAAAATGAAAAGGAAATGTGTGAAACATTAAATGAAAAGTTCCAAGGTGTGTTTGTACAAAATGAAATCTTCAGGGAACAAGACACAATAAGAATTCCAGAGAACAACATAGAGCACATAGAGGTGTCTAGAGATGAAGTGGAAAAAAGGTTCAAGGAGCTAAGTAAGAACAAAGCAGTTGCTCCAGATGGAATTTCACCATGGGTTTTGAGAGAGAGTGCACCTGAGCTCAGCATTCCACTTCAACTGACTTTTCAGCCATCCCTGTGGAAAGGAGTTGTAGCTGATGTGTGGAAAAAGGCTAACATAGTTCCAATCTACAAAAGTGGCAGCAGGGAAGAGCCCCCTCAACTATAGACTTGTATCATTGACATGTGTAATAGTCAAAATATCGGAAAAAATAGTTAAAACTAAATGGGTAGATCACATGGAGAAAAACGATATAATATCAGACAGACATTATGGTTTTCGATCTGGAAGAGCCTGTGTAACGAATTTACTTAGTTTCTATGATCGAGCCACAGAGATTTTACAGGAAAGAGATGGTTGGGTTGACTGCATCTATCTGGACCTAAAAAAGCTTTTGACAGAGTTCCACATACGAGGTTGTTCTGGAAACTGGAACATTGGAGGGGTGACAGGTAAGCTTCTAACATGGATGAAAAATTTCCTAAATGATAGAAAAATGAGGGCCGTAATCAAAGGCAATGTATAGGATTGGAGGAATGTCACAAGTGGAGTATCACAGGGTTCAGTTCTTGCACCGGTAATATTCATTGTCTACATAAATGATCTACCAGATAGAATACAGAATTATATGAACATGCCCTTCAAGAAGACCTGGACAAAATAAGTATATGGAGCACCACTTGGCAAATGGAATTTAATGTGATTAAATGCCATATTATGGGATGTGGAATTGGAGAACATAGACCCCACATAACCTATAAATTATGTGAGAAATCTTTAAAGAATTCTGACAAAGAAAGGGATCAAGGGGTGGTTCTAGATAGAAAATTGTCATCTGAGGACCACATTAAAAACATTGTGCGAGGAGCCTATGCTACACTTTCTAACTTCAGAGTTGCTTTTAAATACATGGATGGAGAAAGAAACTGTTCACGACTTTTGTTAGACAAAAGCTGGAAAATGCAGAGGTTGTATGGTACCCATATCTTAATATCACTTTCGCTCGGTAATGGCTCAGCACTGAGTCCCCCGTTTAGTAGAGGGACGTCCGGTAATGACTCAGCATTGAGTCCTCAGCAGTAATTGGCTGGTGGCAAATTGGTGGTGGCTTTGGGAGGGGCACGCCGCGGTTTTGGACATTATATGTATATACTCCTGTAGGGAATTTCATTGCGAATACATTGATACCAAAATGAAAGACCTACGACCAGAATTGAGGTAACAAAGTTAAAAGAGTATACCCATTTCATTGCTCTTTTTTAGCGCTCACTGGGGTAACGCTCCGTCCCTTTCTCTGATTGCTGTGGGTGGTACACCGGGCTTTTGGACTTTATATTTGCAGATACTTCTGTAGGAAAATCTATTGCAAACACAATGATACCAGAATGAAAGATTTAGGACAAGAATTGAGATGTCCAAAGTATTGAGAGTGTTCACATTTTATTGCTCTTGTGCGCTCCCAGGTAACACACTCTCACTTTCTCGCCAGGCTTTTGGGCTTTATATGCATTTAGTCCTGTAGAGAATTTCATTGCAAATACTTTGATACAATAATGAAAGACCTAGGACCAGAATTGAGGTAACAAATATGAAAAGAGCATACCCATTTTATTGCTCTTTATTAGCGCTTACAGGGGTAACGCTCCATCACTTTCTTTGTTTGCTGTGGGTGGTACACCGGGCTTTTGAACTTTATATTTGCATATACTCCTGTAGGGAATTCTATTGCGAACACAATGATACCAAAATGAAAGACTTAGGACGGGAATTGAGATCTTACGGCGACCTTCCCTAAGTGCCCTGTAAGAACTGCCTTTGCGTCTTGGGGGTTATCTTCCATAAGGGATTCAGGAACCGCTTCCGTAGGGGTCTTTCACTGCTCAGCAATTCCCTGCCCTTGTGGCCAGCAGGGTTTTTGTTGCCTCTGTTTGGCCTTTGGTAGGAATTGGTATCATTGCTAGTAGGGGTGCAAGGCATTGTGTAGCTTGTTTCCCATTATTCACAGCGGCCAGTTCTGTTCCTCCTGGAGATGTACTTTTGCGGGATTTTATTTATATTTTTGTTTGTTTTGCCTGGTAGAGGTCTGCCCCCTTTGTTTCTTGACCTTCTGTTATATTGGTGGTCCTTTGCTAGGCTCCTGTGCTTGTACATGTCTCAGAGGTTAAGGATTTTAACAGTTCTCAACTGATTAGCAATACCTTGCCTGGGCTTCCATTAGCAGTCAATCTAAGGGGCCCTGGAAAACCCCATTGGGGCTCTTTGGACCTATGAACGCATCCTCAGGGTTCCAGCTCACCGAGTGTGAGTTTGATGATTGCTCTGTCTCCTTGTTTCAAGGTGACTCTTACCAGTTTTCCCTTTGTCATGCTACATGTTGGGTCAGTGACACCTTTGACCCAGAGTACGAGTCTTGCTCCTAGCTCATGTTCCAGATTACCCAATCTTCTGATATTGATGTTCGGGTACAGGCGGCTTCGGTGTTGCATGCTCGATATCGCTTGCTGCAGCGCGCTAGGTTGGTTGCTCACCCAGATGCCCCGAGGCAGCCCCGCTTGGGTTATAGGGACCCAGACTTGGGGGCATTAGTAGCCTTGACTTTAGTTTTGTCCATGCTCCCATGTCCTTCCCCTGTTGGTGTTGCTTGTCCTGCTGCCTCCTGCTCCTGGCTCCCACACATCTGAGGGTTTCGGAGTCGGGGCAGGGTTTTGACAGTAGTGAGACTTTAGTGGTTTCGAGGACTGCCCCTTCCGGGTCAGCAATGGAGGCATTCGAGCCTGCTCCTCCTGCCGAGGCTTCTGGGTCTTACCAGCAGACCCCCTTTTTCTCAGCCTTTCCCCTGGACTCTGCCTTTTCTTTAGGGGCAGAGGGTGTGGAGGATGGCTCTGCCCCAAGTCCTGGCATAGAGGATCCCGGGGACTGGGGAGGAGTTGACCCACGCTTGGGTGTTGGTATCCCTTGTCGCAGGGCTTGTTGTTGCAGGGGAAGGGGTTTTCATACCCTTCTAACCTGTACAAGTACGATTTAGGCTTGGCTCCTCCCCGGGTTCGATTCCAGGTTCCCCTGGATTCTTCGGTTCCTTCCTTCCAGAGATTTTTGGCTTTTCGTATCTTGCCTAGGGATGTTCCAGGGGATATCACTGCTTACCTCCTGCGAGACCCAGATTACACCTCGGTGATGGATCAGGAAAAGTGTGAACAAGATTAGTACGAAGTGTTTGTTTGACAAAAGGCGAGCTTTATGTCAAGAGGATGAAGGGTATTGGTAAGAGTTTTGAGTTCAGATATGAAGAGAAGGCAAAGCACAGTGCTAGTTGTTGGAAGCAGGTTTAGGATGAAATAAATTTTGTTTAGCTTGAGAATAGGCACAGTTAATAAAATGTAAAGGATAACCAAGATGAGAGAAATATTTGTAAATAAAAGAAATTTCAGAATCAAGAAACTGAAGGTCACTTATGCGAAGAGTACAGAGGAAGAGAAAGACGAGGACACTTCTTAACAGGAGGAGGATGGTAGGAAAAGGAGTGAATATACATACCAATATGCATAGATTTGCAGTAGACATAGAAAGAGAACACGGACAAAGAGCTGTGAACATGAACGTCAAGAAAAGGAAGGAGGGAATTAGATTCCCACTCAACTTTGGAATGGATGGAAGGAGCCAGATTGTTAAGAGAGGAGAGGAAAGGCAGGAAAAGACTAAGATCATGAAGCCATACAGCAAATATATCAACATAGCGAAGCCAGAAAGAGGGACGAGTATCAATAGAGGGGACAAAGAACGGTTTTGAAGTATTCCATATAGAGATTGGCAAGGTCAGGGAAGATAGGGGAACCCATAGCGACATCGAAAGTTTGAGAGAAGTACTGTATTTACCATTGAACGAGAAGGAGTTAGAGGCAACACACAGTCTGAAGACTTCGAGGAAGACATCAGTGGGGGAGCAGGAGATGAGAAGGCTCTCAGTTGCTTTCTGACTAAGGAAAGAGAACGTCATCAAGGGGAACATTAGTAAACAGAGAGTCAACATCAAGACTAAGCATCTTACAGGAGAGCTGCAGACACAGCCTTTCTATGAAGTCCTGAGAGTGATGGAGGTGGGCAGAAGAATCTTTCGCCTTGCTCTTACCGTCGTCTAAAATTTCCTCCTCACCTCTCTCTTGCCTTACTTATGCCCGTGCCTCTCTTGTCCCATCACAGTCGACTTGATAATGGTCTAGGACAGACCAAAATGTCGTCATTTCATCTTCTAGTGTGTAGTTTGGTCAACACATGCAACTAAATGGCTCCAGAATTGAAGGAGAAGAACTATGAGGAGAGGTTAGAGGCATTAAATATGCCAAAACTAGAAGATGGAAGAAAATGAGGCGATATGATCACTATGTACAAAATAGTAACGGGAATCGATAAAATTGATAGGGGAAGAATTCCTGAGACCTGGAACTTTTTATTTTACTTATTTATTTATTTATATATACAAGAGTTCTTACATTCTTGTACAGTCACTAGTACGCGTAGCATTTCGGGCAAGTCCTGAATCATATGTTTCCTGGAATAAGACCCTGCAAAAAATCGTTTAACAACCAGGTACCCATTTTACTGTCAAGTTAAACAGAGACTACAGTTAAGGATTTGCACCCAGTAAATCCTCCCCTGCCAGGATACGAACCCAGGACAAAGCGCTCACGAAATGCCAGGCAAGCATCTTAACCACTACACCATGGACACTGCTATTCAAGACCAGAGAACTTCAAGAACAAGAGATTATATACAGTATTTAAACTAAATAAACAAAACTGCTGAAGAAATATAAGAAAATTCACTTTCGCAAACATTGGCAGACGGTTGGAAGAAGTTAGGTGAGAAGGTAGTGGAGGCCAAACCCGTCAATAATTTCAAAGTGTTATACAACAGTGTGCTGGGAAGACAGGATACCACAAGCATAGCTCTCACCCTGTAACTATACTTAGGTAATTACACTTTGGTAATTACGACCCAAGGTCACATGAGGAACATTAACAAGATACCTGGCTTCCAGGATCCTGTTCGACCTCAAAAACTCCTGCCCAAATATGGTCTCCAGTAGATCTAAAATCACTCCAAAACTGATGGCACCTAGTAGTTTGGCACTATAGCTTCAGGTAGCCACAAAGGGTTACCCTCAGAAAGTGCTATGTAAATTAACCCAGCCTAGCTAAGACGGCTGGGAAAACCTACCATGGCATGCTGAAGTGCAGCTCGCGTGAAACCCAATGAACACCACCAGCCAAGACGCTCCATCTGGGAAAATGACGGAAACTAAAACCCCAGACTTCCCTCTAGGTGAAGGCCACCACAAGCAAGGTGAACATCTAAAGGAGCATCACCTGAACGTTCCAGGGAAGAAAACCCTGGCATCACAAGGGAAGCACTAAGAAAGCACTAGGGAGTGCCCAGGGAAGGGAACCCTGGACACTTACAGCTCCAAGTACACTTAACTCTTGGCCCATGTACACAAATGTGCTAGGAACAGACATCAAGGCAAAATAATACTCAAGAAAAAACCCTGGCACCAGAGCAACAGTGGCAGACCCGGCACTGGAAAACATCAAAGGAGAACTGATGGTGAAGCAGCCTGTGAATAGTGACTTGGCTCCCTCTTAACCCCAAATGAGAGAAAGGGTGGGGGTGAATGAGCAGGCACTAATTTTGTCAAAATTTTGATAATTTGTTTACATATTTTGGGGAGTTCAATGGCCATTTTCAAGTCTGCAGGTAGCCAGCTGTGGTTTGTTTTTACTCACTGACTTTCTGGGTGCCTTCCTCAGTGGTGGCATAAATGAATAACTTTCATATATAAATGTCATGGTTCCCTGCCTCTCTGAGGAGACCAGGTTCTAGCTCTAGGTCCCCAGTAGGCCAATGAACTCTGTGGCTGATAGTACCTAGTAGATGGTACTTACAGTGGAGATGGTAAGCTGCCAACTAACATCTTGATATTTGTTTTATTTTGGTTATGAAAAAAAAATAATTTGAAAGCATGTACAAAGTAAGTCATATAATTAAAAGGGATATTGTTAAGGATTTATGATGATGCATTTTTGGTGGGAAAATTCAAATCTTAAAAAACCCGATTTTAGAATGTTTAAACTCTAGTTTTTATTTGATTTTGATGAAATCATTACACAATACACAAATCAGTAGGTTTTACAAAGTTCATAAAAAAACAGCGTTGAATGTAATGAAATGCCATTTTCTGGGTGAGCCCCGGAGGTTCCCTGGAGCTTATCGGGCTAATGTACTTTATATTAGACCGAGACATTAGCTATGGAGTTCAGACCTACCAGGGACCTGGTAGGTCAGAACTTGGCCCCTTCAGAGAGGTTTCAGGGAGCAATGGCCCTGGAAAACCCCTTTGTGGTTGGGGTTTTCCTTATCTGCCATCGACCGGGGTTAGGCACCCAGAAAGGTAGGCATAACAAAACAAACCCCACATGGTAAAAAACTAAACAAAAAGCTAAGCTTGAACCAACACGAAAGAACTGTCGACAAGTGAGAGGGAGGGTTACCAGGGAGCCTCCAGGGCTCACCCAGAAAATGGCATTTCATTACATTCAACACTGGTTTTCTGTGGGGAGCCCCTATGGTTCCCTGGAGCTTCATACCCAAAGAGAAGGCAAATAGGGACTTACCTGGGAGATGGCCGCAACAAACTCCTCAATGCAAAGTCGAGACAACTGGCTGCAACCTGCGATCCAAAGCAACACAAGAATGCCCAGGAGCAGGCACGTTGACCAAATAACAGGCGGCCAATCTTGGACCGAAGGGGACACCACAAACCGAGGAGAGGAAAGATAAGACAGCACCCCTGTCCAAGGACCAGGACGGCTCAGGCGGCGCATGAGCAAGAAAATTTTGAAAAGAACACCAGGAAACTTCATACTGTCACCGAGACGAAGCTCTCAGCTGGGACACCATCAATGAAGCCACCTGATCACCCTAGAAATGGTGATACACCCCGTGTCAAAAAGACCAGATGCGAAGAGCAGAGGAGAAGGTTGAACCAGCCCCATACCGGACCAGTCTGACCTGCTGAAAAAGGAACTGCGAGAAACGCCCCGGGTTCGGACACTGAGCAAACAGCACCGGAAACCAAGGCTGGGCCGGCCACCAAGGGGCCACAAGGACTACTCTCCCTGGGAAGGTCTCCAACCGAGATAGAACCCGAAACAACAGCTGGACCAAGGGAAAGAAGTACAGGTAATCCCACCTTGACCAGCCCTGCCGAAAGGCATCCACCGCAAATGCCTCGCAGTCAGGGAAGGGCGTCACATAAATTGGGAGATGCTGAGACCACGCCAACGCGAAAAGGTCCACATCCGAGAGTCCATACGTCTGGCAGATCCAACGAAATGAATCGTCATCGACCATCCATTCTGTGGACAGGAATGAAGCGAGACAGGCTGTCTGCTAGGACGTTGGACACTCCCCGGATATGAACCGCACAGAGAGCCAAACCCCGAGAATCCAGCAGACGAACCACTCAAAGGGACCAACCCCCAAAAAGGCATGGACCGAAGAGAAACCCCCGTGGTTCAGACAATGAACCACCAGAGAACAGTCCGAATGGGCCCCGGATGGTCGAACCCCGAGTGACCCGAACCCTCCGAAGCGCGAACCAGACTGTCGCAATGTCCTGAATCATGCTGTGAGCCCTACGTAAGGACGGACCCCACCGTCCCTGGGCCGGCCTGGTGAGCACTGGTTACAAAGCCCCAGCCAAGAGACGACGTGTCTGTGAACACATCGAGCGAAGGCTCAAGAAGGCGCCAAGGCACTGAACCCCGAAAACCCCGAAGAGGAAGTCGACGACGCAGCAACCGACACAAGGCTCCTGGAGGACGAACCCAACAGTCGCGAGAGAGGCGGAAGGGTCATCCCCGAAGGAACCAAAACAGACACCGAAGCCAAACCCGACTTGGCGGGTAGACCAGCACGGGAAAGTTCAGACTCCCGCACAACCGCTCGAGCAACCGCTGAGTGACCCAAGACCCCCTCAGAAACAGCTGACGGCAGGACTGCAGCCGCAGCAACGCCTCTGGAGGGAGAGACAAGGAAGCGGTCCGAGAATCCCAAACAAGACCCAGCCAGGTCCGAACCTGGGATGGAACAAGATGGGACTTCCTCCAGTTCACCAGGAACCTGAACCTGGCAAGCTGGGAAAGAACAATATCCCTGGCAAGCAGACAAGCTGACCGACTGGGAGCCCACACCAGCCAGGTCATCGAGGTAGGCCAAAAGCTGAATCCCTAGCAGACGCCGACGGGTCACCACAATCCGGGTATGACACGTGAAAATGCGAGGTGCCAGATTCAAGCCAAAAGGGAGGCCACAAAAGCGGTAAGCCTGATGCTCCACCACGAAACCTAACCAGTCCCTGAGCCTCGGATGAATAGGAATGTGCCAATAAGCATCCTTGAGGTCCAGGGACACCATCCAGGCACCCGGCTCCAACAGAAGCCGGACCTGAGACAGAGTAGTCATCCGAAAGGAGGGGCAAGGAATCCTCATTCGCATAATCCCATTTCCTTACTGGAAACAGGCGGGAAACTCACCTGAGGGACGGGGTCATTTCGGCCATGCCCAAGCACACCCACTCCAAGATGATTTGACGAAGCACAGGAGAAGCAGCCTGCCCTGTTAGCCCCAAACCCCCGAAAGGAGGACAAGCCACCCAACGCCACCACAGGCCGGATGACACGATCAAAAAGGCCCACAAATCGTGGGACAAAGTGTGGGCAAACAGAGCGAGCCTCCCCCCCATCGCCCCGTCAATGGGGCGAACCGCGAAAGGGCAGACGCCCCTTACGAGAAACCAAACATCGAACAGGGCGATCACCACGCCGACCAGATGACGCCAGCACTGAAGGCAACGTCAGCTCAGAAACTAGCACAATGACCCACCTCGACCAGCGGAACCCTGAACCCTGGCACGACCCCTCCAAGACAGCCGAGAACAATCGCCCAGGAGAACCAACAAGTTCGACATAGGATACTAGACGAAGTCGCTTGCAGAAACTGCGAGACCGCAGCTTCTGCAAACAGCAATGGACAAAACGGAGACGAAAACCTAAGAGCCAGGGCGCAAGCGAATTCCAAAGAGAGGGCAAGCACAGCCTGACTGCACGCGAGGCGAGAAGCAAAAAACAGAGACACTGCCTCCTGCAGGATGGGCACAAAGAGCTTCAACAGTGCAGCCGACACCCTAGCTGCCGAAGTCAGTGCTCCAGACGAATGCCCATAACTCAACGCCTTCACATCCTCCTCAAGCCAGGCGGAAGACAGCTCGAGAAGGGAAAAGAAATGTAAGACCGAACCCAAATGTCCACGGGCGCGCAAATCCTCCGCAACCAACGATGCTGAAAGAAGAGGAACCTGCACATGAAACTGGAAAAGGCCAACATCCTGAGAAAGCACAGGAGTAAACAAGCACGCAAACACAAACAAAACTCCAAACGCACCAAAAAGCGGGAAGAACAACTGAACTCATAAAAGGACGGATCCATCACAGAGGCATAAACCAAGTCTCGCAAGAGGTATGCAGCAAGAGCCTCCGAAGCCTCCTTCGTGGAGATACGGGAAGTAGAAAACCTGTGGAAAGATGGAGCTGAGGTACCCAAAGGAACCCGGAACCTAACCCGGGGAGGAGCCGAAGCCAAATCATACTCATACAGGGAAGGGGAGTAAGAAAAACCCCTCCCCCTGCAACAATGAGCCCCACAAGGAAGGCAAAAGCACCCAAGTGGGGTCAAAGGGGGCCCCAAGGCCCCCACGTCAACTCCTCCTTAGCCCCAAGATCCCCCATGGCGGGACCCGAGGCAGAGTCGTCCTCCAAACCCTCTACCCGTGAAGAAAAGGCAAAGTCCAGGGGAAAGGCAGACAAGAAGGGGGCCCTGCTGGTGGGACCCAGAAGCCTCGGCAGTGCCTTCGTCCCCGACCCGAATGGGGCAGCCCCCAAAGCCGCCTGAGTCTAATCACCTACTAAAACCTGTGGCGAATCCGAAAACTCAGACATTAGGGAGCCGGACACAGGAGGGGGGGGGGGGGAAGGTGCAGGGTGAACAACAGGGAGAAGGACCAGGGAGAGCAGGAGCCAAAGTCAAAGCGACTAACGCTCACAGGTCCGGGTCCCTAAAACCAAAGTGGGGCAGCCTCGGGGCATCCGGTTGGGAAACCAACCTAGCGCGTTGCAGTAACCTAAACCTAACATGCAATGCGGATGCTGCCTGTACCCTAACAGCAACATCATCAGAATAAAACTGGAGCACAAGCAGAGAACACGACTTGCAAGACTCCGGGTCAAAGGTGTCTTTGACCCAACAGGCAGCATTACGCAGGCAAAACAGGTGACTGTCACCTCGAGACAAGGGCACGCAGCAACTTTCAAAGCCACACAAGGCAGGCTGGAACTTGGGAGATGCATCCATGGGTCCACCAAGCCCCGACAGGGTTTTCCAGGGCCCGTAGGGTAACAATGTGTAGTACACATTGTACACTTCACCCTGAAGGAGTGATGTGTACAAGCACGGGGGCCTAGCAGAGGGCTAACAAAACAGTATCAGGGGAACTATAGTCCCACTAGGCAGACCCCCACCAGGCAAACAAAAACAAAACAAAAGAAAATCCCGCAAAAGTACACTGTCCCCAGAGGCAACAGGAACAGGTCGCCGCATAGGTGGCAGGTCGCGCAACACCTAGAGGCCCTAACTAGCAAAACACCACTCCCTACCCAAGGCCAAACATGGGCCCCAAGGGCAAGGCAACTGCAGAGCAGCAAGAACCCTTATGGGAGCGGTTCCCGAATGCCCCAGGGGAGATAACTCTGACATGCAGGGGCAGTACTCACAGGGTGCTTAGGGAAGGAAGCCCCTAAGTGCATGTAGCCCCGGCACTGATAAGGTACTCCTAGCCACCACACACCACACCACGACAGCAGAGAACACCACACTGGCAAACACCGCCAAGGAATTTGAGGCCAAAGAAGCGTCTGTCCCGGTTGACATTAGCTTACGAACTGATGCTAGGCAGCCGACGTGGTGAGGTCCGGGGCTCCCCCCCTCCCCCTCTTAGGGAGGGGAGGGCTGAGCGGACGAGCGGCACGGCAGTAAAGTGTGATGTTTGCTTGTTTCCTTGGGATTGTAGGGAGTTTCTACCTCTCTGTTCGTTTTTTTGTTTTAGTTTCTTGCCATATGGGGGTTTGTTTTGTTATGCCTACCTTTCTGGGTGCCTAACCCCAGTCGATGGCAGATAAGGAAAACCACCCCAACCACAAGGGGGTTATCCTGGGCCATTGCTCTCTGAAACCTCTCTGAAGGGGCCAGGTTCTGGCGTTGGTCCCTGGTAGGTCTGAACTCCATAGCTAATGTCCCGGTCTAATATAAAGTACATTAACCCGATAAGCTCCAAGGAGCTGTAGGGGCTCCCCACAGAAAATATTCTAAAAATGTTATTATGTGATAATTTGTTTTGTTAGGAAAAACTCATGTTTGTTATTGGGGAAACACATTAATGTACCGGTATATTTTGTAAACTATTGTATATAGAACTTCTTCTAATGATACCAATTAGATAATGTTGCAGTAATATTTGGTTAACAAGTGAACAAAATAAAAAAAAAATTTAAACTTTTAACAGTAAACATGTTTATGTTTTAAAGGCTAAATATCAAACATAAATCTGAAATATTTTCAAGAATAAGCATGGCTCACTTCCTTAAGCTTAGGTAGTTTGCTGCCACCCATGGTCCTATGACATCTGCATGGATGCACTGTCTGTTTCAGGGCAAATATGTCTTCAGTAGAGATTTAGGGATGTGGGTTCTTGTGTTCCAAATCAGGTTTTGGTGGCTTGTTATCTGATCAAAATTTCTAGGCAGTGCCAAGCCTGTAATTACCTAAGTATAATTATTCAAGTGTAGTTACAGGATGTTACAGGATAAGAGCTACACTCGTGGTGTCCCATCTTCCCAGTACTCTTTGTCGTATAACGCTTTGAAACTACTGACGATTTTGGCCTCCACCACCTTCTCACTTGGCTTGGTCCAACCGTCTACCATTTTGTTTGCAAAAGAAAACTTTCTAATGTATTTTTAGCACCTTTGATTCCTTAGCTTGAATCTGTGTCCTCTTATTCTTGAAGTTGTTGGTGGCTTATCAAAGGTTCCCCGCCACCCATTTACCTTGATGATCTTTTCCAGTTGGATTTTAAAATTTAACAATTTTGGCATTTACGACTTTGGTGGGTAGGTTGGTTTCATAGGTTTATAACCCTGTGGGTGAAAAAAGCATCTTCTGTTCTCAGTCCTACATTGTGGCTTGTTGAGCTTGAAACCATTGCTCCTTGTTTGTTACAGCTGACCTTCTGAAGAAATTGTACAGTTCAACATCCTCCAAATTTCATTAGATCGATGCTAGACTTTGTTAATATGTTCACCTACATGTCTTTGTGGCTACTCCATAGAAGTGTTAAATAGTAAATGAATACAATGCTTTAAAAGCATACAGTAAATGCATAATTCTTTTTACCTGTGAGAGCAAATATTGACATCCGATTGGGAGTTTCTTCACTTACTCTTTCATTTATATCATTACATTATTTGTACAATACTATATAATGTCATCACATAGTCACTGTCACTAATCAAGCCCCCAAGCCCAGTCATTTATTTCTCACTCCCTGTGAGGGAGTGAGAAATATCAATAATGTATCATGGACTTTGAATATAATTAATGAAAAAAATCATTGTGTGTGTGTGTGTGTAAAATAAGAGGATAAATAATTTGCTGGATTTTTGCGGTCCAAGAGAGCAATGTTGAGGGTGGTGGGCAAGTACGGCAGGCAGGGCATTACTCACAACAGGTCCCCATACTGAGCTAACCCATCTTTGCTGTGAATTGCCACCCTACAACTGTGGGAGATGGCACAAAGGGTGTTGGATTTAGGTTATTAATGTGCGTCATATGCAAGTACAACAGCAAAAACTAAAAGATGAATGATGGGATGGAGTAAAGTTAAGACATACTGCATTGGAAACAAAATTCTTTATTAATGTAAATCAAGAGTAGAAGGACCTTAAATTAGACCCAAATAATAATAATAATAATGATTATCACAGAATGCCTTAATAATAATCCAGTAAAAGTTCTAAATCAAGGAAATATATTTGATCATGGGTATAATGCCGATACCTGTAGCAGTAAAGAGAAAATTTGTTAAATAGCATTGTGACTCCTTGATCACTTATGAGTAATATCTATAATTACAATAGTCCTGATTGCAGTATTCAGGATCTTCATACTCTTAATTCACTTTTTATGGGAATCTAGATGACATGAAGTGTAAAGTGTGTGGACAACAACATGGACACACTACATCATTACATTTTCAATGTGAATAAAATTGAGCCAGTGCAAGATAAATCTAAACATACACTGCACAAAATGCATATCATTTTAGTATAAATGATAAATTCTTGCACTGTATCCCTATTTTGCTTTAAGTAGATAAAAGAAACATACAGTATATGATAAAAGTATAAGCTGTGTAGATTAAAATCACGAACAGCAACACTTATCCTGTAATATCCAATAGTGAAAATTATTTAAAATATATGTTAACAAAAGATTTACCCCCAGTGTATAATGATATATTGCAATTCATAGAAGTTGCAGTGTGAGGAGTTTACTACCTAGCTATCATTATAAGGTGTGCAGATTATTGTAATTGATAAGGTGACTGATAAGATATCCACTGAGTTCTGATAAAATCTTCAGTGCCACCTGTAATCCTTTTTTGCACTACTGCTCATGTAATGAGTATAGGATATCCAATAAACAGGCTGCCAATGGTAATAACAATGAAATATTACTCCCAAACATAGGAGAGGGGAAGGGACTGATCAACTCCACTGAAGACTGAGGGTGACAACCTGGAAGGTGCACAGATCATGGGATCAGGAGCTGGTAAAACATGTCAGATGCACTCCATGGAATCATCAAAGCTGGTTCCTGACATCATTAAAGCTTGTGGTTCCTGCCAGCCCTCTTAAAGAACAGAAAGGAACCATAAGCAGCCCCATCCTTCTGCAGTGCAAAATAGAGACAAATAGCAGAAGAGGCAACCTCAGAAGAACGTGCAACGGCCTATGAATCTGACTAACAAGAGCCTACCCCAATCAACAGAAGACAAGGCCCCCAATCCTACTGGACTGCCTCTGAAAAGGGATCGAGGGGGGGGGAAGGTTCAGAACTCCAATGAAACAACAACTGACAAATAGGGCAACAGGCAATAGCATCAGCCAAAGGGACTTAAGTGACAGCAACCTAAGGAAAGAGAAGAAGCCAAAAAGGGGAAATGGACAAAAGGGGTTAAGGACCAAGTGAATCTAAGGACTGGGCCACCATTGCCTGCCAAGATGTGAGACAAGCCAATTAAAATGCCGCCACCATCTTCCGAAGAATGAGGATGAGCAACTTGGGTAAGGCCACTGAAACCAGCACTGCAGGCAATAAGACCTCCACACCCAGGAAAGAAGCAAGCAAATCCATGCCTTCATGGAGCTTGTCTATAAAGAGCTCTATTACAGCACAAAAATGCATGAGAAATTGAAAAGATTCTCTGCAGTTTGGCCTTGGAGGTTTGTGCTTTTTGTGTTCTCATTTTTGCTCTTCACTTATTACTGTGCCCTTTTTGTGCTTGGTGATTCTTCTTTTTTGCCTTATAAGGCTTGCCTAGGGTATATGTGTGGTTGAACCCTCTTGTTGCCCCTTTGGCCTTTACATTGACTTCAAGTAGCCAGGGTTGCCCGTTACTTTTGGGGATACTGACATAGCATTTCCAGTGCCTGGGCTTCCTGCAGGGCTCATTCACCCTGCAGGCACTGGAAAACCTCTGTGGGGCTCAGTTATACAGTATAGTACTATGGATACCAAAATAACCGAGACCACTCTCGCCTTGTGTGAATTTGAGGGTTGTTTGTCACCCGTGCCACCTGCGACATTTGTATGTTCAACCTCCACAATGCTGCCTGTTGAGTCAGTGACACCTTCGACCCTGAGTCATGTGGGTCTTATTTCCTCTGTGTGCTCCATCTTACCTATTACCCCTGTTAAAGTTCAGAGGTTTCAGGCAGCAATCACAGGACCTCTGTGGGTCCTCTGTGGTGTCAGCAGCCGGGTCGGATACAATTTCCAAAGCCTCATCCTCTTCATCTGGTTGGCGCCATGCATGCTCTGCTCAGAAAACTGCCGCTCGTGGTTGCACCGTTCTTTTCATGGGTTGTCCCTTTGACATGGTAGTGGGGGTGGGAGTCTCACTCATTTTCCCAATTCTTCATCCCGTGATTTGCACATTTTTAGGGTAAATTCTTGTGACCTGCAGTGGAGTTGGTCGGTCCCATCGCCTTCAGGGGTTCAGGGCTTTCAGGGCAGGTCCCCTCTCCTAGTCTTTGTAGAGTCATCTTGAAGTGGCTAGTTTTGAGCGTGGTTGAAATGACCTTGTATCTTCAGTGGGTTTCCCCACCTGTTTCCGGTCTCAAAGTAGGACTGTCAGACCTCCGGTTCATTCTCGATCTTTCCCGATTGAACCAGTTCCTTCCTTGCCCCCTCCTTTCGAGTAACTACATTATCTCAGGTCAGTTTCGCCCTCGAGCTGGGCACTTAAATAATTCTCTGGACCTCAAGGACTCATATTGGCACATTACTTTTCATTCGGGTTCAGGAATTGGTTAGGTTTTGTGGTGGAGCAAAAGTTTTACCACTTTTTGGTTCTCCCATTTGGGCTGTATTTGGCACCTTGTATTTTTATGCATTTAACTTAGGTCATGGTGGCCCATCTTCATTTGTTAGGTGTTTGGGTTTTGGGCTACTTCGATGACTGGCTGGTGTGGGCTTCATGCCAGTTTCTTGTCTTCTAGCCAGGGATCTGGTGCTTTCCCAGCTCGCTTGGTATGGGTTCCTGGTGAACCGGAGGAAGTCCTAGTTTGTTCCATCCCAGGTTTGAATCTGCTTGGGCCTAAATTCAGATTCTTGGTCGGCGTCACTTTCCCTGCCTTCAAGTGAGACAGGGAAAAGCGAAGGCTGTCCTGGTTACTTTGGGGCAGGGTACAGACTCTGGGGGCTCTGCACTGGCTACTGCATCGCCAGTAGCAGCAAAGTATGTAATCAGTTTTGGTGGAAACATTCTTGGCCACATAATTTACAGTATTTTATCTTAATGACACTTTCTTGGTGTCAACCCTGGTGTCATTCTATGAACATTAAAAAATATTTTATTAGGGTATTCAAAGGAAGCATGTATAAAAAGCATAGAAAACAAAGTTTATATCATTATTACAATTGTTTTGTTTCACATATATTCCATACTTTAATATTTGATTATAGTACATTTGAAGAATTTGACATTTATGGATTTGGTTAAATTAATTTGCATTTTTTTTTTGCCTGCATGTGGGTGAAGTAATTAACTTGGCAAAAATTTTAGCTTATTCAATGTAGCAATCTTCCAAGCAAACCAATATTAAATAATATTATATTAATAATATTATAATAACCAATATTACAGATAATTACAGACCAAGAAATTGTCAGAACTGCCTAATTTGTCAAGTTTCAGAATCAGAATAATTCACTGGGAAAAATAGGTAACTCAGTACTGTACAAGTAGAGCATGTGTAATAAAAACTCAACTAATGTATGACTGCCACCCAAATATTCTTTCAGTAAGCTTACAACAAATATTAGTGGTCCTCTTCAAACTTTACTTATTAATACACCATTAAATTTTCTTAATATCTGTTACTTAAAGATTACATGTCTACAGCATGTTCAGTTGAATTCATAATACTTAATAAATACAGCTATGCAGGTTAGCTTATGTACAGCATTTCGTTCATTTAATATCTTCAGATAATTGTATTTGACTCTAGATTAATTTCTGTACTACATAGTTACAATATGTATCATCAGTCATTCATAATATGGAATAGGAATATCACTTCAACATGTAAAATGTTTGAACATTTGTATTTATATGAAGGCAAATCTATTACAATGAACATGGCACATATTTATATAAGTTTTATGCTTCTCAATAACTTATTCACTACAAAATAACTGAAAATAGTAAAATCATTAGCATGTCCTGTAATATACTGTACTGTACTATCATATCTGAAGCAGTTAGAATCATTAGTATGTCCTGTATATACTGTACTGTACTATCATATCTGAAGCAGTTAGAATCATTAGCATGTCCTGTAAATATACTGTACTGTAATATGTCTGAAGCAGTTAGAATTATTAGCATGTCCTGTAATATACTGTGCTGTACTATCATGTCTGAAACAGTTCACACCACAAAGCTACCACTTTACATTTTAGCAAATTGACTTACCTGTTATATTAAATATTACAGTACAGTATTGTACGTTATTAGATTTTTTATTAACAGTTTATGACTAAAATTTCATTTGTAGTGCAGTACTTACATAAAACACAACTACTATTCAAAATACAGTGGCACCTCGATTAACGAGTAGCTCTATCTACAAGCATTTCGAGTAACAAGCGAGCCACTCGCCGAACATTTGTGTCTACTAACGAGCGTTTCCTCGATTAACGGAGCGTTTCCGCTGGTTCTCAAACACCTTTTACGACAGTTTTGTTGTTGTTGTTTCGCAAGACGAGTTTTCCACATGATGAGCTCGGTGCCGGAACGGATTAAACTCGTTAATAGAGGTGCCACTGTATATACATCAAAACTGAGTGTGTATGATGGCCATTAAGACCTAACTTAACTGAAAATTTAAAGACAGAAATACTTGAAGTGAGGCTAAGTTACATTGCAGTAAAGCAATGATGCAACAGTATTGATGCAGTGGTAAGACTTTGATGCCGGTACAAAGAAATATCCAGTAAGCTTAAAAAAATTATATTTAGGCTATACAGTACTGTAAAGTAAATTTAAGAGAGTAAATTAATTTGCCTAGTAGGCATTATCAAAACTAACCTTATACATGACTTGATCTATACTGTATCACTATTTACAGTACCCATTAAAATTTATTGTTAAAGATAAGCATTAAAAGTAATAATTAACTGAAAGCCTAAAAAAGGAAAGCAATAATTGGAAACCGGTGATGGATGCAATTCCAATGATAAATCAAGAAAAGTTAAAATTAAATTCTTGTTGTTTGTGTACATTTGGATTACCAAATTTAATTAATGTCAGGCAGCCATTGCAAAAAACAACTAACCTTATAATTTGGTCCATCATCAAACGATGATGAGTCTCTCTTAAGGATTGATCTCTTCGGCTCATCTGGTACCAGAAGATCATCTCGGCAGTGGTCTCTGAATCGGGTTTCAGGAAGGCGGGTATTACGGGTCTTATTAACAATAACAGCAGTACCAGCTTGGTCAACATTATGTTCCAGGCCAAAGAATGCAGCACACCGATGGACAAGCATTCGTTGGTATGACGACATTGGAGGAAACTTGTGGTGGGTTCGTCTGATAGGAAAAATTAACATGATTAGAGCAGAATACAGCAGTAATGTGGTAAATACTGTGATCTCATTTTGTTTAGTTTCAATTTCCAGAAGTGTTTATATTTCACACAATCTGAAATCAGTCACTTGGTGAGCTATAATTCAATTTAATAACTTGGAAACTTCATAAGGTTACTGCTCCATGGTTTATTGTAGTATTATATCCCCTCTACTGTTACAGTATAACTGCAAAAGAGTGGGTAAAGCATTACGGAATGATAAAATCTTGAGTTCTTTTGAATTGGAAGCACGAGAATTATTTGACTCGCATGATAAGTAAAATTTACTGAACTTACTTGGTATCCTTGACAAGGCTGACTAGTTCATGTTCAATCTTGAGTAGCATCATTCGGTCTTTTTGGTTCTTGTGTAAAGTTTGAATTATGAATTGCTGCAGATCTACCCCACTACTGTCTGTATATTCCATTGATGAATCTGACAAATTTTTGTTTGTTTATTACAAACAGTTACAAGTAGAATCACACTAATTAATTAATATGATGTACAGGTATTTAACATCAAACAATGATTTTCCCAAATATGGTCTGACAAAATACAAGCAAATAAAAATTCCCTGCAGATAATATATGCAGTTTTCAAAGACTATGAAATCACAAAAAAAATAATAATAATAGTAAGACATTTATATAAGTTCGCTTAACTGTGTTTTCAGGGAGGATCCCTTCAGTAGCTATGGTGCCACCAAAGTTTACCCCAGCACACCAGGCCTCTGAGACCAATTCCGTCACCTACTAGGACCCACGACCAGAATCTGGCTCACTGTGTGAGGCAAGGGAAGCAGGGCATCAGAGACCAACCACAGCTTTCACAACACTTTCCAACTTCAGAATTGCTTTCAAATACAGTACTGTACATGGATGTTGAAATATTAGAGAAATTGTGCATGACCTTTGTGAAACCAAAATTGGAATATTCAGTAGTTGAAATGGAGCCCATATCTCAAGAAGCACATCATTAACCTGATAAAAGTGCAAAGACATACAGCACTACTAAATGGCTTCTGAAACTGAAAAACAAGAGCTACAAGGAGAGGCTAGAGGTGTTATATATACCAAAGCTAGAAGACAGAAGAACAAATTAGCACTGCATACAAAATGGTAACAGAAATCAACAAAATTGGCAAAGATTAATTCTTAAAACCTACAACTTCAGGAATAAGAGGTCATAGCTCCAAGCTAAGGAAAAAACATACTATTTTTTTTTAGAATGTTCTCCTTTGCAAATAGAGTGGTAGAAGGTTGGAATATGTTAAGTGACAAGGTGATGGATGCCAAAATCCTCAGTAAGTTCAAAATATCATATGACAGTGTTCTGGGAAAACCCACTAGAATGCACATGTGTAACATAACAAGTAACTGCTTGAAAAATAAATATGCACTCCCCTTATGTAAACAAAGCAATCATCCATTTTCCCTAAGTAAATTCCCTAACCCTGATGCACCCAATCGCCATCTTTGGAAGCCCAGTTCACCTGGGATCACATCCAGCCTGCCCCCTAACTCTTCTGCCTGACAATTATCTAAGTGTGAAGTTATAGGTTGAGAGCTATGCTTGTGGTGTCCTAACTTCCCAGTATTTTCTGTCATATAATGCTTTCAAACTACTGACGGCTTTGGTCTCCACCACCTTCTCACTTAACTTGTTCCATCTGTCGATCCCCTCTGTTTGTAAAAGAGAATGTTCTAATGTTTTTATGGCAGTTTGTTTTCTTAGCTTGAGTCTACAACCTCTTGTTCTTAAATTTCAGGTTTCAAGACTTCTTCTTCGTCAATTTGTCAATTCCTGTTAATATTTTGAATGTAGTGATCATATCACATATTTTNTTATGTATGGAAAAAGGTGTCTATAATTCAGCAACAAAAGTACATTTCTAATTAAATGTCTCTAAACTGCATAAAACGTTGAGATAAGACAACTTATTGGTTAGCAACAGCTTGAATTAAATTTTCAAAATATTTCTGGAACTATCCAGGCTGATATGGATATATTAGACTTTGCCATCAGTCAGTGTGCATGGAATTCTAGGCCTACCAGGGGACCACGAGCCAGAACCTAGCCCCCTCAGAGAGGCACGACGAGCAATGGCCTATAGAAACCCCCGTGTGGTTGGAAGGATTCTATGTCTGTCATCGACTGGGTCAGGCACCCAGAAAGGTAAACGCCCCAAAACAAACCCCTATTCTGGTTAACATTGCTACTGAAAGCTCAACTAGTGGACAGAACTCCCCAAATGAAAACGACCAAACGAGCATGACATCACAACATCACTGCGCTGCTGTCTGTGCAACCCCACCTCCCTGGGAGGGGAAGGGGGAGCCCCAAACCCTCGTGCTGGCTCAGCTCTTGCTCCAGGTCCTGGCTTCCTTGGATAGTTACCAGGGAAGAGTTGTTCTTCTGGCCACTTGGTGGCTGACCCAGCCTTGGTTTCAGGCGCTGCTTGCTTGGTGTTCAAAACCCGAGAGTCATCCCGCGGCTCTGCCTCTTTCAGTAGATTGGTCCAGCCCAGAATGTGGCCGGTTCACTCTTCTCGAGTCTTCGCGTCTGGGCTTTCTGACTCGGATCTGTCATCACTTGTATGGTGCACAGGTGGCTTCATTGATGGTGGTCCTTCCATTATTTCTTACGTCTGTGTAGGTGTACTTCTGTCTTGGATAAGGCTGTCTTGTCCTTCCTTTCATGGTTGTTCCAGGACCATCATCTTATGCCAAATACTGTTGCCTCGTATCGTGCGGCACTGACAGAGCAGCTGCAGCTTACGTTCGGTATTGATGTTACTTCTGCTATGTTCCGCAAGCTGTCTCGTGCGTTCTTTAACCTTCGGCCTGCTCATGCGCTGTCTGAGCTGTCCTGGTTGTTGGACCGGGTGCTCTCCTGTCTCTCTTCTCCTCGGTTTGTGGTGGCACCTTCGGTTCAGGATTGTTTCTCTAAAGCTCTTTTTCCTGTTGGCATTGACCTCTGGGAGTCGGGTCGGGGAACTTCATGCTCTTCTCCATCGCAGGGGTTTCTGCTCTTTTGGTCCTGGTGGTAGGTTTGTTTGTTTGGAGCCGTCTCCTTTTTTTTAGGCATAGAATGAGTGCTCCTGCTTTCTGGAGAGGTCCTTGGGTTGTTGATGCTTGGTTGGTTAGGCTGAGGGTGCATCGTGTGTTGTGTCCGGTTGCGGCTCTCTGCAGTTATCTGCGCGCCACGGCTTTGGTGGCCAGGGACGCGCTTTGGGTTGACCCGGTTTCCCTTCTTCCTACTGGTTCCAGGGCTCGGATCTCTCAGGTTGTCTGCAGGGTTATTCAGTCCAGCCAACCTGCGGTCTATCCTCGTGCCCACGACGTTCGTAAGTTTGCTGTATTGGCTGCCGTCTTCGGTGACATCTCTTGGGCTGACATTCGGGCACGGGGTTTTTGGATGTCGAACAGAGTCCTGGCCACTCGCTACCTTGTTAATGTTCCTGGGCCCAGTTGGGCATGTGTCGTATTGGGTTGGAGGATGCAGCCAGTTATTTTGACTTCGAGTTGAGGAGCGAGAGCCGACCACATCCCAGGTAAGTCCCTATTGTTTGGTTTTGTATTTGTGCAAGTAGCTCAAGGGAGCTGCAGGGGGCTCCCCCCTAGAAAACCAGCACTGAATGTAATGAAATGCCATTTTCTGGGTGGGACCCGGAGGCTCCCCAGCAACCCTCTCTCCCTCCGTTAGGCAGTTTTTTCGCATGTTTTGTTATACAGCCTCAAAACTGAGGTGTGGATAGCCAGTGCGAGGGCCTGGGGCTCCCCCTTCCCCCACCAGGGGAGGGGGCCGCACAGAAAGTGGGGGGGGGCAACGTGGTGACATCATGCTCATTTGCTTGTTTTTATTTGGGGAGCTCAGTCCACTAGTTTGGCTTTCAGTAGCAAAGTTAACCAGAACAGGGGTTTGTTTTGGGGTGCATAATTGCACAAACAACAAATTGCAGGTAAAGGATAATATTCAGAGGTTGAAAATGGGAAATAGATTCACGGAAAATGAAAAGGAATGTGTGAAACACTAAACGAAAAGTTCCAAAGTGTGTTTGTGCAAAATGAAATCTTTAGGGAACCAGACACAATAAGAATTCCAGGGAACAACACAGAGCACATAGAGGTGTCTAGAGATGAAGTGGAAAAATGCTCAAGGAGCTAAGTAAGAACAAAGCAGTTGGTCCAGATGGAGTTTCACCATGGGTTCTGAGAGAATGTGCACCTGAGCTCAGCATTCCACTTCAACTGATTTTTCAGGCATCCCTGTGTACAGGAGTTGTAGCTGATATGTGGAAAAAGGCTAACATAGTTCCAATCTACAAAGTGGAAACAGGGAAGACCCCCTTAATTATAGACCTGTATCATTGACAAGTGTAATAGTCAAAATATTGGAAAAAATAATTAAAACTAAATGGGTAGAACACCTGGAGGAAAACGATATAATATCAGACAGACAGTATGGTTTTGATCTGGAAGATCCTGTGTAATGAACTTGCTCAGTTTTTATGATCGAGCCACAGAGATTTTAAAGGAAAGAGATGGTTGGGTTGACTGCATCTATCTGGACCTAAAAAGGCTTTCGACAGAGTTCCCATAAGAGGTTGTTCTGGAAACTGGAACATATTGGAGGAATGACAGGTAAGCTACTAACATGGATGAAAAATTTCCTAACTGACAGAAAAATGAGGGCCGTAATCAGAGGCAAGGTATTGGATTGGAGGAATGTTACGAGTGGAGTACCACAGGGTTCAGTTCTTGCACCGGTAATGTTCATTGTCTACATAAACGATCTACCAGTGGGAATACAGAATTACATGAACATGTTTGCTGATGATGCTAAGATAATAGGGAAGATAAGAAACCTAGATGATTGTCATGCCCTTCAAGAAGACCTGGACAAAATAAGTATATGGAGCAACACTTGGCAAATGGAGTTTAATGTGAATAAATGCCATGTTATGGAATGTGGAATTGGAGAACATAGACCCCACACAACCTATAAATTATATGAGAAATCTTTAAAGAATTCTGACAAAGAAAAGGATCTAGGGGTGGTTCTAGATAGAAAACTGTCACCTGAGGACCACATTAAGAACATTGTGCGAGGAGCCTATGCTACACTTTCTAACCTCAGAATTGCTTTTAAATACATGGATGGAGAAATACTAAAGAAATTGTTCACGACTTTTATTAGACCAAAGCTGGAATATGCAGCGGTTGTATGGTGCCCATATCTTAAGAAGCACATCAACAAACTGGAAAAGGTGCAATGACATGCCACTAAGTGGCTCCCAGAACTGAAGGACACGAGCTACGAGGAGAGGTTAGAGGCATTAATATGCAAAATCTAGATGATAGAAGAAAAAGAGGCGATATGATCACTGCGTTTAAAATAGTAACAGGAATCGATAAAATTGATAGGAAGAATTCCTGAGATACGGAACTTCANTACACATGTACTCACCTAATTGTACTCACCTAATTGTGCTTGCGGGGGTTGAGCTTTCTTTGGCTCTTTGGTCCCGCCTCTCAACTGTCAATCAACAGGTGTACAGATTCCTGAGCCTACTGGGCTCTATCATATCTACACTTGAAACTGTGTATGGAGTCAGCCTCCACCACATCACTGCCTAATGCATTCCATTTATTAACTACTCTGACACTGAAAAAATTCTTTCTAACGTCTCTGTGGCTCATCTGGGTACTAAGTTTCCACCTGTGTCCCCTTGTTCGTGTCCCACCCGTGGTGAAGAGTTTGTCTTTGTCCGCCCTGTCAATTCCCCTGAGAATTTTGTAGGTGGTTATCATGTCTCCCCTTACTCTTCTGTTTTCCAGGGATGTGAGGTTCAGCTCCTTTAGCCTTTCCTCGTAGCTCAATCCTCTCAGTTCCGGGACGAGCCTGGTGGCATACCGCTGAATCCTCTAACTTTGTCTTGTTTTAACTAGGTATGGACTCCAGGCTGGAGCTGCATACTCCAGGATTGGTCTTACATAAGTGGTATAGGTTCTGAAAGATTCCTTACACAAATTTCTAAAGGCAGTTCTTATGTGGCCAGTCTAGCATATGCCGTATCTGCTGATGATATTCTTTTGATGTGGGCTTCTGGGGAGGTTCGGTGTGTGTATCATCACCCCCAGATCTTTCTCTCTATTTGACTCTTGCAGGATTTCCCCTCCCAAATGATACCTTGTGTTCAGCCTCCTGCTCCCTTCTCCTAATTTCATCACCTTACACTTTCCCGAGTTGAACTTTAGCAGCCATTTTCTAGACCATTCCTCCAGTTTATCCAGGTCATCCTGTAGTCTCTGTCTATCTTCATCCGTCTTGATTCTTCTCATAATTTTTGCATCATCAGCAAACATTGAGAGGAATGAGTCTATACCCTCCGGAAGATCGTTCACATATATTAGAAACAGGATGGGTCCAAGTACTGAGCCCTGTGGGACTCCGCTGGTGACATCTCGCCACTCTGATGTCTCCCCCCTCACCGTTACTCGCTGTTTCCTGTTGCTTAAGTACTCCCTTATCCACTGGAGCACCTTCCCTTTTACTCCTGCCTGTTGCTCCAACTTTTTTAACAGCCTTTTGTGCGGTACTGTGTCAAAGGCTTTTGGCAATCCAGGAAAATGCAGTCGGCCCACCCTTCTCTTTCCTGCCTAATTTTGTTGCTTGGTCATAAAATTCTATTAAACCTGTGAGGCACGATTTACCATCCCTGAACCCATGTTGGTGGTGCGTTACAAAGTTATTTCCCTCTAGATGCTCTACGAGCCTTTTCCTCACGATCTTCTCCATTACCTTGCATGGTATACAAGTTAAGGAAACTGGCCTGTAATTCAGTGCCTCTTGCCTGTCACCCTTTTTGTATATTGGGACCACGTTAGCTGTCTTCCAACTTTCTGGTAAGTCTCCTGTTTCCAGTGACCTGTTATACACCATAGAGAGTGGCACACTTAGTGCTTCTGCACCTTCCTTTAGTATCCATGGTGAGATTCTGTCAGGCCCAACAGCCTTTGTCACATCCAGCTCCAGCAGACACCTTTTGACCTCATCACTGGTGAGGTCAAATTCCTCCAAGGTTGCTTGGTTTGCCACCTCCTCATTTAGTGCAGGGGCTTCTCCTTGTTCTATTGTGAAGACCTCCTGGAATCTCTTGTTGAGTTCTTCACACACCTCCTTGTCATTCTCTGTGTATCTGTTCTCCGCTTTTCGCAGCTTCATCACTTGTTCTTTCACTGCTGTTTTCCTCCTGATGTGGCTGTGGAGCAGCTTTGGTTGGGTCTTGGCTTTACTCGCGATGTCATTTTCAAACTGTCTCTCTGCTTCTCTCCTCACTCTGAGGTACTCATTTCTGGCCCTCTGGTATCTCTCCCTGCTCTCTGGTGTTCTGTTATTCTGTAATTTCTCCATGTTCTTTTACTCAGTTGCTTCGCTACCTTGCATTCCTGGTTGAACCATGGGTTTTTCTGTTGTTTTTCGTTTTTCTCCTTTTGGACAGGGATAAACCTGTCTGCAGCTTCCTGGCACTTCTGGGTGACAAAATCCATCATGACCTGCACATTCTTGTCTCTAAGTTCTGTTTCCCATGGTATTCCTCTGAGGAAGCTCCTCATCTCTTCATATTTTCCTCTTCGGTAATTCAGTCTTTTTCCCTCCACTCCCATCCTTGGATAGGTTATCCCTACCTCCACCAAGTACTCAAAGGTCAGTACACTGTGGTCACTCATTCCTATGGGGGCTTCCACTTTGACTTCCCTTATTTCTGACTCATTCAGGGTGAATATCAAGTCGAGTCTAGCTGGTTCATCATTGCCTCTCACTCTTGTGGGTTCCTTGACATGCTGGCTCAGAAAATTCCTTGTTGCCACTTCCAAGAGTTTAGCTCTCCACGTATCTGCACCACCATGTGGGTCCCCATTCTCCCAGTCTATCTTTCCATGGTTGAAATCGCCCATGATTAAGAGTCTGGAGCCATTCCTGCAGGCAACTGAAGCTGCTCTCTCTATTATATTAATGGTTGCCATGTTGTTCCTATCAAACTCCTGTCTTGGTCTTCTGTCATTTAGGGGAGGGTTGTGCATGACTGCCACTATTATCTTAGGTCCACCCATTGTTATAGTTCCTGTTATGTAATCTCTGAATCCGTCACAGCCCGGAATTTCCATCTCATCAAAACTCCAGTCCTTCCTTATCAGCAGGGCCACTCCTCCGCCTCCTCTCCCCTCCCTCTCTTTCCTTACTATATAGTAGTCCTTTGGAAACACAGCATCTGTTATGACTCCTGACAATTTTGTTTCTGTTAGTCCTACTACATCAGGGTTTTCTTCTTGCACCCTTTCAGCCAGTTCACTTGCTTTATTGGTAATCCCATCAATGTTTGAGTACATTACCTTGAAGCTCACTTTCTTGTATCCAATTTCACCCTCACTCCCCACAAGTGTAGGAAGTTGTTCTATGGTCAATGTTACTTGGGTAGGCTCCTCCTCCTGTGAGGTAGTTTCCAGGGGTTCAAGGGGAGGTGGAGTGGGGGATGGAGGGCTTAGGTCTTCCTCAGGCCTGCTTGGGGCAGGAGGAAGTCCTGGGGGTGAGGGAGCAGGGATTGCTTGGGGAAAGGGCACGCCCTCCTGCAGTGTAGTTGACAGGGGTTTGGAGGGAGATGGAGTGGGGGATAGAGGGCTTTGGTCTTGCTCAGGCCTGCTTGGGGCAGGAAGAAGACCAGGGGCTGGGGAAGCAGGGGCTACTTGGGGTAAGGGGAGGGGGAGGACTTGGGTTTCCTGATGGGCATTGTGCATGGGCAAGGGAGGGTTTGTGCTGGGGGAGGAGGGCCCTATTGGGTGGTGTGCTGGGGTGTTGCATTCCCCCCTTGGGTTCCTGGGTTGCTGGACTGGGGCTCCCCACTCCCCTCTGGGATTGCTGGGTTGGAGGCTGAGGTTCCCTGGCTCCCTTCCCTCTCCTTGCGCCTTTTCCTTGCATCTGCTGCCCTTACTATCTCGTCTCTGGTCATGTCTCTCTGAACATATACCTCTTTGTAGTTCCTTGCATGCCTCAGTTTGCTCTTCTTTACTAGGATGTCTTCTTTGATGTCCTCGCTCTTGAATACTACCTTGATCAATCTCTTTTTGTCTCTGTTGTACTGGCCAATCCGGAAAAACTGTTCTATGTCTCGTTCAGCCCCTTCCATTCCTATCTCCTTTAATATCCCTGCCACTTCAGCTTTGTCTTTAGCCCTCGATTCCTCCCTTGTGGAGCCCTCTTGTTCCTTCACACCTACCACTACTACAGCTCTTTTCCTTTCCATTAGCTGGCTCGTGCATGTGTGTGTACATGTATGTATGTATGTATATATGTATGTATGTATGTATGTATGTATGAACACAAAATCTTGCCAAGCAACAAGTATTACAGGTAAATAAACATCTCAAGTGTATGAATTAAAAATATGTAATTTTTATACTTAGATTCCACCAATTACTGTACATCATTCCCACATCAAATGTAATACTGTACATACAAGAAATCCAGAACAGGGTGGCAAGTACCCACAAGCAAGGCAATGAATACATTATACTGACATGTATTTGTGGCCACTTTGTAAACGGCTGAAGCAGATGGCTCCATAAAATTTATTGACTTTAAAGTTTTGCTGACTTGTTATCACTGCCTTGAATGATCAGAATGAAAAAGGAACTCAAAGTATTTATAACTTTTATGTTAAATCTTCTATAGCACAGGCACAGAAGACATCTCTACTCTTTGGTTACAGATTCATAGCTTTCCCTCCCACAATGTAAATCATTTTTACAGCCAGGTCCCCAAATATTGCTGGGTGCACAGAGTGAAGAAATGGCGCCCAATCGTCCCACCCGCCCAATTCTGATTATAATGATCTATGACCTAAATTATTGTTCTAAGAGTGAATCTTAAGACTGATCTATCTTCCATACCTCTAGTAGAGAGTTACTGGTTTAATTTTTTAACTCTAACTTTTGATACTCAAATAACTAAAATTACTATTGTAACAGTAGAACTGTTAATATGGACAGCTATAGATCTAATATTAAAAACTGTCATTCACTAGAAAGCATGATACGCCATTTGTAAAAATATGCTGTGAGTTTGTAATTTGACCTGAAAGGCTAGGAAGGGTCATCCCCCCTAAGGGATTAGAACTTATGTGTGGAAACAAGGAGCGCCACATGTTCCTTGTGTAAAATTCACCAATTTATGAGAATAATTCGTGTATTAAAGTAACTAATTAATAACCTCTTTTGTCAAGTATTTAGAATAAATTAATGCCATTTTAAAGTAAAGATTCAACTCCTCTTAGTCAACAAGGACAGATGGCGCATTTAGAAGATGGGAACTATTTTCCAGTACACAGAAATTAAGTACCGCCTATGGTAATTCAGTAAATTAGAGAAATTCAAGCATGATCCAGTATTGTAATTATTAATCAACCCTGCTCAAGTATCTAGATAATTTTCCAGTTGTTTTTAAATAATAGTTAAGTCATCTTCAATGACCAGTACAGGATTAAGTTTTTAATCATCTGTGAAAATGAGATATGGCAACTAAGCCAAAGTTAACCTTACAGGTTTGAGGTCAGAGAGTAAACTAGTGTGGCTGTGAACTTTATTAAGTGGAGCCCTTCCCCTAAAGCAGGCATTCCATCTCACTGAGCTTGTGTTATTTAAGGAACACCCCTGAACCAGGGTGTCCTCCCTGCAACTTTCTTCACGGGTCTAGCAGGACCACTCAAATTGGTATTCCAGAACCTGTGGTCCTGGCTTAGGAGCAACTACGGTGACCACCCCTCCTGGCACAGGTTCCCGCAGGAACCGCCCATGATGGCGTGGAGGAGAAGCAAGTCCCTCAAGGACCGCCTAGTCTCAGCAGCCCTCCGGTAAGGTCACTAAACGGAGTAGCCTGGATGAAACCTCGGGTGGAGAAATATGGTTGAGTGAGGCCCACACAACAAAGTACCTGAGATAAAATAACCAGAATGGTTATTTTACAGACAGAGTCAAGGGAGAGGCTTGAAAGGAGAGGCTTGAAAGCTGGAAAGAAGACCCAGAAGCCTCAGAGAGACCAAATGGCTCAACTGCCTCCAAACAGGGCATCCATGCATAGGAATGCTATGCAGGTACTCTTAAAAGTGCTATGCATATTAATCCAACCTAGCTAAGGTGACTGGGAAAACCTACCTCAGTGCATCACGTGTACAACCAGTGCACCCCACCAGCCAAGACACTTTAACCTGAGGAAAGACACAAGCCAAAGACACCCAACCTTCCCCAAACCAAGGGCCACTACAAGTGAGGAGGATCTCCAAAGGAACATCACACAAACACTTCAGGGAAGATGACCCTGGCAGCACTTGGGAGTGCACAGGAAAGATAACCCTGAGCACATGCAGCTCCATGTGCTCTTAACTCCTGGCCCCACACAACATAAAGGTGTAAAGAACAGTCAGTAAGGCAATATCACAACAAAAAAGAGAGCACTACTGGGGCAGAGAGAGAGAGAGAGCACCTGACAAACACTATCTTCAAAGGAGAGCTGAGGGTGGAGCAGCTGAGTGAGCCTTGGCAGCCTCCCTCTTCCTCTCAAATGAGGGGGAAGAGGGGGTGAACGAGCTCACATTAGTTTAATAATAAAAAAAAAAAATTACATTGTTGGGGGAATTCAATAGCCATTTCTGGAGGCTGTGGTCTCCTTAAAAGCCAACAGTAGTTTGTTTTGTTTTGCTGACTTTCTGGGTGCCTTCCTCGGTGACGGAAAAAATGAATAACTTAATACAGTAATAACTTCCACTGCTCCCCTGTGCCTCTGTAGGGGGGGGGGCCAGGTTCTGACTCTAGGTCCCTAGTAGGCCATAAAACTCCATGACAGATGGGACCTTATAGCATGATACACAATCACAAATAGTAGCTTCAGGGAGCCACAAGGGGATACCCACCAGAAAATAGCATTAAGAAGGTGCTTATTAATTTTTAGATAGCAATTCCTATATTTTTTAAGCCAAGAACAATTATGTTAGATAACATTAAAGTTTTGTGTTTTCCTACAAAGCACAGAGATGATGTAACAAGAAGTGAGGGAGTTGAGGAGTTTGGGACTGTATTTGGAAGCAGACATTTATGTCAACTGCCCAGTGTAAACATTGTAGCTGGTAGTCTTAGCAAAAATAATGTGGGGTATACTTGGAAGGAATCATGCTCTCAAGATGGAAAACTTATGACTCTTGAACCTCACAGAAAGTCTTTATAAAGCAAAGCACAACACAATAAAAAATACCTAAGAGAATTTTGTGATACTCATAAATGGAGAGGAGAAATTGGAGATTCAGAAAAGATATCTGAATTTCCAATCTTCTATCTGAAGATATTCTGATAGCTAAGAGTGATATTCAACTGATACCACACAAAAACTGGTAGATAATGGGAAGGGAGAAGGGTGTGAATGATGGGGTTATAAACTTTAGCTGTATTTGAAACAATGCTGAATTTGGACAACAAAGACTTAAATCTTCAAAATAAACCAAAGTGAAAAGAAGTCACTTAAAGCAAAGCATTAATAAAATAAACAAGAGAAACATGAATGAATGAGTTTAAAATATGGAAAAAGAAAAATGTATAGAGTAAAAGTAAAATGCATTATAAGTGGTTTAGATAAAAAAGTCATGAATCTGAAAAAAAACCCAGTGTTGAATGTAATGAAATGCCATTTTCTGGGTGAGCTCTTGAGGCTCCCAAGAACTTACAGGGCTGATATGTATGTATTAGATCATGGCATCAATCAATGGAGTTCTTGCCTACCAGAGACCACGAGCTAAAACCTGGTCCCCTCAGAGAGGAACGAGGAGCAATGGCCTACGGAAACCCCCATGTTTGGAAGCATTCCATGTCTGCCATCAACCGGGGTCTGGCACTCAGAAAGGTAAGCATAACAAAACAAGCTCCCATTGGCAAAAATTGCTACCTAAAGCAGAACAGGTTTTAGACTAAAACAGAACAAGAAGCCTCCATCGCTGACCCGAAAGGGGGCAGTCCTCGAAGTCACCCAGGTCTCACTACCTTCAAAACCCTACCCTGACTCTGAAACCCTCAGATGTTTGGGAGCCAGGAGCAGGGGAGCAGGACAAGCAACACCAACAGGGAAAGGACATGGGAGCGTGAACAAACCCAAAGTCGAGGCGACTGATGCCCCAAGTCTGGGGTCCCTATAGCCAAAGCAGGGCTGCCTCGGGATATCTGGGTGAGCAACCAACCTAGCGCGCTGCAAGAACCGATATCGAGCATGCAACACCGAAGCGCCTGTACCCGAACATCAATATCAGAAGATTGGGTAATCTGGAACACGAGCAACCTTGAGTATACCTTGTGGTGCTTCCGGGGCTTAGCGTCCCCGCGGCCCGGTCATCGACCAGGCCTCCTGGTTGCTGGACTGATCAACCAGGCTGTTGGACGCGGCTGCTCGCACCCTGACATATGACTGAGCAAGGAGCAAGACTTGCAAGACTCTGGGTCAAAGGTGTCACTGACCCAACATGAAGCATGACAGAGGGAAAACTGGTGAGAGTCACCATCAGACAAGGAGACAGAGCAACCATTAACCACTTAACTGCGCCAACCGAGTTTTCTCGGTCGGCGGGAAACTGCGCCAACCGAGAAAGCTCTTTTTGATTTTTCGTAACCAATTCTAAATGTGTACGAGGTTGGTTGTGTACGAAATGGACTCTTAGGACCTCCAGTGAGAGGCAGCCATCTTGGAAAAAAATCCCAGAATGCCCTGGGGCTGCTGGCTGGGTTAGTACTGAGTGAGCAACCATGGGTGGCGCAGGCGCCTCTGGCTCCCAAACACCTGTCCGACGCGGTGTTGAAGATAATGCTCTGTCGGTGAAATTCAAACCTTATTGTTTGAAGAACATAAGGGTCATAATGTTGGGGAAGCCAGGCGCAATAAGGACCTAACACAAAGGTCGGATGCAAGTGATACAGCACCTATGAGGACAATACAGCGAGCGTATCCAGTTGAGGCTCTGAGCGTCACTCTTGCAATCCTATGCTATTTATTTAGATGATACTTAGATGAATCGTTTTCTGCGTTCAGTGATGATGCATCTGATACAAATGGCATAGATGAACAGTGTTAGCGGCTTCCATTTTGGTGTTTTCCATAGATATTTTCAAGATGTTTGAATCTCTTCCAACTGACGAACACTCTTGAGGCTAGCTGAATCTCTTCCTGACTGATGGACACTCTTGAGGCTAGCTGAATCTCTTCCTGACTGATGGACACTCTTGAGGTATGCTGAATCTCTTCCTGTGTGGGACCATACAAAGCGATCTTTTCAAGACTATCTTACAAATTGATCTTTTCCTATAATCTTTTCAATACTACCTTATGCTTTACAAGCTTGGTTACATACAACCTACAAGTACTAAAGCCAGAGTGTACGTGAGTGCGTTATTTGCAAGCACACAGAATGAAGAAACAAGCAGCGAAAATTTATCTGTACCAGGTGCACTGAGAGCGAAGTCGTGCTGTGTACCATGGGCTACTTCGTTGATTATTATTCACTTCCGAAGTACTGAGTGTGTAATACAGTGTGTTACTGTGTAAGTGTGTGAACCTGTACATATTGTAATTTATTTTTAGTGAATTTTTAACAGGTAATATTGCGACAATAAACATTTATTGTGGACACATTACTGACACATGTATCACAGTTCCATGGAATTCTATCTACACAAAACTCTAGAGTCAGTCACTGTATCGTTGTGTTGCGGTTCACTAATTTACTGTATCACTGATCACAATCACCACCCAACAAACACAATCACAAGCACCAGTTCCACGGCCACGGTGGGTCGACCCAGTTGCCGGTCAGGTCAGGTCGCCATACCCTGTCCTCCACACTATGCACCGGTGATCCACTAGCTCCACTTTTGATTTCTTGGCACAATCGCTAGCGATATGACTATGCTATGTAGCACCCTGCTAGCTACACACTGCGAGAGGCCAAATACTATGATTTAGCCTCAA
>WNGS01165339.1:18345949-18355956 GCA_020271785.1 Procambarus virginalis | reverse complement strand
AACCGGATTAAAGGACCCGAGAGCCATGAGGGCACTACGAGAGTCAACAACAACCACAAAAGAAGACTGACAACGAGAAAGCAGGAGACGAAGAGCATAGAGAATAGCATAAAGCTCCGCTGTAAAGATGCTAGTCCTGGAGGTAAGCGACACATAAGTGCGATCAGGAAAAACAACAGAGTAGCCAACACCGTCCGCAGACTTAGACCCATCGGTGAAGACAGAAACGGAGCGGGAGTGAGAAGAAAAGTGCTCAAGGAAAAGGCGTTTAGAACCGTAGGAGGGGTAAAAGCTTTAGTGACGCGGGTCAAGGACGTACAAAACTGCGGAAGGGGGACTCTCCACGGGGGCAAAGAAGGAACAACACGAGGAGAAACATTAGAAACACGAACGGAAAGAGAATCCTGTAAGCGAGATAACCGGACAGAAGAGGGAGGTGGTGAAGAGGAACAGGAACCGCAGGAGGGGTAAAAGTTAAAGCACGACAGAGGCGAGAGGAAGGATGTTGCAAGGACCGCGCAAGATAGCGAAGACAGTAGCGATCACGGCGGTCCTGGAGAGATAGGAAGCCAGTGTCAACATACAAGCTAAGGACGGGAGTCGAACGAAAGGCACCAGAACTGAGGCGCAGCCAGTATGGTGCAAAGCATCAAGACGGCGAAGAGCAGGAGAGAAGCAGAAGAGTAAGCAGGGCAACCATAATCGAGCTTAGACAGGACGAGAGAGGAATGCAAAGCAAGGAGAGTGCGCCTATCCGCTCCCAAGAAGTATGGGACAATACTCGAAGGAGGGTAAGGGCCTTAGAGCACTCAACACGGAGGTAAGAGATATGGGGAGACCAGACACAAACGAGTGTCAAGGAATAACCCCAAAAGCTTCGCGGAATTTGTACTCAATGGGATGTCCATAAAGTGACAAAGAGGGACGAAGAACGACCGTTTCCGAGTAAAAGACATGGCACAAGTCTTAGAAGTAGAGAACTTAAAGCCATGATCGGTGGCCCAAGACGACACGGCATCAATCGCAAGTTGAAGCCGGCGCTGAAGGAAAGGCGAATCATCACCCTGACAGCAAAGGGTAAGATCATCGACATAGAGAGCGGAGAAGACACCTGAAGGAAGAGAGGAAAGAAGACCATTGAGGGCAACCAGAAAGAGAGTAGTGCTCAGAACACTACCTGGGGCACACCTTCGTATTGCTGAAAAGAGGCAGAGAGAGCGGTACCAAGGCGCACCCGAAAGGAACGACGAGAGAGGAAGCTGCGGAGAAAGAGAGGGAGATGACCACGAAGGCCAAAAGAATGAAGCTGGGATAGAATATGATAACGCCAAGTGGTGTCGTAAGCCTTTTCCAGGTCAAAAAGGACGGCAACAACGGAGGTCTTCGCAGCAAAAGCAGTACGAATATAGACCTCCAAGTTCACCAGGACATCTGTCGTGCTGCGGCACTTGCGGAAACCAAATTGAGAAGGGGAGAGGAGGTGATGGTGTTCCAGGAACCACATCAGACGAACGTTAACCATACGTTCAAAGAGTTTGCAGACACAACTTGTGAGGGCAATAGGGCGAAAGTCCTTAGGGGAAGTACCCAGAGACCCTGGTTTGCGAACAGGGAGGACAACGGCATCGAGCCAGTCCTCAGGGACTGACGACGACTCCCAGATCCGATTATACAGACTCAGTAAATACTGAGACGTGCACGGAGGGAGATGGCGAAGCATCTCATAATGAATACCATCGGAGCCCGCCGCCGTAGAACCGCAGAGGGCCAGGGCAGAACGAAGTTCAGAGAGAGAGAAGGGATCATTATAGGAAAGTCGAAGACGAGTGCAGAAATCTAAAGGACGAGACTCAAGGACAGGTTTACGAAGAAGGAAAGATTGGGGAAGATGAAGACCAGAGCTAACAGAAGAAAAGTGAGAACCCAGTTCGGTAGCAACCTGCAACGGGTCCGCCACAAGAGTACCACGGAGGTGAAGGACCGGGGAAACATCGGGAACGAACTTACCCGCTATCTTGCGGATACGCTTCCAGATCTGTGGCAGGGGAGTTTCGGACGTAATTGTGGAGACATAAGAAGCCAACATTCACGTTTAGCCGTACGGATGGCCCTACGGGCCACCGCACTCGCTTTCCGAAAGAAAAGAAAAGAATCGGTCGTCTGCCGACGGCGGTGCCTCTTCCAGGCTGCACGCTTACAGCGAACAGCCCGAGCACAGTCCGCATTCCACCAGGGAACACACTTCCGTGGACCCGAGAGGAAGAGCGAGGAATAGAGCGGAGGGCAGCGTCGAAGACAGTGTCATGAAAAAGGAGGAGAGCGCGAGGGAGAGGCAGAAGGGAGAGGTCAGAGAGAGCAGCACTGAGGGTAAATAGGTTCCAGTCCGCTTTAGCAAACTGCCACCTAGGAAAAGAGAGGGAAGGGCGAAAAGAGAAAAAGGAAACAAGGATAGGGAAATGATCACTACCATGGAGGTCATCAAGAACCTGCCACGTGAAATCTAAGTAAAGAGAAGAAGAGCAGAGAGAAAGATCAAGACAGGAAAGGGTGCGAGTCCGAGAGTCCAAATGAGTGGGCTCACCAGAATTCAGAAGAGACAGGGAAGAAGAGAGGAGAAACGGCTCAAGAAGGCGACCCCGGGTATTCGTCAGAACGTCACCCCAAAGAGAATGACGACAATTGAAGTCACCCAGCAGGAGCACAGGCTCCGGCAAGGAGTCCAAGAGGTGTTTCAAATCAGGAAGAGAAAGCGGGACACTTGGGGGGAGATAAATGGAACAAACTGTGTACCATTTCCCCCAAAGATACGAGCAGCAGAACAATGGAGGGGCAAAGGAAAAAGTAAAGGAACAAAGGGAACATCAGCGCGAATCAAGAGAGCAGAAGAATTAGGAGCCCCAGCAACGGCTGGGGGGGGAGAGAAAGGAATAGCCACGAAAACGACCAGGACGAGCACCAAGCATCGGCTCCTGGAGACAGACACAAAGGGGCGAAAACCGCGAAATTAGAAGTTGGAGTTCGAGGAAAGAATAACGTTCCATTGAAGAATAGACAGCGACGAGAAGAGAAAGGACAACAACAGAAAACAAAGAAGAAACAAAGGCGAAAGAGCAACACAGCACGTTAAAGAATATCAGGGTCGGGATCAGGGTCAGCAAAGTCAGGGTTAGGGGGCATGGGTAAACTGAGCAAAGACGGAGGGAAGGAAGCGGGAGAACAGACCAGAGGTGGGCAGGCGGGGTCCGGAGGAGGAAGAGGAGGAGACAACGAAGAGGAGCAGTCAAGGACAGCAGCAGGAAGAGGGGGAGTAGAAAGAGGGGAGCGCACCTCAGCAAGGGCAGCAACCGAAAGGGAAGCAGGGGCCAAAGAAACCTCCATAGCAGGAACAGGGGGCGCAACCACTGAAATGGGAGGGGAAGGAGCAATAGAGCCAGTAGTAGGGGTCGAGGAAGAAAGCGAAGCCTTCTTACCCGCCGGGGAGGAGGAAGGAGAGGAGCCAGGCTTACGCTTCTGACTTAAAGAGACCGGTGTCCCAGCAACTACGTACCGGGCAACGGATTCCAGTGTCTCAACAGGAGAAGCTGAACGAGAGCACACACGACGGCCGGTAGGAGAGCGATGGACATCCGCCTGCACCGACAGGCGGCGGGGAGAGTCAATAGATGGAGGAGGGGGATGGGAAGGAGGATCGGAGGGAGACGAGGAAGAAGACACAGGAGACATGACAGACCGGGTAGAAAGAAGGGGAACCCCAGACAGAGAACCAGGAGGGGGACCCTTCGGGACAGAACTCAAAGGAACAGAGGAGGGAGCAGTGGGCGTATCAGGGTCCAAGGCCCGGAAACGGTTGTGAGTCTGAGGAAGGTGGGAAGGACGAGGAGAGGAAGAGCGCAACACGCGAGCATAAGAGACGTTAGCATAAGGCGGGAGCCGGCGAACCTGGCGCCTCGCCTCAGGAAAAGATAAACGCTCCCGGTGCTTCAAGTTGAGGACGGCTGCCTCAAGCTTGTAATGGATACAGGCACGGGAGAAGGTAGGATGGGCCTCACCACAGTTGAGGCAGCGAGCTTGGGGAGAAGTGCACTCCGACTTAGAGTGACCTTCACCCCCACACAAAGGACAGAGAGAGACAGTCCCAGAGCAGCGGAGGGCACCATGCCCAAACCTCCAGCACTTGTTACAAAGTCGAGGAGAAGGAATATACTCCTGGACAGAGCACCTGGCGCCAGCGAGAATGACAGAGGATGGAAGGGTCCTACCATCAAAGGTGACCTTCACAACTCGAAGGGGTTGACGGCGACGACCACGAGGGGGACGAGTAAACGAGTCAACCTGGAGGACAGAATGGCCTTGGGCATCAAGGATATGCCGAATGTCATCGTGGCAGTCCTGCAGATTCCGAACACCGGTTGCAACATGGGGCGGGAGGAGAATAGTGCCAACACTGGCATTCAACCGAGTGTTCTTAGAGACCCGAACAGGGATCTCACCAAGGCAGGATAAGGCAGCCAAGCGGGAAGCTGCATCCTGAGAAGGAGCAGCAACGACACGTGTACCGAGACGAGTGGGGTTGAAGGTGACAGACGCATCCACGGAATCAACAAGATGCCGATGGAGAGAGAAATCGTCAGGAGGCGCGGAATCAAGAGGGAGGAGATCAAAGTATTTGGCCCATGAAGCAGGACCAAACAAGGCCTGATACGCATCAGTAGAGGAAGGAAACGAGCGAATGCGGCCGTGGCGCTGACGGCGGTGAGAACCCCTGAGAGAGAGGGGACAAAAGGCGCAGTAGTCACAACGAGAGACTTAGCCGCACCAGGGGACGAAGTGGTCACCACTGGGGGCTGGAGGCTCGACCCAACCACAGAGGAGGGAGGGGAGCTGGGGGAAGAAGTCAGGATGGTCAAAGGAGGAGCAAGGTCGGGGCCCAACGCAGCGGGAGCTACGGAGCCTGGTCTTCCAATACAGGCCGACTCGGGGGCTTGGTCGCCCACCCCACGAGCCTGAGAGGGTATAACAGGAACATTCAACGACATAAAGACGAGGAGAAAAACTTCATCCACGAATGTGCCCCCATACCCACCATGGAGCCACAATTAGAGGCAGGACACCCAACAGGAAGCTATCGCCGATCATGCCGGGGCCCCCTAGGGGTGCGTCGTGAGTATACGCCCCACAAACGCCACCTTAAGAACATTCAGTCCATCGAGATCGGGTCCAGCGACGAAAGGGGGATTGACAATAAAAGGTTCCCCTCGCTCGAGACGTTGGGTACTACAGTTCTACGGGTGCAAGAGTATGCCTCCTCAAGCACCCGGGCGTCAAAATAGAAGAAGTCCAAAGAAAGATCCAAAACAAGCAAAGGTCGGCAGGAAACGACAAGCAGATAGGAGAAGAGTGGGAGAAAAACGAAACAGAAGGAAAAGGAAAAGATGCTCGGCACAATTGGAGAGGACGGTAGCAGGAGCACAAGGCTAGAAAAGGACAGAGGACTATCCCAAGGAACATCACACTCCGACAGCCGCCCACTAAGCCCCCCTCACGGCATCAACGGGCCGAGCGGGGAGGGGGGTCCCCTCCTACAAACATTTGTGTGTGATGGGATGTCATCCAACTTTTCGAGTGTGAATACTGATGTAAAATAATAATTTAGAGTGTTTGCTGCCCTTTTACCATCCATTATAGCTTGGTTAGTCTGATCTATTAAGGGTCTAAATGAGTCCTATGTTTTGGTTTTACCTCTTATATAGGCATAGAATGATTTTAGATCTTTCTTTGAATCTTGGCTAATTTTCTTTTGTAGTTTCTTTTCGCTGATCTGATTTTCTGAGTGGCCACGTTTAGTGCCCTTTTATATAACTCATAATCAATGACGTCCGTCGTGGATTTATATGTTCTCCAGAGGTTTCTCTTGGTTACCAATGCTTATTTTACGACCTGTGTCTTCTATCGAGTTCCCTTTCTTGTCTCTTTCTTTTTTCTCGGCACATTTTTTTAATGAGTTACATGATGACCCTCTTTCTGTGCCATGTTCGTTCATCAGCTCCCTCTTAGAGATGGTTTGTAGTTCCTCTCTCATTCCTTGATAATCACCTTGCTGGTAATCTAGAAATTCATCACCTTTGACCTTTATGTGAGTTTCTATATTTGTAGTCCATCTTAAAATATTGTGGTTGCACACGGTGGTTAGCTTTTCCCCCACATGAATTTGATCAATCATACCCTCTTTAGTAGTCAGCACAATATTTAGTATACTGTTACCACATGTTGAATGAGAAAGGAGTCCTGCTCAAGGTCGAGAAATTGTTCACCTTCTGCTTGTGATGTTAGGTTGATCCAATCTATGGTCTCGTGGTTAAAGTTCCACATTATTAGGGTTTGGGTTTCAGATACCTCATTGATCACATTATGCAGAGGCGTAATTTCCTCTGCTGCTGCTATCTCAGCCCTGAAGCATACTCCACAGCCATTTTGCTACCATCCTGCATTAACATGTTACACCATACAGACTATGAGGAACCACATGGTGTTCAGTTTCTCATTGTTGGTAGCATCCAGGTCCTCCTTCACATACAATATCACCCCCCGCCTGCTCGTATCGTTCTGTCCTTTCTAAATGGTGGGTGGTATCCTGGGAGATTCCCCTTTTATTATGTTCTCTCTGCCCCATGTGTCACTGATGCCAATGATGTCAGGATTTTCAGCCTCAGTATATGCACATAATGAGTCAAATTTATTTACAAATTTATCTTCTGGCATTTGTGTAGAAACACCTTAAACTGCTGACATTATTCCTGGGGGTGGGGGGAGCATGAGATTTCTGTATTTAGCACATTACCATTACCTGCTCCTGTATTTAGCACATTACTGTACTATTCTGTACATTTCCGCTCTGGTTCGGAACCTGTTTGTCATCCGAGATATATAAATTTAGTTCTGCTTGACTGGGTAAAGGGTTTTGCCTTCTTCCCTATATACAATCTCTATAACCTGCCCTCTCCTGATCTTTAGCTGTGCATTTAGATGAGAGAGAGGGGATAGGGGAAGAAATATGATAATGGGGTGAGAGGGAAAGAAAGAGGAGACACTCAAGAGGGGGGAAGGCAGATCTGGATTTTGCCAGGTACCCCATCAAATAAAGACATCAGAAACTCAATGGATGCAAGAACTACATAGGAATATGCCTTCATAATGCTGCTTGCTAGGCATTTGGCTTAATGTAATAATAATAATAATAATAATAATAATAATAATAATAATAATAATAATAATAATAATAATAATAATAAATGTTTATTCAGGTAAAAGTACCTGATGTTAATGTTGGGTAATGAGGTAAAGAAGTTTACTGAATGTCTGAATTGGAAAGATTTGTTGATAGGCAAGGAAGTAAATGAGATGCGTGCCAAATTTTGCAAAATATATGATCAATCATACCCTCACAAACATTTGTACCAAAACAGAGATGCAGGAACAGAAAACATAACTGGTACCACAGAAATTGTGAGAAGACCAGAAAGGAAAAGACAAGAAAATGGGTTCAATACAGAAAGAGGCCTAACCTGCAAACATACCAGCACTACAAGCAAGCAAGAAACAATTACATATACATAAGTGTGGAGAGGTAGAAAGGAACTTTGAGAAAGGATAGCAGACAAATGTAAAACAGATCCACTCCAGGCCGTTTCCATAAATTCAATAAAAGCAAGCTGCATGTAAAAGATAAAATCCGGAGACTGAGAACGGGGAACAGGACTACTTAGAATGAAAAAGAAATGTGTGTAATGCTAAATGACCAGTTCCAAAGTGTGTTTGTACAAAATGAGGATTTCAGAGAGCCAAACCCAATGCCAATTCAGAGCACACCATAGAATACATAGAGGTTTCCCAAGATGAAGTTGAAAAATTACTCAAGGGGCCAGGAAGAAATAAAGCAGTTGGACCTGATGGAGTTTCACCTTGGGTGCTGAGAGAATGTGCAACTGAGCTGAGCATTCCACTCCAAATAATATTCCAGATATCCTTGTGAACAGGAATCTTAGCAGATACAGGTATATGGAAAAAGGCAAACATAGTACCAATCTATAAAAATGGTAGTCGAGAGGAACCACTAAATTATAGACCAGTATCATTAACAAGCGTTTTAGTCAAAACACTAGAAACAATAGTTAAAGCCAAATGGGTTGAACATAATATAGTAACGGGAATTGATACAATTGATGGGAAAGAATTCCCGAGATCTGGAACTTCAAGAACAAGAGGTCATAGATTTAAACTAACTAAATAAAGCTACCAAAGAGATATAAAAAAATTATTTTTGCAAACAGAGTGGTAGACAGTTGGAACAAGTTAGGTGAAGTGGTAGTGGAGGCCAAAACCGTAAGTAGTTTCAAAGCATTATATGACAAAGAGTGCTGGGGAAGACAAGATACTATGAGCATAGCTCTCATCTTGTAACTACACTTAGGTAATTACACATAGGCAATTACACCACAAGGCACAGAACTGGAAAAACAGGAGCCAGAACCACATGACCTTGCCAGTTCACATCAGCCACAGAACTGCAGGGTGGATAGCCAGCATGGGGGTCTGGGGCTCCCCCTTCCCCCTCCCATGGAGGGGGGGGAGGGGTTGTGCAGACAACGGCGCGGTGACGTGGTGACGTCATGTTCGTTTGCTCGTTTGCTCATTTTCATTTGGGGAGTTCTGTCCACTGGTTCAACTTCAGTAGCAATATTTTAACCAGAATAGGGGTTTATTTTGGGGCGCTTACCTTTCTGGGTGCCTGACCCGGTCGATGGCAGACATAGAATGCTTCCAACCACACAGGGGGTTTCTATAGAAAATTGCTCCTCGTGCCTCTCTGAAGGGGCCAGGTTCTGGCCTGTGATCCCCTGGTAGGCCTAGAACTCCACGTGCATTGACTGATGCCAGGGTCTAATACAATCATTTCATTCCGGGTTAGCTCCAGGGAGCCGAAGGAGCTCCCCTCAAAAAAGGCTTTCAACAGAGTTCTACATAAGAGGTTGTTCTGGAAACTGGAACATATTAGAAGAGTGACAGGAAGACTTCTAACATTGATGAAACATTTTCTGACAGAAAGTGAGGGCAATAATCAGAGGCACTGTATCGGACTGGGGAAATGTCACGAGTGGAGTATGGTGTACCACAGGGTTCAGTTCTTGCACAAGTAATGTTCATTGTCTGCATAAAAGACCTACCAGATGGAATACAGAATTATATAAACATGTTTGCTGATGCTGTTATGATACTAGGGGAAGATAAGAAACCCAGACAATTGTCACACCCATCAAGAAGACCTGGACAAGATAAGTGTATGGAGCACCATTTGGCAAATAGAATTTAATGTGAAGGTATGCATGTTATGGAATGTGGAATATGAGAACATAGACCCCACACAACCTACAAATTATGTGAAAAATCTTTATAAAAATTTTATAAAGAAAGATTTAGGGATGGTTCTAGATAGAAACTATCACCTGAGGACCACATACAGAACATTGTGCAAAGAGCATCTGCTACATTTTCCAATTTCAGAATTGTTTTTAAATAAATAGATAGTGAAATACTAAAGAATTGTTCACTACCTTTGTAAGATCAAAGCTGCAATATTCAGTGGTTGTTTGATCTACATATCTTAAGAAGTATATCTTAAGATGTGCACACAACTAGATAAGTAGATCAACAAAAGTAAAGGTGCAAGACATGCACTAATGGCTCCCGGAATGAAGGGTAGGAGCTAAGAGGAGCGGTTAGAGACATTAAATATGCCAAAACCAGAAGATAGAAGAAAAAGAGGCGATATGCAGGTAATGAGTCACAATAACGTGGCTAAAGTATGTGACCAGACCACACACTAGAAGGTGAAGGGACGACGACGTTTCGGTCCGTCCTGGACCATTCTCAAGTCGATTGTGATGAAGTAGAGACAGGCAATAAATAGGCAAGAGAGAGCTGAGGAGTAAAGTAAGGTGTAGTTGAGGGGA
>WNGS01165339.1:18308723-18344949 GCA_020271785.1 Procambarus virginalis | reverse complement strand
TTAAGTTCTCTACTTCTAAGACTTGGGCCATGTTTTTACTCGGAAACGGGTCGTTCTTCGTCCTCTTTGTCACTTATGGACATCCATTGAGTACAAAGATTCCGCGAAGCTTTTGGGTTATTCCTTGACACTCGTTTGTCTTGGTCTCCCCATATCTTACCTCCGTGTTGAGTGATAAGGCCCTTACCCTCTTCGAGTATTGTCCCATACTTCTTGGGGAGCGGATAGGCGCCACTCCTTGCTTTGCATTCCTCTTCGTCCTGTCTAAGCTCGATTATGGTTGCCCTGCTTACTCTTCTGCTTCTCCTGCTCTTCGCCTCTTGCGGCTTTGCACCATACTGGGCTGTGCCTCAGTTCTGGTGCCTTTCGTTCGACTCCGTCCTTAGCTTGTATGTTGACACTGGCTTCCTATCTCTCCAGGACGCCCGTGATGCTACTGTCTTCGCTATCTTGCGCGGTCCTTGCAACATCCTTCCTCTGCTCTCGTGCTTTAACTTTTACCCTCCTGCGGTTCCTGTCCTCTTCACCACCTCCCTCTTTCTGTCCGGTATCTCGCTTACAGGATTCTCTTTCCGTTCGAGTTTCTAATGTTTCTCCTCGTGTTGTTCTTCTTTGCCCCGTGGAGAGTCCCCCTTCCGCAGTTTTGTACGTCCTTGACCCGCGTCACTAAAGCTTTACCCTCCTACGGTTCTAAAACGCCTTTTCCTTGAGCACTTTTCTTCTCACTCCCGCTCCGTTTCTGTCTTCACCGATGGGTCTAAGTCTGCGGACGGTGTTGGCTACTCTGTTGTTTTTCCTGATCGCACTTATATGTGTCGCTTACCTCCGGAGACTAGCATCTTTACAGCGGAGCTTTATGCTATTCTCTATGCTCTTCGTCTCCTGCTTTCTCGTTGTCAGTCTTCTTTGTGGTTGTTGTTGACTCTCGTAGTGCCCTCATGGCTCTCGGGTCCTTTAATCCGGTTCATCCAGTAGTTGTCGAGATCCAGCATTGGCTGTTTCTTGTTCACAGTAAATTTAAGTCGGTGAGTTTTGTTGGTTCCCAGCCATATTGGTGTCTTTAAATGAGCGTGCGGATGCTGCCGCCAAGGAAGCTGTCCGCTCTTGTCCCATCTCTCGTAAAGGTATTCCTTATTCCGACTTTTACCCGGTTATCCATTCCTCCATCCTTACCCTTGGCAGGCTTCTTGGTCGTCTGTTACTGGTAACAAACTCCGTACTCTTAAATGTTGTGTTTCCTCGTGGCCGTCCTCCTACCACCGTAACCGGCGATGGGAAACTGCTCTGGCGAGGTTGCGTATTGGCCATACTCGCTTAACCCATGGTCACTTGATGGAGCGCCGCCCTGCTCCTTATTGTCCTAATTGCATTGTCCCTCTTACGGTCGTGCATGTCCTTCTTGAATGTCCTGACTTGGGACGAGCGGTGTCTTGCTTTCGACCGCCCCTCGCGGTCACTTGTCCCTCATAGAATTCTTGGTGACTCGGATACTTTTGATATCGTTCGCCTTATGCGTTTTTGTTCTCGTATTGGCATCCTTGGTGATATTTAGCGCCCTCTGATTATTCCGCACATTTGATGGTGCTACATAGCCTTCCCGGTTGGTGCCTTCTTTTGATAATTACTTACTTTGTAGGGGGGAGGAGAATTTTTAGGGATATACCCATAGCATGCCAATAATTAGAAAGATCATTGATAAGCTAAAAGACTCAAAAGCCACAGTTGTAGATGGATTTCAGTCCAAAGTCTTAAAGAACTGACAGAAGAACTATGCCGGAACTACTTTTCACAAAATCTCTGAACCAAGGAGTAGTCCTTCTAGATTGGAAATATGCAAATGTTACCCCCTATTTAAAAAAAAAGGGAGAAACAGAAACCTCAGTAGAAAAACTACCGGCCGATCAAATTGATATCACACATCTGCAAGCTCATAGAGAGAAACCTCAGGAAGGGAATCTTCACCATCTTCAGTGAACAATCTTGTAAAATCGACACAACATGAGTTTGTTAAAAATAAATCCTGCCTTATAAACCTGCTCACATTTTAGAAATGGTCACCAGATACTGAGACAAAGGGATTCCAGTAGATGTAGTATACATTGATTTTGCTAAAGCTTTTGATAAGGTGCTGCATGAAAGACTGACAAGGCATTTAGAGGCACATGAAATAAATGGTAGAATACTAGAATGGATTAAACAATGGTAAAACAAAGAAAACAAAGGGTCATGTAAATGGGATGAATCTGACTGGAGAAAATGTGGTGGGTAAGTGGGTATCACAGAGGTCCATTTTGGGGCCAACCTTTTTTTTTACATCAATGACAGATGAGAATATGATAACCACATCATTAAATTTGCAGATTTCACAAAGATTTATGGTAAAGTGGGAAATGAAGACGATTTTGAGCCTTACAAAGAGAACAACATTAACTCCACAAATGATCAGAAGACTCAAATGTTTTGTGTTGACAAATGCAGGATCTTGCATGTGGGGCATAGCAACATAGCAACCCCACATCACAGGTACCAAAGTAATAACATTATATTGCAGCAGATTGATGAAGAAAAAGACCTTGGAGTCAAAATCTACCATTCACTGAAGTTGTACAACAGGTAGGAGCAGCAGTCAAAAAAGCTAACCAAACCCTTGGAATAATAAACAAGTGTACCTTGACTTTAAGGAAAGAAGGTAGTGATTCAATTGTATTACTCTCTGGTGTGACATCATTTAGATTACTGTATTCAAACATGGAGACCTCATCTTCAGAAAGACATAGCTGCTCTAGAGAAAGTGTAACACCAGATAACAAAAATCATTCCAGAGCTTAGTCACTTCATACCAGGAATGATGAGGGTCACCGGGGTAACAACCTGCAAACCAAGCATGACAGCACAGATCGTGTTCAAGCTTTTAAATTACTAAACAATATGGAGGATGTTGATCGGACAATTTCTTCAAAAGGTTCAGAGTAACACAAACAAGGAACAACGGTTTCAAGCTCAAACAGCCACAATGTACTACCAAAAACAGGAGATGCTTTTTCACCCACAGGGTTATAAACTCCTGAAACTGCCTACCTGCTGAAGCCATAAATGCCAAAAAAACTGTTAAATTTTAAAATCCAACTGGAAAAAAAATCAAGGCAAATGGGAGGGAACCTTTGACAAGCCGCCGGCTTCCTGTCCTTGTCGAGGCCACGAGTGTAGTGACCCTTGGGTAAGGTAAATTCAGGTAATATTATCATCAAATTACAATTTGATCTTTCCTGCCAGTGTTGGAATCAATTTCTGGAATATGTTCAAAAACAGAATAGCACTAAATGAGTGGGTTGCAAGGTACTTCCTTTGAACAGTATCAGGGACAGGTTTGTGTGTTAAATAGGTATACATGTTACACTGTAGGACAATGTATGGTTCCGGTATTCAGTCACTATTGTTTGAAATTATGTGTACAGTACATATATGATTATTCAAAACAAAGTATATAATGTGTAAACTAATAAGTGAAGCCATGAATAAAAAACCATCCAACATAAATAATTTGTGTCCTTTCCCCTAAACCACGAAATGACAAGTTGCCTATCTAGGCTTATGCACTCACTGATCTGCAACCAGCTATTGTATACATCATTTTATAAGAAATTTCTGAGAGGGTTCCCAAGATGGCTCCCTGTTGCTAGTTGCGTGGGATAGCTCCACACTTGTTAAATTGCACCCGGCTCTTATGAGTCATTAACCAGTGAACTGTGCAACGCGCCTGCAGGCGCTCGATGGGGGGTGACCAACGTGTTTTCGGGATCTTATAGGTATAGCATATGACTCAAGACTCCCGCGGCTACATGGGGTTCACATCAGCTTCCTCAGGGCTCTTGTAAACAGACTCCATTTGTTTTTAAATTATGGGCAACGTTCCCGGGTGTGAGAGCCTCTGTACTGAGTGAGCAACCAAGGCTGGTGCACGCAGCATGAGCTCAGAGCACTGCTGTTCAGCTTGTGACCACAGCATCGCCTAATAATGTCAAAATATGTTTGTAACTGTTATTATTTAGCCATGATAATATTACAGAAGAACCTGAGTGTGATAATGATTGTGTACAATATTCAAATATCAGTGAATCAATGATGTTCACGATGTTCACAGCGCTAGCCACAGCCCTACAGCATTATTTCGTCCTTCTAGGAATCTTCAAACAACTTCTTATGTTCCTTTACAAAATAAATTTGTGGTCAATTATTCATTTACAGGACTTAGTGACCAGGATTGTGGTGATAATTAGCACTCTGCACAGTATTGTGGCAGAAGGAATTTTGATGAGGGAGGGAGGGATTCGAGGTAGCGTCACTGTGTGGCAGCCACTCTTGTTTTGCTCACCATACTAGCTTAGTGGTTCGCTGTGGTGAACACATATGTACATGGGTATATACAATGTGTATATATAGTGTAATAACAGCAACAGGAGTATGTAGGGAAGAGCCATGTTGGTGAGGGAGGTGGGTTGAACTCGTAGCTTCGTCTGCTGGCTGCTGTGTGATTTGTTATGCAGTGTATGGTGGCCACTGTGCTGTTTGGATACAATATCAGCTTAGTTACATAGTTATGGTGAATAAAATATGTAGATACTTATAACATGTGTAGTGTAATAAAAACAATAACAGTATAGTGGGAGGAGGAATTTTGGCGAGTAAGGTGTAGGAAGAGTGAGGGAGTTCACACTCACACTTACGGAGTTCTGAGTGTGTTGATGGTGAATGTATATAGTGTGTGTGATAATGTATAGTGTGTAAATATGTTATAAATATACATAAATGAGCATGAAACATTGGATATATGAGCAATATATGTGGACACATTTGTGACACATATAACAGTCTTGGAACAGTACAGATGTTCTACTGCCATAATATTGTGTACATGTTCATTATACATAGAATTGGCAAGAAAAAAACAAAACGAATGTATTTAGAAATGTACGCAAAAAATGAACAAAAAAATATTAGTGGCAACTCGCGCATGTTGAAACTTCCTCCAGGAGTCTACGTCACGGGCGTCCACAAAATCGTGACGTCACACGCCATTTTCCAGACCACATTGTGGCCAAAGTAAGTACAATTTCAATTTTTTTTTACATATCTGTGATCAGGGAAGGGTATTTAACATTTTCAAAATAAAAAAAAGTTTTTTTCAAGAATTTATTTCCTGCACACAGGAAGGGGGGTGGGGTGGGGTGCCATATATCGAGCCCGAGCTAATAACCTACTGGAGACGCGAGGCCAAAATCTGGTCCCTTCACAGAAGCAGAGAATGGAGGATGCAAAACCACTGAGGAAACAGCCACCAGAAAGGTGAGCAAAACAAAACAGGCAACAGCAACAAAGCGAAAGTAAATAAAACAGAAAACAAGAATGCAGCATTTAACTAGATCTGCTACTTGTTTCACATCTACACCAACAGGTGGCAGCACTGGGAGCTGGTGGCACCTTGGTGGTGATCCACTTCAGTCATTACTCCATCTATCTCCTGGCCTTTTAGGTTTTGGTTTTTGAAGATAAGGGCTGGCCATTCTTTTGGATTTGTCCTGTAGGGGTCCATTTTCTTGTGTATTTTTTCTACTTGTAGTAGTATTGTTTCATGGGTGTATGTTAACTTGCCTCACTTTTTGAGTGGACTCTACAATGATGGACTCGGTCACTTTGAGGGAGAACTGTTTTCTGTGGGAAGCCCCTTCGGCTCCCTGGAGCTATCGGGCTAATATGCAATTCATTAGACCAGGGCGTTAGTCATAGGAGTTTAGCCTACTAGGAACCTTGAGCCAGAACTTGGCCCCCTTAGAGAGGCATAGGGAGCAATGGCTGGACCCCCCCCCCCGTGGTTGGGTTTTTTTCCTTCTCTACCATCAACCGAGGCTAGGCACCCAGAAAGGCAGGCATAACAAAACAGACCCAACATGGTGAGATAATTGCAACCAAAAAGTGGGGCAGAACTCCCTCCAATCTCAAGGAAACAACAAGTAAACAAGCAAATGTCATACCTCACTAACGTGCCACTCGTCTGCGTAGAACCCCCCCCCCCCCGTGCCAGCAACCCAGCCATTTCCGTTCCTTGGCTAATGCAATCCAGGATGGTAGTCATCTCTGGCCTCTGTTACCTAAGCAGGGTTTTACCTTGGTGGTATCTTATGCCAGGTGTACCTGATGTGTACCGGGGCTACATGCGCTTAGGGCAGCCTTCCCTAAGTTCCCTGAGAGCACTACCCTTGCATGTTAGGGTTATTTTCCTGGTGCATTCGGGATGCCATTTCCATAAGGTTTTTTGCTGCTCAGCATCTACCTCACTCTTGGGGCCAGCTGGGGTTTTGTGGCTCCTTGTTTGGCCTTGGGTAAGGAGTGATACTGTTGCTGCTTGGGGCATCAAGGTGTTGCGCTGCCAGCTTACCTATGCAGTGGCTGGGTTCCCGTTTCCTTTGGGGATGGTGTAATTTTGCAGTTTTTTTCCTTTTTGTTTGGTTTGCCTAGTGTGGGGTCTGCCTGGTGTGGCTATTGGACCACTTATAATAATTTGGTGGCCCTCTGCTAGGCCCCCCTGTGATTGTACACATCGCAAGGTTTAAGTATTTTGATCTCCCGTCTTGTTAGCTTTGGGTCTAACCAGTTAGCAACACCTTGCCCGGGCTTTCCGTAATAGTCAGCCAACAGGCCCTGGAAAACCCTGTCGGGCCTCAGTTGACCTATAGATGCGTCTTCCAAGTTCCAGCTCGCCTCATGCGAGTTTGAAGGATGCTGTGTGCCCTTGTCTCCGGGTGACAGTGACCGCTTTTGCCTCAGTCATGCTGCCTGTTGGGTCACTGACATCTTTGACCTGGAGTCTTGTAAGTTGTACTCCTTGCTTGTTCTCCAATTTACCCATTCTGATGACATTGATATTAAGGTACAGGCATCATCCACATTGCATGATAGGTTTAGGTTGCTACAATGCACTAGGTTTGTCGCCCGCCCAGATGCACCAAGGCTACCTCGTTTTGGTTATAGGGATCCGGACTTGGGGGCGTTAGTAGCTTCGACTTTGGTTCAGTCCGCACTCCCCAGTCCTTCCCCTGTTGTTCACCCCACACCCCCATCCCCCTGCTTCCGGCTCCCAAACGTCTGAGGGTTTTGGAGTTAGAGCGAGGTTTAGTTGGTAATGAGACTTGGGCAGCTTCAGGGCTGCCCCATTCAGGTTGGGAATGGAGGCATTTCAGCCAGTTCCTCCTGCTGAGGCCTCTGGGTCCCACCAAGAGACCCCCTTCTTTTCTGCCTTTCCCTTGGTCTCTGCCTTTTCTTCAGGGGTAGAGGGTATGGAGGACTGCTCTGCCCCGGGTCCTGACTTGGGGGATCTCAGGGCTGGGGAGGAGTTGACCTTGGGGACTTGGTCCCCCTTCGATCCCGCTTGGGTGTTGGTGCTCTCTTCGCAGGGCTTGTTGTTGCAGAGGGATGGGTTTTGTTACCCCCCTTTCTCTGTACGAGTGTGATTTGGGGTCTGCTTCTTCCCTGGTTCGGTTCCGGGTGCCCTTGGGTTCCTCGCCTCCTTCCTTCCAGAGGTTTTCTGCTTCTTGGATCTCACCTAAAAAGGCCCGGGAGGCGCATGCTGCATACCGAATGCAAGACCAGGATTCTGCCTCTGTCATAGATCTGTCCTCGTTTGAATTCGGTTCATCTTCCCCATATTGGGTGCGTTTGAAGGTTCTGGAGTCTTCCTGACTGGCAGACTGCCCATTCTTTTTCATTAGGACATGGCATGGGTTCTGTCGGACCCTTACACTTGAATGGCGAGAAACTATTACCATTCTGCTGGTCTACCTGGGGGGCGGCCTTGAGCGCCTTAATGCGTGCTTGTTCACCCTCTGGAAATGACAACATTCCTCAGGATGTTGACCTTGTGCAGCTGCACGTGCAGGTTCCCACCCTTTCAGTGTCATTGGTAGTGGAGGACTTGCGCGCTTGTGGGCATTTGGCTTCGGTTTTGCGCTTGTTTTCCCTTCTCGAGCTGTCCTCGGACTGGCTTCAGGAGGATGTGGAGACGTTGGGTGCAGGGCCTTCGTCTGCGGCACTGGCCTTGGCGGCTAGGGCATTGGCTTCACTGTTAAAGTTGTTTGTGCTGATTCTCAAGGAGGCAGTGTCTCTGTTCTTTGCTTCATGCCTCGTGTGCCGGCAGGCTGTGCTCACTCTCACTTTGAAATCCATTTGGGACATGGCTCCTAGGTTTTCATTGCATTTTTGTCCGTTGCTGTTTGCGGAGACTGTTGTCACACAGTTACTGCAGGCGGCTTCATCTAGTTGGCGTCCTATGTCGTCCTTGTTGGTTTTCCGAAGTGGCCGTTCTCCGCCTTCTTGGAAGGGGCGTACCAGGGCTCGAGTTTCCGCAGGTCAGGGTGAGCCATTGGTGACAGTTTCTGAGCCAGCACTTCCTTTGGAGCTGGCGTTGTCTGGTCGGCGCAATGATCGCTTTGCTCGTCGGCCGACTTCTCGTAAGAGGCATCGGCTCTTTCGCGGTTTGCCCCGTTGACACGGCAGTGGATCATGCCTGGTCCCACAATTCGGGCATTTCAGATTGTCTCCTCCAGCCTGTGGTGGCGTTGCACAGCTCCTCCTCCTCCAGGGGGTTCGGGGCTGGCAGAGCAGGCTTCTTCCCATGCGCTCCGTCAGGTCATCTCAGAGTGGGCGTGCATGGACGTGGTCAAAAACCCCGTCTGTCAGGTGGGTTTCCCGCCTGTTTCCAGTGCTGAAACAGGATTGCGTAGATCTGAGGTTCATTCTGGACTTGTTCCGTCTGAACCCCTGAATTCCTTGCCCATCCTTTCGGATGACTACTGTCTCAGGTCTGGCTTCTGTTGGAGTCGAGTGCCTGGATGGTGTCCCTGGACCTCAGGGACGCGTATTGGCATGTTCCCATTCATCCGGGTTTCAGGGACTGGTTAAGTTTTGTGGTGGGGCATCAGGCTTACCACTTGTTGCTTTCCTTTTGGTTTGAATCTGGCACCTCGCATATTCATGCATCTTTCCTGGGTAGTGGTAACCTGTCTGTGTCTGCTAGGGGTTTGGGTTCTAGCCTACCTCGACGACTGGCTGGTGTGAGCTCCCAGCCGGTCTGCTTGTCTGCTCGCCTGGGGTGTGGTTTGCTAGGTTCGGGTTCCTGGTGAACCAGAACTCACCAGGCCGGCCAGGAGCAGTGGGGTCTGTACTTTCTGTCTGGCTCACAGCACGATGTGGGAGTTCGCTGTGGTCTGCCTGTCGTTTCGGTGGATTCGGGTCGCTCGGAGTTCGACTGTTCTCCAGAAGTTCATTGCTTGAACTGGGGGGGCGGGGGGGGTTCTCTTCGGTCATTGCCTCTTTGGGGCTGGTCAATTCAAGTAGTTAGTTTGCTGATTTCTTGGGGTTTGGCTCTCTGTGTTGTTCATATCTGGGGAGTGTCCAACGTCTTGGAGTGTTGGCATGTCTCGGTTCATTTCCCTGACTGTGGAACATTTGCAGTGGACGCCTTTTGGTAGGTCGGGGTGGTGTTACCTGTACCTCTTCCCTCCCGGTCCAGCTGTTACTTCGGGTTCTAGCTCAGTTGGAGTCCTTCCAAAGGAGAGTAGTCCTAATGGCCTCTTGGTGGCCGACCCAGCCTTGGTTTCAGGTGCTGCTTGCTTGGAGTCTGAACCTGCGGTGTTTTCCGCGGCTCCGCCTCTTTCAGCAGATCGGACCGATCCGGTACACGGCTGATTCAGTCTTCTCTGCTCTTCGTGTCTGGTCTTTTTGATGCAGGTTTATCACCATTTGTATGTCAATCAGGTGGCTTCGTTGATGGTGTCGCATCTGATAGCTTTGTCTCGGCGACAGTATAAAGTTCCTGCCATTCTTTCCACCATTTTCTCTCTCTTCGTATGTTGTCTTTTATTTCTGATTGGGTTGTCTTGTCCTTTCTTTCTTGGCTTTTTCATGACCGTCATTTAATGCCCCATACTGTCGCCTCGAGCTGCTGCAGCTTATGCTCGGGGTGGATTTTATTTCTGCCCTGTGTAAGCTTTCTTGTGCTTTGTTTCACCTCAGGCCTACTCATACGCTGCCTGAGCCACCCTGGTCCTTAGACAGGGTGCTCTCCTTTCTCTCTTGTCCTCGGTTCATGGTGACCCCTTTGGTTCAAGATAGTTTTTCCAAGGCTCTCTTTCTGTTGGCATTGGCCTCTTGGGGGTTGGGTTGGTGAGATTCATATGCCCTCCTCCAGTGCAGGGGTTTCTGCTCCTACAGTGCTCGTAGTCGGTTTGTACGATTGCAGCCTTCTCCTTCTTTTCTGGTGAAGAACGAGATGGCTGCTTTCCAGAGAGATCCTTGGATCACTGATGCTTGATTGGTCAGGCCAGGGGTGCATTATGTGTTGTATCCGATTGCGGCTCTTCACCATTCCCTTTGCGCCTCAGCTTCTGTGGCCGGGGATGCACTTTGGATTGATTTGGTTTCCCCTCATTTCCTATTCCAGGGCTCGTGTATCCCAGATCCTTCACAGGGTTATTAGGTCTAGCTAGCCTGCTGTGTATCCTTGTGCCCATGACATTCAAAAGTTTGCTGGTTTGGCTGCCATCTTCGGCAACATGTCTTGGGCTGATATTCAGGTGCCGGGATTTTGGAGGTCAAACAGGGTCCAGGCCGCCCGTTATTTGGTCAACATTCCAGATCCTGGGTGTATGTGTGTGGCTTTGGGTTGCAGGTTGCAGCCAGTTATCTCACCTTCGAGTTGTGGAGCATGTGGCAGCTGCCTCCAAGGTAAGTCCCTCTTTTCCTTATCTTTGCTTATGTAGCTCCAAGGAGCCAAAGGGCCTCTCTACAGAAATTTAGCATTTTCTGTGGGGAGCCCCTACGGCTCCCTGGAGCTTATCGGGCTAATGTATGTTATGTTAGACCTGGACATTAGCTATGGAGTTCAGACCTATCAAGGACCAGGGCCAGAACCTGGCCCCTTCAGAGAGGTTTCAGGGAGCAATGGCCCTGGAAAAACCCATTATGGTTGGGGGTTTTCCTTATCTGCCATCGACCGGGGTTAGGCACCCAGAAAGGTAGGCATAACAAAACAAACCCCACATGGTAAGAAATTAAAACAAAAAACCGAACAGAGAGGTAGAAACTCCCTACAATCCCAAGGAAACAATCAAACAATCAATTTACTGCCGCGCCGGTCGTCCGCGCAGCCCTCCCCTCCCTGGGAGGGGGAGGGGGGCTCCCGGACCTCACCGCGCCAGCTGCCTTCAGTTCGTAAGCTAGTGTCAACCGGGATAGACGCTTCTCTGGCCTCAAATTCCTGGGCGGTGTTTGCCTCGTGTGGCATTCTCTGCTGTCTTTGTGTGTTGTGCGGTGACCAGTAATACCTCATCAGTGCCGGTGAGTATTGCCCCTGCGTGTCAGGGTTACCTTCCCTGGGGCATTCGGGAACCATTCCCGTAGAGGTTCTTGCTGCTCGGCATTTGCCTCGCCCTTGGGGCCAGCTGGGGCTTGGGGCCTTTGTTTGGCCTTGAGTAGGGAGTGGTGTTGTGCTGGTTAGGGTGTCAAGGTGTTGCGCAACCTGCCACCGAAGCGGCGACCGGTTCCTGTTGCCTCTGGGGGCAGTGTACATTTGCGGGGTTTTTCTTTTGTTTTGTTTTTGTTTGCCTGGTGGAGGTTCTGCCTCGTGGGTCTATAGTTTCCCTGATATTGTTTTGGCGGCCCTCTGCTAGGCCCCCATGCTTGTACACGTCCCAGGGGTTTTCAGTGTTATCACCTACCCCTTGTTTTGTTTGGGTTTCTTAACTGATTAGCAACACCTTGCCCAGGCTTCCCGTAGTTGTTACCCTACGGGCCCTGGAAACCCCTGTCGGGGCTCGGTGGACCCATGGATGCGTCTCCTGAGTTCCAGCCTGCCTTGTGCAGGTTTGAATGTTGCAGTGTGCCCTTGTCTCAGGGTGACAGTCACCTGTTTTGCCTCCGTCATGCTGCCTGTTGGGTCAATGACACCTTTGACCCGGAGTCTTGCGAGTTATGTTCTCTGCTTGTGCTCCAGTTTTACTCTGATGATGTTCCTGTTAGGGTACAGGCAGCATCAGCGTTGCATGTTAGGTTTAGATTATTGCAACGCGCTAGGTTGGTTTCCCACTCGAATGCCCCGAGGCTGCCCCGTTTTGGTTTTAGGGACTCTGACCTGGGGGCGTTAGTCGCTTTGGCTTCTGCCGTGCCCCCTGGTCCTTCCCCTGTGGTTCTTCCTGCACCTCCCCCCCTGTGTCCGGCTCCAAAACGTCTGAGGGTTTTGGCCTCAGCACAGGGTTTAGTTGGTAATGAGACTCGGGCTGCCTCCGGGGCTGCCCCATCCGGGTCGGGGACGGAGGCATTTGAGCCAGTTCCTCCTGCCGAGACTTCTGGGTCCCACCAGCAGACCCCCTTCTTGTCTGACTTTCCCTTGGACTCTGCCTTTTCTTCAGGGGTAGAGGGTTTGGAGGACTGCTCTGCCCCGGGTCCCGACGTGGGGGATCCTGGGGCTGGGGAGGAGTCAACCTGGGGGCCTTGGGTCCCCTTTAACCCCGCTTGGGTGCTTTTGCCTTCCTCGTGGGGCTTATTGTTGCAGGGGGAGGGATTTTCTTAACCCCCCTTCCCTGTATGAGTATGATTTGGATTTGGCTCCTCCCCGGGTTCGGTCCTGGGCGCCTTTGGGTACCTCGGATCCGTCTTTCCAGAGGTTTTCTACTTCCCGTATCTCTGCGAAAGTGGCTTGGGAAGCTCTTGCTGCATACCTCTTGTGAGACCCGGGTTATGCCTCTGCATTGGATCCATCCTTGTTTGAGTTCAGTTCTCTGGGTGTGTTTGGAGGTTCCGGAGTCTTCCTGGCTGGCAGACTGCCTTCTCTTTTCGTTGAGGGCGTGGCATGGGGTCTGTTGGACCCGCACGCTTGATTGGCGGGAAACTTCTACTTCTATGCAGATTTACCTGGGGGGGAGTTTGAGCACCTTAATGCGTGCTTGTTCGCTCCCATGCTTTCTCGGGATGTTGGCCTTTTCCAGCTTCACGTGCAGGTTCCTCAGCTTTCGACTTTGTTGGTTGCGGAGGAGTCGCTCGCCCGTGGGAATTTGGCTTTGGTCTTGCGGTTCTTTTCCCTTCTCGAGCTGTCTTCTTGGCTTGAGGAGGATGTGGGAGCGTTGAGTGAAGGGCCTTCATCTGGGGCACTGACTTCGGCAGCTAGGGCATCGGCTGCACTGTTGAAGCTCTTTGCGCCCATCCTGAAGGAAGCGGTGTCTCTGTTTTTTGCTTCTTGCCTCGCTTGCCCTCAGGCGGTGCTCACCCTCTCTTTGGAATCCGCTTGGGCCCTGGCTTTTAGGTTTTCATCTCCATTTTATCCATTGCTGTTTGCAGAGACTGCGGTCTCTCAGTTTCTGCTCACAGCTTCGACTAGTTGTCGTCCTATGGCGGACTTGTTGATTCTCTGAAGTGGTCGTTCTCAGCAGTTTCAGAGGGGTCGTGCCAGGGTTCCGTGTTCCGCTGGTCGAGGTGGGCCATTGGTGCCAGTTTCTGAGCCTTTGTTCCCTTTGGGGCCAGCGTCGTCTGGTCGGCGCAGTGATCGCCCTGTTTGACGTTTGAGTTCTCATAAGGGGTGCTGGCCCTTTCGAGGTTTGCCCCATTGACGGGGCGATGGGGGGGAGGCTCGCTCTGTTTGCCCGCGCTTGGTTACACGATTTGTGGGTCTTTTCGGTCATGTCATCTGGCCTGCGGTGGCATTGGGCGACTCGTCCTCCTTTGAGGGGTTCGGGGCTGACAGGGCAGGTTTCTTCTCCTGCACTTCGTCAAGTCATCTTGGAGTGGGTGCACTTGGGCGTGGTCAAAACGACTTCGTCCCTCAAGTGGGTTTCCCGTCTTTTTTCAGTGCCGAAACGGGACTGTGCAGATCTGAGGTTCATTCTGGACTTGTCCCATCTGAACCCCTGGATTCCTTGCCCCTCCTTTTGGATGACTACTCTGTCTCAGGCCTAGTTTCTGTTGGAGCCGGGTGCCTGGATGATGTCCCTGGACCTCAAGGACACCTATTACCACGTTCCTATTCATCCGGGGTTCAGGGACTGGTTAGGTTTCATGGTGGGGTGTCACACTAACCGTTTTTGATGCCTCCCTTTTGGCTTGAATCTGGCACTTCGCGTTTTCACGCATCTGACCCGGGTTGTGGTGACCCGTCTGCGTCTTCTAGGGATTCGGGTTTTGGCCTACCTTGACGACTGGCTGGTGTGGGCTCCCAATCTGTCAGCTTGTCTGCTCGCCAGGGATATGGTTCTTTCCCAGCTCGCCAGGTTCGGGTTCCTGGTGAACTGGAGGAAGTTCCATCTGGTTCCGTCCCAGACCTGGCTGGGTCTTGTTTGAGATTCTCGGACCACTTCCTTGTCTCTCCCTCCAGAGGCGTTGCTGTGGCTGCAAGACCGCCGTCAGCTGTTTCTGAGGGGTCCTGGTTCACTCGGCGGTTGCTCGAGCGGTTGTGCGGGAGTCTGAACTTCGCCGTGCTAGTCTACCCGCCTGGTCGGGTTTGGCTTCGGCGTCTGTTTTGGTTCCTTCAGGGATGTCCCTTCCGCCTCTCTCGTGATCATTGGGTTCGTCCTCCGGGGTCCTTGTGTCGGTTGCTGCGTCACCGGCTTCCTCTTCGGGGTTTTTGGGGTTCGGTGCCTTGGTGCCTTCCTGAGCCCTCGCTTGATGTGTTCACGGACACGTCGTCTCTCGGCTGGGGCTTTGTAACCAGTGCTCACCAGGCAGGCCAGGGACGTTGGAGTCCGTCCTTCTGTCGGGCTCACAGCACGGTTCAGGAGTTCGCGGCAGTCTGGTTCGCCCTTTGGAAGGTTCGGGTCGCTCGGGGATCGACCATTCGCCTCCATTCGGACTGTTCTCCAGTGTTTCATTGCCTGAACTGCGGGGGTTCTCTTCGGTCCTTGGCTCTTTGGGGTTGGACCCTTTGAGTGGTTCGTCTGCTGGATTCTCGGGGTTTGGCTCTCCGTGCGGTTCATGTGTGTCCAATGTTCTGGCGGACGGTCTGTCTCGCTTCCATCCCCTGTCCCTGACTGTGAGGTGTTCGCGGCGGATGCCTTTCGGCAGGACTGGTCGAGGTGGGGTTACCTGCATCTTTTTTCCCCTGATCCAGTTGTTGCTTCAGGTTCTGGTTCGTTTGGAGACATTCCCAGGGAAAGTAGTCATTGTGGCCCCTTGGTGGCCGGCCCAGCCTTGGTTTCCGGTGCTATTGGCTCGGTGCCCGAACCTGGGACGTTTCCCGCGGCTCTGCCTCTTTCAGCAGGTCGGCCTGGTCCGGTACGGGGCTGATTCGACCTTCTCCTCTGCTCTTCATGTCTGGTCTTTTTGACGCGGGTGTATCACCAATTCTTTGGTGATCAGGTGGCTTCGTTGATGGTGTCCCACCTGGGAGCTTCGTCTCGGCGACAGTATGAAGTTTCCTGGCGTTCTTTTCGGCATTTTCTGGCTCTTCGTAGGTTGTCTTTTCTTTCGGATCGGGTTGTCTTGTCCTTTCTTTCTTGGCTTTTTCAGGACCGTTATTTGATGCCTAATACTGTCGCCTCGTATCGTGCGGCGCTGGCGGAGCTGCTCAAGCTAGCGTTCGGGGTGGATGTCACATCCACCCCATTTTGTAAGCTTTCCCGTGCTATGTTTCACCTCCGGCCTGCTCATGCGCCTCCTGAGCCATCCTGGTCCTTGGATGGGGTGCTCTCCTATCTTTCCTCTCCTCGGTTTGTGGTGGCCCCTTCGGTTCCGGATTGTTTTTCCAAGGCTTTGTTTTTGTTGGCATTGGCCTCTGGGGGCCAGGTAGGGGAGCTTCATGCTCTCCTCCGGCGCAGGAATTTCTGCTCTCTTGGTCCTGGGGGTAGGTTTGTCCGTTTTCAGCCTTCTCCATCTTTTCTGGCGAAGAACGAGACGGCTGCTTTCCGGAGGGGTCCGTGAGTCATTGATGCTTGGTTGGTTCAGCCGGGAGTGCATCATGTGTTGTGTCCGATTGCAGCACTTCGCCGTTACCTGCGCGCTTCAGCTGGGGTGGCTGGGGATGCGCTTTGGGTTGATCCGGTTTCCCTCATTCCCTGTTCCAGGGCTCGGGTCTCCCAGGTTGTCTGCAGGGTTATTAAGTCTAGCCAGCCTGCGGTCTATCCTCGTGCTCATGACGTTTGGAAGTTTGCAGCTTTGGCTGCCGTGTTTGGTAACATGTCTTGGGCGCATATTCGGGCGTGTGGATTTTGGAAGTCGAACAGGGTCCTGGCCGCCCGTTATTTGGTGAACGTCCCTGCTCCTCGGCATTCTTGTGTTGCTTTGGGTCGCAGGTTGCAGCCAGTTGTCTCGACTTCGCGTTGAGGTGTTTGTGGCCGCTGCCTCCCGGGTAAGTCCCTATTTTCCTTCTCTTTGGGTATGTAGCTCCAGAGAGCCGTAGGGGCTCCCTACAGAAAACCAGCGTTGAATGTAATGAAACGCCATTTTCTGGGTGAGCCCCGGAGGCTCCCTGGCTACCCTCCCTCCCATCTGGTCGGCGTTTTTTTTTCGCATTGGTTGAAGCCTAGTTTCTTAACTGAAGGTAGCTGGCAAGGTGAGGTCCGGGGCCCCCCCTCCCCCTCCAGGGGAGAGGAGGGCTGCGCGGACGACTGGTGCGGCAATAAATTGATTGTTTCATTGTTTCCTTGGGATTGTAGGGAGTTTTTACCTCTCTGTTTGTTTTTTTGTTGTAGTTTCTTACCATGTGGGGTTTGTTTTGTTATGCCTACCTTTCTGGGTACTTAACCCCGGTCAATGGCAGATAAGGAAAACCCCCAACCATAATGGCATTTTCCAGGGCCATTGCTCCCTGAAACCTCTCTGAAGAGGCCAGGTTCTGGCACTGGTCCTTGGTAGGTCTGAACTCCATAGCTAATGTCCCGGTCTAACATAACATACATTAGCCCGATAAGCTCCAGGGAGCCTCCGGGGCTCACCCATAAAATGGTGTTTCATTACATTCAACGCTGGTTTTCTGGGAGAGCCCTGGAGGCTCCATGACACCCTCCCTCCCTTCCTCCCTCTGGTTGGTAGTTTTCATGTTTTTTTATACTTAGCCTCCGAACTGGAATGGCTGGGTCGCTTGCGCAAGGGGTCCAGGGTTTGCCCTCCTCCTCCCAAGGGGGGGAAGTTGCACAGACGAGTGGCACAGCATTTGCTTGTTTGCTTGTTTCCTTGGGATTAGAGAGAGTTCTGCCTCTGTTCAGTTTTTGGTTGCAATCTTCTTACCATGGACGGTCTGTTTTGTTATGCCTATCTTTCTGGGTGCCTAACCCCAGTCGATGGCAGATAAGGGAAAACCCCCAATCACAGGGGGAAGTTTTTCAGAGCCATTGCTCACTGTGCCTCTCTGAGGGTCCCAAGTTCTGACTCGTGGTCCCTGGTAGGCTGAACTCCTTTGACTAATGCCCTGGTCTAATGAATTGTATATTAGCACAATAGCTCCAGGGAGCCTCCTGGTCTCACCCAGAAAATGATATTTCATTACATTCAACGCTGGTTTTTTGCAGCTTGGTGGCACCATGGCTGCCCAAGAGTGATCCCCTTTGTCTTCTTATAATTCAGAGTGAAAGCACTTGGTGGTTTCTTCTTGTTCTATGTTTACCCCTCAAACTCTTTCCTCCTGCACTTCTGGTGAGGTGTGTCAGGCCTCTTGTCCACCTTTGCTCCAGGCTCAGAAGGATTTCGTGGGTTTTGGAGTCTGGGACTGATGTTTCTTTGAGTGTAACTGTGCCTTTTCTGAAGGTTGCTCTTTCACTTTTGCAATGGAGGTAGTTGAGTCAAAGCTTCTCACTGGAAATCCACTGTTTAATGAATTTACTTAGTTTCTAAGACAGAGCCACAGAGATTTTACAGGAAAGGTTGGTGAGGATTGAAGGATCATTGGGTTGACTGCATTTATCTGGATCTTAAGAAAGGCTTTTGACACAGTTCCACATAAGAGGTTGTTCTGAAAACTGGAATAACTAGAAGAGTAACAGAGAGGCTTCTAACTTGGATGAAATATTTTCTGACAGAAAAATGAGGGCAGTAATCAGAGGCAATGCATCAAACTGGAGAGTGTAGTGTAGTGTAGTGAGTGTAGTACCATAAGGTTCAGTTCTTGCACTGGTAATGTTCATTTTCTACATAAACGACTTACCACAAGGAATACAGACTTACCATCATCAGCCATGTTCATCTGACATACTAAGGAAGATAAAAAAACTTAGATGTTTGACATGCCCTTCAAGAAGACCCTGGACAAAATAAGTGTATGGAGCATCACTTGGAAAATGGAATTTTATGTGAATAAATGCCATTTTATGGAATGTGGAATAGGAGAAAATAAACCACACACAACCTACAAATTATGTGAAAAAGCTTTAAAAACATTTTAATAAAGAAAGAGCTCTATGGTTGGTTCTGATATAAAACTATCACCTGAGGACCACATAAGGAACATCATGCAGAGAGCTTGTGCTACACTTTCCAATTTTAGAATTGCTATTAAATACTCAAACGGTGAAATACTAAAGAAATTGTTCGCGACCTTTGTGAGATGGAAGCTCGAATATGCAGCAGTTGTATGGTGCCCATATCTTAAGAAGCACATCAACAAAATTTTAAAAGGTGCAAAGACATGCAACTAAATAACTCTGATACTGAAAGACAAGAACTACTAGGAGAGGTTAGAGGCATTAAAATATGCCACAACTTGAAGATAGACTTAAAAGAGGAGATATGATCACTGCGTAAAAAACAGTAACGGGAATCAACAAAATTGATTTGGAAGAATTCCTGATAGCTTAAACTTCAAAAACAAGAGGTCTTAGTTTTAAAGTAACTAAACAAAGCTGCTGAAGAAATATAAGAAAATTTACTTTTGCAAACAGAATGGTAGATGGTTGGAACAAGTCAGGTGAGAAGGTGGTTGAGGCCAAAACTATCTGGTTGTTAAGTGGGTGTACTTCATAGTCTTCTCCGGCACCAGGGGTTTTGTTTTTTTTATCCTGGTGGTCGTTTTGTTAGGTTGCAGCCGGCTCCTTCTCTGATGTAGATTGAGTCGGCAGGCTTCTGGTGGGGTCCTTGATGTGGGTTCAGCCAGGGGTGCATCATGCTCTTTGTCTGGGAGTAGCTTTACGCTGCTACCTTTGGGACATTGGTTCTGTTTCGGTGGACTGTGTGGATTGATCCGATTTCCATGGGTCTCTGGTCCAGGGCTCGTCTTTCTCAGGTTCTCCTCAGTGTTTTTCAGGCTTGCCAGCCTGTCATTTACCCTTGTGCCCATGATGTCTGTATATATGCCACTCTGCAGCCCGTCCTCCAAAAATGGGGCGGTAAATGTAAGGAGACAAATAAGTGCAATTATGAACTATTCATAGCAGTTAGGAATTGTACTTATTTTCACTTAGTATTAAATCGTACTGTCAAATATATTGTGAATATTTGAGTTTACCTGAAAAACTGAATAGAAAACCATAACCTCACCTAACCGTCTTAGTTTTTTAAGATAATAATTTTATTGTTTCTTAATTACAATTAGTACTTAACCTATAGCTATATTGATATTACAGTTTTATAAAACTAATAAAACAAAACTAAAATATATAAATAAATTGTAAAGTAACTCAGGATATTTTAAATTTTTGTATAAAATCTATATTGTTTAATAAACCTGAAAAAGAAATTCCTGATATTTAACACTCTTGTATTGCAAATTGAAATCGAAAACTACATCCTAAAATTCTGAGTGTCTTAACAGAAAACGAGGAGAATTAAATCGGGGGAGGGGGTTGGGTAAATGTAACAGCCCCATAAGTGCAATTATGTACTGTTTATGACAGTAAGAAAGTGTACTTATTACGCTTAGTATTAAATCGTACTGTCAATTCGGAGGACTGGTTGCACTCTGATGGCCAGCCTTCAAAATATGTCTTTGGTCAATATTTGGGCGTGGAGGGTTTAGGAGATCTTCTGGGGTTTTGGCTGCCAAGTATCTTGTTACTGTCTCTGGTCCTACAAGGCCATGTGTTACATTTGGTCGTGTAATGCGGAGGTCAGTCTCTCCTTCGACTTGATCCCTGTGGTGCTGCCAGTTTCAATTTCAAACAATGCCAGTTTCTGGATGAGCTGTGGAGTCTCCCTGATATCCTCTTCTTCTTCAGGTTGTCGGCATGTTTTATCATTATAGAACTGGCCTGTGTGTGGCCCGGCCCTCCTTTCCCAGGCGAGGGGGAAGGTGGGGGGGGGGAGGGGCAAAGTAGTGGGGGGCTGGTTTCACATAATTTTGGTTGTTTATTTTCATAGTTGGGGAGTTCTTTTGGCAAGGTTGAGGCTTCAGTCTCGTTTCTAAATCATGCAGTAGTTTTGATTTGCCTACCTTTCTGTGCATTTCCATGGTGGTGGCAAAGATGATAAAATTTGAATATAAAGTGTGCATTGGCCACCGCTCCCTTCACTTCTCTGAGGGAGCCAGGTTTAGGCTCATGGTTCCCGGTAGGCCAATAGAACTCTGTTACCGATGACACCTAGTACTATGGCACTTAATCAGTTATGATAGCTTCAGGAAGCCTCCAAGGCTCTTCCAGAATCTGGCGGTTTCATTAAATTCATCACTGGTTTTATGTAGAATGGGTAATTGTTATTTTTATATTGAAAATCATTTGTTTTAGCCTCATAAAAAATACTTTCCTAAGAACTACCATTATGTAAGGTTCTCCATTACTGTATCACAAGTAATGTGTAGTTACACGAGCGTAGCTCTCATCCTGTAACTACACTTAGGTAATTACAAATCCTGCACTGTATATGTAAACAGGAAAATGTTTACCGTTAGTTATATTTTGGTAATAATAGTAATAATAAAGAAAAAATACACAATATATATATATATATATATATATATATATATATATATATATATATATATATATATAATATATATATATATATATATATATATATATATATATATATATATATATATATATATATATATATATATATATATATATATATATATATATATATATATATATATATATATATATAAGTACTAAATACACACACACATATTTATATATATATATATAATCTTAGTAGATACTGTATATACAAACTTAGTAGATATACAACATTAGTAAATTGTATATACTATATATAGTATATATAGTATATACAGTATATATATATACTAAAAATACTAAAATTGAATATTCAATTTAAGTATATAGTAAAACTCTTAGTTAAGAGTTTTCAGTGAGAATATTGAAATATTGTAAACTTTATCTGTTTCAGTCATTATCATCTGCTGATGGTTTGGGAGATTCGCCGGTCAGAAGTCACGATTCACGTAGAAATTCACAAGATGACTCTAGGTGGCATGACACCCGAAACTGGACTTTTATGGAATCAGAGATGTCTCATCGAAAACACCACTATGACAATCATAGATTAAGGTAACCAGTTCAATTGACATTTTATAAATTGAGCATAAATTGAATATTATTTTTCTGTACTATACGTTTAAGAAAGCATTCTGACGTGTGTAACATGCATAATACAGTACTAAACACATTACTAATGCAAAAATGTTTAGTAAATTTTTAGTACTAAATACATTACTAATGCACTATTTTATTGATCATGGAACTGTGTAAATAGATTTTGTTGGGCACCTTCTCAGTACTACTCCTAGCTTAACCACTGCTAATTCCTGGTTAGAGTAGATAATGCCAGGTATTTGAGAAAGAGAGTACTTACTGGGGGACAATGGCATATATAAACTATCATGTGTCTCCTACAAGGCAGGGAAGCCACTCTAAAATGTAAACAAAGGAGGCTACAAGACACGTCGCCTCGGTTGCAAGTCTGTGCTGAGCCCACCTTTAGTTTCCAGCTCTCAGAAGAAAGATGGTGGCCATCCTTGGGACATTTCATTTTACTTGGGTCCACTGCATTGTTTTCCTTCCTTTTCATGCTTTATGTATGTGTTTTATGGCACCTGCCTTGCATATGCCCCTGTATTTACATTTTTGTGCTGGGTATATGTTAGGGTTATCTTTCCTGGTTATGGACTACCATCTCGTGTGTCCCATAAGAACTGAAGGGCAAGAGCTACGAGGAGAGGTTAGAGGCATTAACCACTGTGATGTGCTGAGTTTATTGTAAAATTACCCTTGTGCGCATGAAATCCAGTGTTCCCAAAAAATTCTTTTTTATTTGTAAAATGAAAAAGTCCCTTCCCTGAACATGTCTATGTAAAAATAAATACCAAATTCCAATTACTTTGGCTGTGAGGACATGGACAAGGTGCGCTGTAATATCATCAGGGGCTGGTCGCCCGTGCGTGAAGCTCCCAGACACGGTCGCGCGGCCATTCAAGCAATGCGTGTTGCCACAAATATATTTTCAATTATTTGTTCTATGTATTTCCAATGTGGTTTTATTGTTATTTTTATCGTATATGATGCATATTTGTGTATACATATTTACAATATGTATAGAGTAGAACATTCAAAATGTTCCATGGAACTGTGATACATGTGTCAGAAATGTGTCCACAATAAATGTTTATTGTCGCAATATTACTTGTTAAAAATTCACTAAAATTACAATATGTACAGTTTCACACACTATTTACACAGTACCACACTGTATTACACACTCAAAAATCAAAAAGGTGACACCCCTAGGATCAACACTTGCATCAGAGGAGCTCCAGCACATTTCAACAATCCTAAGTATTGTAGTACAGGTTGATGATAGTGAGTGGTGTCCCAGAGATCATAAAGGTATAGTGCTTTTGAAAAATAGGTGAGATAACAGGAATATGCTAAGGGAAGTGAAAAATTGGGTGACAAAAAGTTGCCCCTATTGTGTTTACAGTGCAGAGAAGAACATTCAAGATGGCCACTGACAAGAGGAAATACAAAACAGAGCTTGATTTTGTGGGATTCAATGAAGAAAGCATTGATATTAGCAGTCTACACAACAAGTTGGTAAAATTAGATACTATAGTGAACTCTCATGTAGAAATAATTAGTAAATTGAAAGAAAGTAATGATCATTTGAATAGCAAAGTTTTAGGTCTTGAGGGTTTAGTGAAAGACTTGCGCAAGGAAAAGAGTCAATTGGAAACAAATTGCAAAGCCATGGAAGAAGAAAATATACTCTTAAAAATAGCTTTGGAAGAAGTTAGAGCAAATTTAAACATAAATGATTACAATAGGCTAGGCAAGGAAATTCAAGAGGAGAAACAGCTTTTGTCAGCACAGATGGAGGAAGTTACACAGGGAATAGAACAGTGCAAGAAAGATATGCAACTCACTTATGCACAAGTGGCCAAGGAGAAGGAAAAAATGGAAGCAGCAGTAAAGGAAGCCCAACAATGCAGCAACCAAGATAAAACAAACATTAGGCTGGAAGTGAGAAAGGAATTGGCATCTAACCCGAGGTTGGTGCAAAACACAGTTGATCGGAGTAAGTCCCTGATAATTTTTGGCTGCAAAGAAAAGGAGATAACATCTAGGTCAGAAAGAGCTGTAGAAGAAGCAAAAGTAGTAGATAAAATTGTTGGCCTCGTGGAAGGTCTTACAACCATAGAGAATGTGTGTGACTACAGGAGAATAGGCAGATATGTAAAAGGGAAAGATCGACCTTTGAGGATCACCCTAAACGGTGCCAAGCAGATGGAAGAAGTACTAAGGAATGCTAGAAAGTTACAAAGTGATGAGGATGGGAAAATGTGGTCGTTAAGACGAGATCTTTCAAGAGAAGACAGAGAGAAGCTGAAACTGAACCTCGCTGAGGCAAAACGTTTAAATGAGAGCAGGAATGAAGAAGAAATCAATTCTTTTTTCTACAAAGTGTTAGAGGTAGGCAGACCAGTAAAGTGGTACATAAAGGCAAACCAACAAAATCAATAGAGAGAGGAGGAGTGAAGAATAAGGAGAGGGGGAACAAGTTCCTGAAGATTGCATACACCAACATAGATGGAGTAAGATCGAAGATATTGGAGTTAAGTGATGTAATACAGCTGCAGACACCAGACATTGTTGCACTCACGGAGACAAAACTTGAAGATGATATTTTAAATGAGGTCATATTCCCAAGGGGCTACTCAATTTGGAGAAGGGACAGAAAAATTAGGAAAGGCGGTGGCGTTGCTGTGCTGGTGAAAGAACACATAAAGGTGAAGGAAATAATGACTGCCAATCCACAAGAGGTTGACATAATAGCACTAGAGATCTGCCATGAGGATGATAAACTAATGGTCATAAATGCATATAGTCCACCACCAAGTAGCACATGGTCAAAGGAGGAGCTAGATAGTAAACGAGAAGGTCTTATTACAATAATGAGAGAGATCATAGCGAGAGCGGATAACGATGGGTCACGACTGTTGATAGTTGGTGACTTTAACTTGAAATCCATAGACTGGGAAGCATATGAAGCTAAAACACAAGATTTTTGGACCTGTAAATTTGTAGACCTCATCCTGGAAACATTCTTGTATCAACATGTTAAACAAGCTACGAGGATGAGGGAAGGGGACGTTCCCTCCATGCTAGATTTGATATTTACCAGGAAGGAGGAAGAAGTATTTGACATTCAGTACCTTCCTCCCTTGGGTAAAAGTGACCATATCTTTTTGGGAATAAAGTATGCAATGCGTTATAATCTGGAAGAAAATAAGGAGGATGAAGCACTTGAAAAACCTGACTTCAAGAGAGGACATTATGGCAACCTTAGAAATTTTTTTAGTGAGTATAATTGGACAGACTTGTTGCTAGGCAAGGAAGTGAATGAGATGTATATCAAGTTTTGTGAAATATATGATAAAGGCACAAACAAATTTATACCAAAACAGAGTTGCAGAACTAGGAAACAGGATTGGTTCAATAGGAATTGCGAGAGGGCCAGAGACCAAAAGACACAAAAAACCAGCGTTGAATGTAATGAAACGCCATTTTCTGGGTGAGTCCCGGAGGCTCCCCGGAGCTATACCAGGCTGATATGCTAATGTCAGACTTTGGCATCAGTCATGTGTATGGAGTTCTTAGGCCTACCGGGAACCACGGCCAGAACCGGGCCCCCTCAGAGAGGCAAGGGGAGCAATGGCCTATAGAAGCCCCCGTGTGGTTGGAAGCATTCTATGTCTGCCATCGACCGGGACAGGCACCCAGAAAGGTAAGCTCCCCAAAACAAACCCCTATTCTGGTTAAAATTGCTACCAAAAGCCGAACTAGTGGATAGAACTCCCCAAAGAAAAACGAGCAAACTAGTGTGACGTCACACGCTGCCGCGCCGCTGTCTGCGCAGCTCCCCCTCCCCGGAGGGGGAAGGGGGAGCCCCAGACCCTCCGCGCCGGCTACCCACACCTCAGTTCTTGAGGCTGGATGTCAAAAACGCGAAAAAAACGCCGACCGGAGGGAGGGAGGGATGCCGGGGAGCCTCCGGGACTCACCCAGAAAATGGCGTTTCATTACATTCAACGCTGGTTTTCTGGGGGGAGCCCCGTCGGCTCCCCGGAGCTAACTACCCACAGACGGAAAAAAGAGGGACTTACCCGGGAGGCGGTCGTCGCTCACTCCTCAACTCGAAGCCGAGACAACTGGCTGCAACCGCCGACCCAAAGCAACACAGGCCCGCCGGGGCCCAGGAACATTGACAAGGTAACGAGCAGCCAGGACCCTGTTCGACCGCCAAAAACCCCGCGCCCGAATATCAGACCAAGACATATTCCCAAAGACGGCAGCAAGCGCCGCGAACTTCCGAACGTCATGGGCACGGGGATAGACCGCAGGCTGGCTGGACTTAATAACCCTGCGGACGACCTGAGAGACCCGCACCCGCGAACAGGGAAGAAGGGAAACCGGATCAACCCAGAGCGCGTCCCCGGACACAGAAGCCGTGGCGCGCAAATAACGGCGAAGCGCCGCAACCGGACACAAAACATGATGCACCCCCGGCCTGACCAACCAAGCATCAACCACCCACGGACCCCTCCGGAACGCAGCAGTCTCATTCTTTGCCAGAAAAGAAGGAGACGGCTGCAAGCGAACAAAACTATCACCACGACCAAAAGAGCAGAAGCCCCTGCGCCGGAGGAGAGCATGAAGCTCCCCGACCCGACCCCCAGAGGCCAAAGCCAACAAGAAAAGAGCCTTGGAAAAACAATCCTGGACCGAAGGGGCCACAACGAAACGAGGAGACGAAAGGAAAGCGAGCACCCTGTCCAAAGACCAGGACGGCTCAGGCGGCGCATGAGCAGGCCGGAGGTGAAACAAAGCACGAGACAGCTTGCGAAACGGCGCAGACGTGACATCGATACCGAAAGCAAGCTGAAGCGGCTCCGCCAGCGCCGCACGATAGGAGGCGACAGTGTTAGGCATAAGATGACGGTCCTGAAACAACCACGAGAGGAAGGACAAGACCACCCGAACAGACAAGGAATGAACACGACGAAGACGCAAAAAGAAAGAAGGACCTCCAGGAAACTTCATACTGCCGCCGAGATGAAGCCCGCAGGTGAGACACCAACAAGGAGGCCACCTGATCACCATAGAGATGATGATAAACTCGAGTCAAAATACCATACGCGAAGACTCGAGGAGAAGATCGAACCAGCCACGTGACGCACCGGCCCGATCTGCTGAAAGAGGCGGAGCCGCGGAAAAACCCTCGGGTTCGGACACCGAGCAACTAGCACCGGAACCAAGGCTGGGCCGGCCACCAAGGGGCCAGAAGGACAACTCTCCCCTGGTAAGTCTCTAAGCGAGTCAGGACCTGGAGCAACAGCTGAACCGGGGGAAAGAGGTACAGGAACCTCCACCTCAACCAGTCGAGCCGCAAGGCATCGACTCCGACGGCCTCGCGATCGGGGAAGGGCGCCGCATACACGGGAAGACGCCGCGACCACGCCGAAGCGAAAGGTCCACCTCGGGACGCCCGAACGTCTGGCAAAGCCAGCAGAAGGACTCGTCGTCGACCGTCCACTCCGTGGAGAGGGGAACGAAGCGAGACAGGGCGTCCGCCAAGACGTTGGACACGCCCCGTACGTGAACAGCCAGGAGAGCCAAACCCCGAGAACTCAGCAGACGAGTCACCCGAAGCGACCAACTCCAAAGAGACAAGGACCGCATCGAACCCCCGCGGTTCAGGCAATGAACCACCGGAGAGCAGTCCGAATGGAGCCGGATCGTTGATCCGCTGGCCACCCGAACCCTCCGAAGAGCAAACCACACCGCCGCGAACTCCCGCACCGTGCTGTGAGCTCGAAGGAAGGACGGACCCCAACGCCCCTGGCCGGCCTGGTGAGCACTGGTCACAAAACCCCAGCCTAGAGACGACGCATCCGTGTACACATCGAGCGAGGGCTCGGGTAGGCGCCATGGCACCGAACCCCGAAAAACCCGAAGAGGAAGCCGGTGACGCAGCAACCGACGCAAGGCCCCCGGGGGTCGAACCTTGCGATCGCGAGAGAGGCGGAAGGGGTGACCCCGAAGGAACCAGAACAGCCGACGAAGCCAAACCCGACCCGGCGGGTAGACCAGCATCGCGAAGTTCAGGCTCCCGCACAGCCCCTGTGCGGGAGCCTGATTCCACGCTTTTTAACTTTAGAATTCTTTTAAATACATGGATGGCGAAATACTAAAGAAATTGTTCACGACTTTTGTTAGGCCAAAGCTAGAATATGCAGCGGTTGTGTGGTGCCCATATCTTATGAAGCACAGCAACAAACTGGAAAAGGTGCAAAGACACGCTACTAAGTGGCTCCCAGAACTGAAGGGCAAGAGCTATGACGAGAGGTTAGAGGCATTAAATATGCAAAAACTAGAAGATAGAAGAAAAAGAGGCAATATGATCACTACGTACAAAATAGTAACAGGAATTGATAAAATCGACAGGGAAGATTTCCTGAGACCTGGAACTTCAAGAACAAGAGGTCATAGATTTAAACTAGCTAAACACAGATGCCGAAGAAACGTAAGAAAATTCACCTTCGCAAATAGAGTGGTAGACGGTTGGAACAAGTTAAGTGAGAAGCTGGTGGAGGCCAAGACCGTCAGTAGTTTCAAAGCGTTATATGACAAAGAGTGCTGGGAAGACGGGACACCACGAGTGTAGCTCTCATCCTGTAACTACACTTAGGTAATTACTCAGTACTTCAGAAGTGAGTAATAATCAACAAATTAACCCATGATACACAGCGCTACTTCGCTCTCGTTGCACCAGATTCAGATAGATTTTCGCTTCCTGTTTCTTCATTCTGTGTAATTACCTAAGTATAATTACCTATGTGTAGTTACAGGATGAGAGCTACGCTCGTGGTGTCCCGTCTTCCCAGTACTCTTTGTCATATAATGCTTTGAAACTACTGATGGTTTTGGCCTCCACCACCTTCTCACCTAACTTGTTCCAACTGTCTACCATTCTGTTTGCGAAAGGGAATTTTCTTATATTTCTTCAGCATCTTTGTTTAGTTAGTTTAAATCTATGACCTCTTGTTCCCGAAGTTCCAGGTCTCAGGAAATCTTCCCTATTAATTTTACCGATTCCTGTTACTATTTTGTATGTAGTGATCATATCACCTCTTTTTTTTCTGTCTTCTAGTTTTTTCATATTTAATGCCTATAATCTCTCCTCGTAGTTCTTGCCTTACAGTTCTGGGAGCCACTTAGTAGCATGTCTTTGCACCTTTTCCAATTTGTTGATGTGCTTCTTAAGATATGGGCACCACACAACCGCTGCATATTCTAGCTTTGGCCTAACAAAAGTCGTGAACAATTTCTTTAGTATTTCGCCATCCATGTATTTAAAAGAATTCTAAAGTTAAAAAGCGTGGAATTGGCTCCTCGCACAACATTCTTTAAGTGGTCCTCAGGTGATAGTTTTCTATCTAGAACCACCCCTAGAAAAGAGATGAAAATCACAAAATAACACGATCTCGATTTTTATCTCTACATTGGTGTATACTATTTTCAGGAACATTTTCCCCCTCTCCTTATTCTTCACTACCCCTTTCTCTAGCAATTTTGTTGGTTTGCATTTTTGTACCATTTTACTGGTCTGCCTACCCCTATCACTTTGTAGAAAAAGAATTGATTTCTTCTTCGTTTCTGCTCTCATTTAACGTTTTGCCTCTACGAGGTTTAGTTTCAGCTTCTCTCTGTCTTCTCTTGAAGAAAGATCTCGTCTTAACGACCACACTTTCTCCATCCTCATCACTTTGTAAATTTCTAACATTCCTTAGTACTTCTTCCATCTGTTTGGCACTGTTTAGGGTGATCCTCAAAGGTTGATCTTTCCCTTTTACGTACTTTCCAATCCTCCTATAGTCGCAGACATTCTCTGTGGTAGTAAGACCTTCCTCGAGGCCAACATTTTTTTCTACTACTTTCGCTTCTACAGCTCTTTCTGACCTAGATGTTTCTTTCCTAGATGTACTCTCCTTTCTAGAGAGTACATTTGGAGAGATTTGAGATGATCCCAATAATTTAGGTGCTTTTTCTCATCTATGCGTGCTGTATATGTTCTCTGTATTCCCTCTATTTCAGCAATCTCTCCTGCTCTGAAGGGGGAAGGGAGTACTGAGCAGTACTCAAGACGGGACAAGACAATTGATTTGAAGAGTACAACCATTGTGATGCGATTGCTGGATTTGAAAGTTCGCGTAATCCATTCTATCATTTTTCTGGCTGATGCAATATTTGCTTGGTTATGCTCCCTAAACGTTAGGTCGTCGGACATCATTATTTCATAATCCTTGACATGCTGTTTTCCTACTATGGGCAGATTCAATTGTGTTTTGTACCCTGTATTATGTTTCAGATCCTCATTTTTGCCGTGCCTGAATACCTGGAATTTATCACTGTTAAACATCACGTTATTTTCTGCTGCCCAATCGAAAACTTTGTTGATATCTGCTTGTAGTTTTTCAATGCCTTCAGCAGAGGTAATTTTCATGCTGATTTTTGTGTCATCTGCAAAGGATGACACGAAGCTGTGACTTGTCTTTTTGTCTATATCTGATATGAGAATAAGGAACAGTAGTGGTGTAAGAACTGTACCTTGAAGTACAGAGCTTTTAACTGTGCTTGGGCTCGATTTTATTTGATTGACTGTTACTCTTTGTGTTCTGTTCGACAGGATATTGAGTATCCAACGTCCTACTTTACCAGTTATTCCCATTGACCTTATTTTGTGTGCTATCACTCCATGGTCACATTTGTCAAATGCCTTTGCAAAGTCTGTGTATACTACATCTGCATTTTGCTTTTCTTCTAGAGCTTCTGTGATTTTGTCATAGTGATTGAGTAACTGTGACAAACAGGAGCTTCCAGCTCTAAATCCATGTTGTCCTGGGTTGTGTAGTTCAACTCTTTCAAAAACTTTTATTATGTGTGATGTTAGTGCAACTGGTCTGTAATTTTTTGCCTAGGCTTTACTACCCCCCCCTTGTGCAGCGGAGCTATATCTGCTGATTTAAGCACAGTTGGTATCTTCCCTGTATCTAGGCTCGTTCTCCATATTAAGCTGAGTGCTCACGCTACTGGTACTTTACATTTCTTAATGAATATTGAATTCCACGACCACCCATGGTTGCTCATTCAGTACTAACCCAGCCAGCAGCCCTAGGGCATTCTGGGAATTTTTTCCAAGATGGCTGCCTCTCACTGGAAGTCTTAAGAGTCCATTTCGTACACAACCAACTTTGTACACATTTAGAATTGGTACCGAAAAATCAAAAAGAGTTTTCTCGGTTGGCGCAGTTTCCCGCCGACCGAGAATACTCGGTTGGCGCAGTTAAATGGTTAAATGAATGGGATGCTTATTTTTAATCTAAAAAACTGACTTTTACTCTGAATGTCTAAGACATGGTTTCTTGGTTTAATTATAAATTTGTATAAATGCTGAAATTCAATTAATTTTTAAGAGATGTTGTTTAAAAAATATTAAGAAGATTTATCCATGTTTGTACAGTGCAGTATATTTTTGTTTATATTAATTGAACGTTGAATAATTTTTTACTCTCATTTGTCAATCAGACCTGGAAGATTACCAAAAGTTGAATCATTTGAAAGCAGAGATACTCTTCACCCAAGATCATTACGACCTCCAGTGTTTAAGTCACATAGTTTTGGGGGTTACAGTGGAGGAGTAACAGTATTATCCCGAGGAGAATCTGTTTCAAGTAATCTCTCTTCGTCTAGATTAAGTAAACAAGGTAAGAATTTATTTTTCATTATAAAATAATATTTATTTAAAGTCTGTAAACTGTCTTTCACTACTTAGTAAGGTTGCCATGATATCTCCTCCATATTCTTTATTCTTGCACAGTTTCATGGGATTCTTCAAGCCTATGTCACCTAGCTTCACCTACATGCTCTCTGTTTTTGCACAAGACAATCCATTTTTTTATGTCTATACCTATTTTTTCAATATTTCTCCTCAGTCATGCCTTTCCAGTACTTTTTATCTCACCATTCTTCTCGTTACTTTTATCTTGTCCACGTGCATTCTACTGTTTCCTAGCAACATTCATTCCCTTCCTTACTCCAGATCGGTTCATTATTCTGTCCTGCATATTTTAACCACTGTAATGACTGATGACATCACTTTGGGTGTTTACCCATGCAAGAGATGCCTGGAGCTGGTCTCATGGGGTATTCAACACTCGCGAGTTGTCACAAATATACGTGCATCCTTTTTCTGGGGAAGCCCCTTGTGGCTCTCTGAAGCTATTACACTGATTCAGTACCATACTACTAGGTGCCAACAGTCGCGGAGTTCTTACTGGCCTACCGGGGACCATGAGCCAGAACCTGCCCCCCCCCCTCAGAGAGGTGCAGGGAGTGGTAGGACTATGAACACCTTACATTTAAATTAATTCATGTCTGCCACCACCAGGGAAGCACTCAGTTTGTTAGCGAAACAAAACAGACTACTGCATGGTTAAAAACGAGACCTCAGCCAAAAAAGCTGCCAAAAGAATCCCCCCATCTATGAAAACAAATGACCCAAATTTTGTGAAACTAGTGCAAGCTAGTTCAGCCTACCTTTTTCCCTCATTTTGAGGGAGGAGGGAGGCAGGCAAGGTCAACCAGCCCTCACAACTACCAGTCTGTTTTGGTGTTTTGTTTTCATGAATTAAGCAGCTTTTCTGTGGGGAGCCCCTACGGCTCCCTGGAGCTTATTGGGCTAATGCATGTTATATTAGACCGGGACATTAGCTAAGGAGTTCAGACCTACCAGGGACCAGCGCCAGAACCTGGCCCCTTCAGAGAGGTTTCAGGGAGCAATGGCCCTGGAAAACCCCCTTGTGGTTGGGGTTTTCCTTATCTGCCATCGACCGGGGTTAGGCACCCAGAAAGGTAGGCATAACAAAACAAACCCCACATGGTAAGAAACTAAAACAAAAAACCGAACAGAGAGGTAGAAACTCCCTTCAATCCCAAGGAAATAAGCAAACAAGCAAACATCACACTTTACTGCCACGCCGATCATCCGTGCAGCCCTCCCCGCCCCGAGAGGGGAAGGGGGGAGCCCCAGATCTACCACGCCGGCTGCCTAGCATCAGTTCATAAGCTAATGTCAACTGGGATAGACACTTCTCTGGCCTCAGTTTCCTAGGTGGTGTTTGCCTTGTGTGGCGTTCACTGCCGTGTGTTGTGTTGTGCAGTGGCCAGGAGTACCTCATCAGTGCCAAGGCTGCATGCGCTTAGTGGCTTACTTCCCTAAGCGCCCTGTGAGTACTGCCCCTGCATGACAGGGTTATCTTCCCTGGGGCGTTCGGGAACCGTTCGGGAACCAGACAGGCAGAAACGTGGCAGGAATACAGATGGAGAGGGGGGAATACGCAAGACTGGACTACGGTTCGTCATCAAGCCCACACATACTACACCCCCCAACTACACAGAGACTACCACACTCCCCAATATCACTTCCAAAACTGGACAAACCATTGCCACAACAACACACCCTGGGTCAGGGTAGAGAGGAGGAGAACTACCAAAACCTTCCAGAAGTGACACAATATGGACAATCATTCATATTTGCAAACATTCAAGGTTTAAAGCCAAAGTCAAGAAATAAAGTTAAGTTCATAAATGGCCTCCTATTAGAGTCAAACTCAATATTTGGGGCATTCACGGAAACTCATATAAAAGATTACTTGGATGGTGAAATCTGGATTCCAAATTATAATTTATATAGATGTGATAGAAAAACTAGGTCAATGGAGGAGTAGGTCTGTATATTAAAGAGGACCTGGTATGCACAGAACTACTAAACTCAACTAATGAGGTGGTAGAGGTAGTTGGAATTAAGGTAGAGAAACTAAACCTAATTATTATTCTAATATATAAACCGCCAGATACAACGGTTGAGGAATTCACAGAGCAGATGCACAAAATAGAGAACATACTTGATAACCTAGCAAACCCAGCTCCAGATATTATCTTCCTTGGAGATTTCAATTTACCGAATCTAAGATGGAGAATGGCAAACACAAATATCATAGCAGGGAATGACCCGGGAAATAACCAACCACAGGTCAGAGAACTTTTGAGATTCTGTGACAAATTCCCGCTCAATCAACAGATTACAGAACCAACTAGGAACGAAAACACGCTAGACTTGATATTCACAAACAATGATGAACTAATCAGAGACATCACAATCTCAGATACTTCATACTCAGACCATAAGCTCATTGAAGTACGAACTAGCATAAATAACGGTACTAGGTCTAAGAGACCCAACAAGCGAGAAGGAATATTCAATCAATTCAATTTCAACAATAAGAGGATTGACTGGGAAAAAATAAATGTAGACCTTGCACCATTCAATGGGAGACGGTCTTAAGCGACAAAACTCCCACGAAATATAAGAAAATTCACTTTCGCAAACAGAGTGGTAGACGGTTGGAACAAGTTGGGGGAGAAGGTGGTGGAGGCCAAGACCGTCAGTAGTTTCAAAGCGTTATATGACAAAGAGTGCTGGGAAGACGGGACACCACGAGCGTAGCTCTCATCCTGTAACTACACTTAGGTAATTACACTTAGGTAATTACAGGGAATAGCTCAACTGACAGCTGAAGCTTACAAGGTCTGCTTGAGGCACGTGCCTATGAGGAGGGGCAGAAAGAGGACCACTCTAGAAAGAGAACGCAGACGACTGTACAGGAGAAGGAAAAAAATAACGGAAATGCTTCGGCAGACACAACTATCACAAGCAAGGAAAATAAGCCTAAGCAGGGAGATCGAAGAAATAGAACAAACGTTGAAGCGATCATATGAGTCTGAGGAAATGGAATTGGAACAGAAAGCTATACAAGAGATAAGGAAAAATCCTAAATATTTTTTCACATACGCAAAATCAAAATCCAAAACCTCGACCAGTATTGGACCGTTAATTACAAATGAAGGTACGTACACAGAGGACGACAAAGAGATTAGTGAAATTCTAAGAAGCCAGTATGAGGCTATGTTTAGCACACCAATAAACAACATGAAAGTTGATGACCCAGACAGCTTCTTTATGAATGACATTCAAGCTGCAGATAATATAACGGATATTACCACAAACTCGGAAGATTTTGAAAGAGACATTGACAATATGCCTATGCACTCAGCTCCGGGGCCTGACTCATGGAATTCAATATTCATAAAGAAATGTAAAGTACCAGTAGCGAGAGCACTCAGCGTAATATGGAGAAGAGCCTGGATACAGGGGAGATACCAGCAGCACTTAAATCTGCAGATATAGCTCCGTTGCACAAGGGGGGGAGTAAAGCCTTGGCAAAAATTATAGGCCAGTTGCACTAACATCACACATAATAAAAGTGTTGAAAGAGTGATTAGGAATCAAATTTCTAGTTTTATGGAAAAAAATGAATTGCACAACCCAGACAACATGGATTTAGAACGGGAAGATTCTGTCTGTCACAGTTACTCAACCACTATAGTTCCCCATAAGAGGTTGTTCTGGAAACTGGAACATATTGGAGGGGGACGGGTAAGCTACTAACATGGATGAAAAATTTCCTAACTGACAGAAAAATGAGGGCCGTAATCAGAGGCAAGGTATCGGATTGGAGGAATGTCACGAGTGGAGTACCACAGGGTTCAGTTCTTGCACCGGTAATGTTCATTGTCTACATAACGATCTACCAGAGGGATTACAGAATTACATGAACATGTTTGCTGATGATGCTAAGTTAATAGGGAAGATAAGAAACCTAGATGATTGTCATGCCTTCAAGAAGACCTGGACAAAATAAGTATTTGGAGCAACACTTTGCAAATGGAATTTAATGTGAATAAATGCCATGTTATGGAATGTGGAATTGGTGAACATAGACCCCACACAACCTATAAATTATGTGAGAAATCTTTAAAGAATTCTGATAAAGAAGGGATCTAGGGGTGGTTTTAGATAGAAAACTGTCACCTGAGGACCACATCAAGAACATTGTGCGAGGAGCCTATGCTACACTTTCTAACCTAAGAATTGCTTTTAAATACATGGATGGAGAAATACTAAAGAAATTGTTCACGACTTTTATTAGACCAAAGCTGGAATATGCAGCGGTTGTATGGTGCCCTTATCTTAAGAAGCACATCAACAAACTGGAAAAGGTGCAACGACATGCCACTAAGTGGCTCCCAGAAATGAAGGACAAGAGCTATGAGGAGAGGTTAGAGGCATTAAATATGCAAAAACTAGAAGATAGAAGAAAAGAGGCGATATGATCACTACGTACAAAATAGTAACAGGAATTGATAAATCGACAGGGAAGATTTCCTGAGACCTGGAACTTCAAGAACAAGAGGTCATAGATTTAAACTAGCTAAACACAGATGCCGAAGAAACGTAAGAAAATTCACCTTCGCAATAGAGTGGTAGACGGTTGGAACAAGTTAAGTGAGAAGGTGGTGGAGGCCAAAACCGTCAGTAGTTTCAAAGCGTTATATGACAAAGAGTGCTGGGAAGACGGGACACCACGAGCGTAGCTCTCATCCTGTAACTACACTTAGGTAATTACACTTAGGTAATTACTATGACAAAATCACAGAAGCCCTAGAAGAAAAGCAAATGCTGATGTTGATACACAGACTTTGCAAAGGCATTCGACAAATGTGACCATGGGGTGATAGCTCAACAAAATGAGGTCAATGGGAATAACTGGAAAAGTAGGACGCTGGAT
>WNGS01165339.1:18285971-18308698 GCA_020271785.1 Procambarus virginalis | reverse complement strand
TCTGCCCACAGGTCGGTGGGTTGTAATTTTCTTTTCATGTGTATTTGTGTGTGTACACATGTGCATGTACATGTGTACACTGTAATTACCTAAGTGTAATTACCTAAGTGTAGTTACAGGATGAGAGCTACGATCGTGGTGTCCCGTCTTCCCAGCACTCTTTGTCATATAACGCTTTGAAACTACTGACGGTCTTGGCCTCCACCACCTTCTCCCCTAACTTGTTCCAACTGTCTACCACTCTGTTTGCGAAAGTGAATTTTCTATATTTCTTTGGCATTTGTGTTTAGCTAGTTTATATCCATGACCTCTTGTTCTTAAAGTTCCAGGTCTCAGGAAATCTTCCCTATCGATTTTATCAATTCCTGTTACTATTTTGTAAATACTGTAGTGATCATATCACCTCCTTTTCTTCTGTCTTCTAGTTTTGGCATATTTAATGCCTCTAACCTCTCCTCGTAGCTCTTGCCCTTTAGTTCTGGGAGCCACTTAGTAGCATGTCTTTGCACCTTTTTCAGTTTGCTGATGTGCTTCTTAAGATATGGGCACCACACAACCTTTGCATATTCTAGCTTTGGCCTAACAAAAGTTGTGAACAATTTCTTTAGTATATCGCCATCCATGTATTTAAAAGCAATTCTGAAGTTAGAAAGCGTGGCATAGGCTCCTCGCACAATATTCTTTATGTGGTCCTCAGGTGATAGTTTTTCTATCTAGAACCACCCCTAGATCTCGTCATAACATACCTTGTATGTAACATACCTTGTATGTAACATACCTTGTGTGCATGTGTATATGTATGTGTATGTGTAGGTGTATATACATAATTTATATGTATAATGTGTATATGTGTATATATACTTTTTCTTTCGGAAAGGGCTCTGTTCCCTTCTCTGTTGATGGGGCACTGGGGGAGCAGCTTGCTCTGCTAACTCTCACATGGTCCCGCAGTTAGTGGGCGCTTTTGGTTGTCTTCCGGCCTCTGGTGGTGGCGGTGGACAGCTTCTCCCCCTTTGGGGGGTTCAGGGCTGGCGGGGTGGGCTTCTTTCCCTGCGCTTCGTCGTGTCATCTTCGTGGGTGCATTGTACATGGTCAATCCGCCCCATCCTTCTGGGGTTCCTGTCTGCTCTATGCAGACATAGGCGTGTCAATCTGCGGTTCTTCTGGACTTCTTCAGTCTACTCCCTGGTTTCTATGCCCTCGTCAGAGGACAGTTGTATCTTGTCCGGCTTCTGTTGGGGCCGGGTGCCTGGATGGTGCCCTGGACCTCCAGGTCAATTCTTGGCACGTTCCTCTCCATTTTTCCGGGACTGGCACAGTTGGTGGTGGGGCTTCAGGCTTACTACTTTTGTTGCCTTCCCTATTTTGTAATTGGCACTTGTGTATTTACGCATCTTTACCGGATCTTGGTGCCCTGTCTGATCTGCTTGGATTCGGTGTCTGGCCTACCTCGACGACTGGCTGGTGTGGGCTCACAGTTGGTCCGCTTGTCTGCTCGCTAGGAGTGTGGTTCTTTCCAGATCACCGGGTTTGGTTTCCTGGTGATCTGGAGGCTGTTCCATTTGTTTCCGTCCCGGATTCGGACCTGGCTGGGTCTTGTTTAGGGCTCTTGGGCCACTCCTTGTCTTTCCCTCCAGAAGTGTTGCTTCTTGGTGAGGGTGACAGAAACAATCCACTGCTCCTTATGCCTCTTTGAGGGGCCCCAGGTTCTGGCTCTGGTCTTCAGTAGGTAAATAAGACTACTGTGACTGATGTGGCTATGTATTGGAAAATTAATTTGGTAACATAGCTACAAGGATCCACCTGGGCTCACCCTGAATGGGGAGTTTCATTACATTTATTGCTGTTTTTCTGGGGGAGCCCCGTCGGCTCCCCGGAGCTATCCAGGCTGAATGGATATGTATAACTTTCTGGCATCAGTCAATGCATGGAGTTCTTGCCTACCGGGGACCACGAGCCAGAACCTGGCCTCCTCAGAGAGGCACGAGGAGCAATGGCCTATAGAGACCTCCCTTATTATTATTGGGAGCATTCTATGTCTGCCATCCACCGGGAAAGGCACCCAGAAAGGTAGGCGCCCCAAAACAAACCCCTATTCTGGTAAACTATTGCAACCGAAGACCGAACAGGCGAACAGAACTCCCCAAACGAAAATTAATCCTCATGACATCATGTCGCCGCGCCTCCGTCTGCACAACCCCCCCCCTCCCCGGGAGGGGGAAGGGGGAGCCCCAGACCCCACCGCCGGCGACCCAACCTTCAGTTCTCAGGCTGATGCGATCTGGTGCGGTCGTGCCTCTGGCCCCAGTTTGCGGTTGCAGTTCTGTTCCTGGTGGTGTGAGCTGTCCCTTCTGGCCCCTTGGTGGCCGGCCCAGCCTTGGTTTCAGGCGCTGCTTGCTCGGTGTCCGTGCCCGACCGTCTTCCCGCGGCTCCGCCTCTTTCAGCAGATCGGTCCAGCCCTGTACGAGGCTGGTTCCATCTTCTCCGTGAGTCTTCGCGTCTGGAGTTTTTGACTCAGGTTTATCATTCGTTGTATGGTGCGCAGGTGGCTTCGTTGTTGGTTTCCCACCTGCGTGCTTCGTCTCAGCGGCAGTATGAGGTTTCCTGGCGGTCCTTTCGGTTTTTCCTATCACTGCGTAGGTGTTCTTCAGTCTCTGATAGGGTTGTTCTGTCCTTTCTCTCTTGGTTGTTTCAGGACCGTCGTCTTATGCCGAATACTGTTGCTTCGTATCGTGCGGCGTTGGCGGAGCAGCTTCAGCTTGCTTTCGGGGTGGATGTTACTTCCGCCCCGTTTCGCAAGTTATCTAGGACGTTGTTTCACCTCCGGCCTGCTCACGCTCCTCCGGAGCCGTCTTGGTCTTTGGACCGCGTGCTTTCGTTTCTCTCTCTGCCCCGGTTTGTGGTGGCCCCTTCCGTTCGGGATTGTTTTTCCAAGGCTCTTTTCCTGTTGGCTTTGGCCTCGGGGGGTTGGGTGGGCGCGCTTCATGCTCTCCTCCGGCGCCGGGGTTTCTGCTCTTTCGGTCCTGGTGGTCGTTTTGTTCGGTTGCAGCCGTCTCCCTCTTTTCTGGCGAAGAATGAGACGGCTGCCTTTCGGAGGGGGCCTTGGGTTGTTGACGCTTGGTTGGTCAGGCCGGGGGTGCATCATGTGTTGTGTCCGGTTGCGGCTCTTCGCCGTTATTTGCGGGCCATGGCTTCTGTGGCCGGGGATGCGCTCTGGGTTGATCCGGTTTCCCTTCTTCCCTGTTCTCGAGCTCGGGTCTCTCAGGTTGTCCGCAGGGTTATAAAGTCTAGCCAGCCTGCGGTTTTTCCCCGGGCCCACGACGTTCGTAAATTTGCGGCCCTGGCGGCTGTTTTTGGCAACATGTCTTGGGTGGACATTCGGGTCCGGGGTTTTTGGAGATCGAACAGGGTCCTGGCCGCTCGCTACCTGGTGAATGTCCCTGGGCCTAGTCGGGCCTGCGTTGCATTGGGTCGGCGGTTGCAGCCAGTTGTCTCGCCTTCGCATTGAGGAATGAGGACGGCCCGCCTCCCGGTAAGTCCCTGTTTTCTTATCTTTGGGTAGTTAGCTCCGGGGAGCCGACGGGGCTCCCCCCAGAAAACCAGCGTTGAATGTAATGAAACGCCATTTTCTGGGTGAGTCCCGGAGGCTCCCCGGCATCCCTCCCTCCCTACCGCTCATTTTCCCTAATGAGAAAAAAGTTACCCCTCGTGTTTACAGTGCAGAGAACAACATTCAAGATGGCCGGCGGCGGCAAGAGGAAATACACAACAGAGCTTGATTTTGCTGGATTCAGTGAAGAAAGCATTGTGATAACCAGTCTACACAAGAAGTTGGTAAAATTAGATGCTATAGTGACCTCTCATGTAGAATTAATTAGTAAATTGAAAGAAAGTAATGACCATTTGAATAGCAAAGTTGTATGTCTTGAGGCTGTAGTCAAAGACCTGTGCAAGGATAAGATTCAATTGGAAACAAATTGCAAAGCCATGGAAGAAGAAAATAGACTCTTAAAAATAGCTTTGGAAGAAGTTAAAGTAAATTTAAACACAGATGACTACAATAGGTTAGGTAAGGAATTTCATCAGGAGAAACAGCTTTTGTCAGCACAGATGGAGGAAGTTACACAGGGTATAGAACAGTGCAAGAAAGATATGCAACTCACTTATGCGCAAGTGGCCAAGGAGAAGGAAAAATTGGAAGAAGCAGTAAAGGAAGCCCAACACTGCAGCAACCAGGATAAAACAAACATTAGGCTAGAAGTGAGGAAAGAATTGGCATCCAACCCGAAGTTGGTGCAAAACACAGTTGATCGAAGTAAGTCCCTGATCATTTTTGGCTGCAAAGAAAAGGAGATAACATCTAGGTCAGAAAGAGCTGTAGAAGAAGCAAAAGTAGTAGATAAAATTGTTGGCCTCGTGGAAGGTCTTACAACCATAGAGAATGTGAGCGACTACAGGAGAATAGGCCGATATGTAAAAGGGAAAGATCGACCTTGAGGATCACCCTAAATGGTGCCAAACAGATGGAAGAAGTACTAAGGAATGCTAAAAAATTACGTAATGATGAGGATGGGAAAGTGTGGTCGTTAAGACGAGATCTTTCAAAAGAAGATAGAGAGAAGCTGAAACTGAACCTCGCCGAGGCAAAACGTTTAAATGAGAGCAGGAATGAAGAAGATATCAATTCTTTTTTCTACAAAGTGATAGGAGTAGGCAGACCAGTGAAGTGGTACATAAAGGCAAACCAACAAAATCATTAGAGAAAGGGGGAGTGAAAAATAAGAAGAGGGGGAACAAGTTCCTGAAGATTGCATACACCAACATAGATGGAGTAAGGTCAAAGATACTGGAGTTAAGTGATATAATACAGCTGCAGACACCAGACATTGTTGCACTCACGGAGACAAAACTTGAAGATGTTATTTTAAATGAGGTCATATTCCCAAGGGGCTACTCAATTTGGAGACGGGACAGAAAAATCAGGAAAGGCGGTGGCGTTGCTGTGCTGGTGAAAGAACACCTAAAGGTGAACGAAATAATGACTGCCAATCCACAAGAAGTTGATATAATAGCACTAGAGATCTGCCATGAGGATGATAAACTAATGATCATAAATGCATATAGTCCACCGCTAAGCAGCACATGGTCAAAAGAGGAGCTAGATAGTAAACGAGAAGGTCTTATAACAATAATGAGAGAGATCATAGCAAGAGCGGATAACGATAGTTCACGGCTGTTGATAGTCGGCGACTTCAACTTGAAATCCATAGACTGGGAGGCATATGAAGCTAAAACAGAAGATTTCTGGACCTGTAAATTTGTAGACCTCATCCTGGAAACATTCTTGTATCAACATGTTAAACAAGCTACGAGGATGAGGGAAGGGGACGTTCCCTCCATGCTAGATTTGATATTTACCAGGAAGGAGGAAGAAATATTTGACATTCAGTACCTTCCTCCCTTGGGTAAAAGTGACCATGTCTTTTTGGGAATAAAGTATGCAATGCGATATAATCTGGAAGAAAATATGACAGTCGATGCAATTGAAAAACCTGATTTTAGGAGAGGACATTATGGCAACCTTAGAAAATTTTTAGTGAGTATAATTGGACAGACTTGTTGCTAGGCAAGGAAGTGAATGAGATGTATGTCAAGTTTTGTGAAATATATGATAAAGGAACAAAAAAATTTATACCAAAACAGAGAAGCAGAACTAGGAAACAGGATTGGTTCAACAGAAAGTGCGAGAGGGCAAGAGACCAAAAGTCACAAAAATGGAATCAATACAGGAAGAGGCCAAACCCCCAAACATACCAGCGATACAAAGATGCGAGAAACAACTGCACGGCAGTGAGGAGAGAGGCAGAAAGAAATTTTGAAAAAGGGATTGCAGACAAATGTAATACAGAACCAGGTCTATTCTATAGATTCATAAACAACAAATTGCAGGTAAAGGATAATATTCAGAGGTTGAAAATGGGAAGTAGATTCACGGAAAATGAAAAGGAAATGTGTGAAACATTAAACGAAAAGTTCCAAAGTGTGTTTGTACAAAATGAAATCTTCAGGGAACCAAATACAATAAGAATTCCAGAGAACAACATAGAGCACATAGAGGTGTCTAGAGACGAAGTGGAAAAAATGCTCAAGGAGCTAAATAAGAACAAAGCAGTTGGTCCAGATGGAGTTTCGCCATGGGTTCTGAGAGAATGTGCACCTGAGCTCAGCATTCCTCTTCAACTGATTTTTCAGGCATCCCTGTTTACAGGAGTTGTAGCTGATGTGTGGAAAAAGGCTAACATAGTTCCAATCTACAAAAGTGGAAGCAGGGAAGACCCCCTTAACTATAGACCGGTATCATTGACAAGTGTAATAGTCAAAATATTGGAAAAAATAATTAAAACTAAATGGGTAGAACACCTGGAGAGAAATGATATAATATCAGACAGACAGTATGGTTTTCGATCTGGAAGATCCTGTGTATCGAATTTACTCAGTTTCTATGACCGAGCAACAGAGATATTACAGGAAAGAGATGGTTGGGTTGACTGCATCTATCTGGACCTAAAAAAGGCTTTCGACAGAGTTCCACATAAGAGGTTGTTCTGGAAACTGGAAAATATTGGAGGGGTGACAGGTAAGCTTCTAACATGGATGAAAAATTTTCTGACTGATAGAAAAATGAGGGCAGTGATCAGAGGCAATGTATCGGACTGGAGAAATGTCACAAGCGGAGTACCACAGGGTTCAGTTCTTGCACCAGTGATGTTTATTGTCTACATAAATGATCTACCAGTTGGTATACAGAATTATATGAACATGTTTGCTGATGATGCTAAGATAATAGGAAGGATAAGAAACTTAGATGATTGTCATGCCCTTCAAGAAGACCTGGACAAAATAAGTACATGGAGCGCCACTTGGCAAATGGAATTCAATGTTAATAAATGCCATGTTATGGAATGTGGAATAGGAGAACATAGACCCCACACAACCTATATATTATGTGAGAAATCTTTAAAGAATTCTGATAAAGAAAGAGATCTAGGGGTGGTTCTAGATAGAAAACTATCACCTGAGGACCACATAAAGAATATTGTGCGAGGAGCCTATGCCACGCTTTCCAACTTCAGAATTGCTTTAAATACATGGATGGCGATATACTAAAGAAATTGTTCACGACTTTTGTTAGGCCAAAGCTAGAATATGCAGCGGTTGTGTGGTGCCCATATCTTAAGAAGCACATCAACAAACTGGAAAAGGTGCAAAGACATGCTACTAAGTGGCTCCCAGAACTGAAGGGCAAGAGCTATGAGGAGAGGTTAGAGGCATTAAATATGCCAAAACTAGAAGACAGAAGAAAAAGAGGTGATATGATCACTACATACAAAATAGTAACAGGAATTGATAAAATCGATAGGGAAGATTTCCTGAGGCCTGGAACTTTAAGAACAAGAGGTCATAGATATAAACTAGCTAAACACAGATGCCGAAGAAATATAAGAAAATTCACTTTCGCAAACAGAGTGGTAGACGGTTGGAACAAGTTAGGGAAGAAGGTGGTGGAGGCCAAGACCGTCAGTAGTTTCAAAGCATTATATGACAAAGAGTGCTGGGAAGATGGGACACCACGAGCGTAGCTCTCATCCTGTAACTACACTTAGGTAATTACACACTTAGGTAATTACCGGTCGGCGGTGTTTTTTCGGGTTTTTGACATCCAACCTAAGAACTGAAGGTTGGGTCGCCGGCGGTGGGGTCCGGGGCTCCTCCCTTCCCCCTCCCGGGGAGGGGGGGTTGCGCAGACGGAGGCGCGGCGACATGATGACATCATGAGGATTAATTTTCGTTTGGGGAGTTCTGTTCGCCTGTTCGGTCTTCGGTCGCAATAGTTTACCAGAATAGGGGTTTGTTTTGGGGCGCCTACCTTTCTGGGTGCCTTTCCCGGTCGATGGCAGACATAGAATGCTCCCAATAATAATAAGGGAGGTCTCTATAGGTCATTGCTCCTCGTCCCTCTCTGAAGGGGCCAGGTTCTGGCTCGTGGTCCCCAGTAGGCAAGAACTCCATGCATTGACTGATGCCAGAAAGTTATACATATCCATTCAGCCTGGATAGCTCCGAGGAGCCTCCGGGACTCACCCAGAAAATGGCGTTTCATTACATTCAACGCTGGTTTTTTATGCTTATACGTATCTCATTACGATTAATATTGTCTCTAAGTTTTGGTGTACAACAGAAACCATATTTCCACTAGTTTTTATCATCTGTGCCTGTTTTGATAAATTAAGTCTTGTCTAGAATAAAATAATGAATATAATGCAACTGTTAGCAGCACCATTATGTACATCTCAGCTGCCTTGTGCATTCCTTTGTGTAGAAAAAAAAAACTCCTGCAAATTAAGGTGCAAGATTCAGGAATATACCATTACATTCTTACATATGTCAACTATGTATTGAATGTAATGAAACTCCATTTTCTAGGTGAGCCTCTTTGACTCCCTGGAGCTATAGGACTGATATGCGCTATATTAGTCTGGGGCTTCAGTCAAAGGAGTCTTGCCTACCAGGGACCAGAGCCAGAACCTGGCTTCCTCAGAGAGGCAGAGGGAGCAATGGCTTAAGGAGACCCTCTTGTATTTGGGGGTATTCCTTGTCTGCTATCAACCAGGGTTAGGCATCCAGAAAGGTAGGCATCACAAAACAAACCCAACATGGTAGGAAACTGCAAAAAACCCAAGACTGAACAGAGAAACAGAACTCCAAAAAAAAAGGAAAACAAAGGAAACAAGCAAACAAGCAATTGTCATTCATCGCCACCTTGCCACTTGTCCACGCAGCCCTTCCCTCCCCGGAAGGAGGGTAGCTCTGCACTTACGCATCGGCTATTCACACCTCAGTTTGTAGGCTGATCATCAAAAACAAAACTACTAACTGGAGGGACGGAGGGAGGGTGCCAAGGAGCCTCCAGGGCTCACCCAGAAAATGGCATTTCATTACATTCAACGCTGGTTTTGTGTGGGGAGCCCTTTCGGCTCCCTGGAGCTACATAACTAAAGATAAGTAAAAAGAGGGATTTACTCAGGAGGAGGCCGCACCACATGGATCAATTCAAGACAACTGACTGCAAACTGCAACCCGAAGCCAAACACAAATGACTGGGACCAGGAACATTTACCAAATAACGAGAGGCTAGGACCTGTTCAACCTCCAAAACCTCCGCGGCTGAATGTAAACCCAGGAAATGTTGACATTTCCTGGGCTGTTCAGTTAAATGCAGCATACTGTACTTACTAACATTATGGGTATGTGGGGAGATCTCAGGATGGCTACACTTAATAATCCTGTGGACGACCTGAGAGACCCGAACCCTGGGACAGGGGAAAGAAAATTGGATCAACCCTAAGAGCATCCACCGCCACAGAGGCCGAGGCACCAAGGTAATGGCGCAGAGCTGCAACCAGACACAACACATGATGCACCGCTAGCCTAACCAACCAAGCATGAATAACCCAAGGGGCCCCTCTGGAAGCCCGCCTTTTCATTCTTTGCCAGAAAAGAAGGAGACGGCTGCAACTAAGCAAAATGTCCACCAGGACCAAAAGAGCAGAAACCACTACACCGGAGGAGTGCATGAAGCTCGGCTATCTGACTCCCAGAGGCCAATGCCAACAGAAACAGAGCCTTTTGGAAGCAATCTCGAACCGAAGGGGCCACCACAAACCGAGGAAAAGAGAGAAAAGAGAGCACCCTGTTCAAGGACCAGGATAGCTCGGGCGGTGCATGAGCAGGCCGAAGGAGAAACAAAGCATGAGAAAGCTTATGGAACACAAGCTGGAGCGGCTCCGCCAGCACCACATAATATGAGGGGAACAGTATTTGGCATAAGATGGCGATCCTGAGAGAGCCAAGAATGAAAGGACAAGACAACTCGAACAGAAATGGAAATCAAACTACGAAGAGAGTGGAAATGGCCAAAAGACCCCCAAAGACACCTCATACTGTCTCCAAGATGAGGACCGCTTGTGGGACACCATTAACAAAGCCACCTGATCACCATACAAGTGGTGATACACCCGCATCAAAAAGACCAGACGCGATGAGCAGAGGCGTAGATCGAACCAGTCATGTAATGGACTGGCCAGATCTTCTGGAAGAGGCGGAGCCGCGGAAAATTCCCCAAGTTTGGACACCGAGCGTGCAGTGCCTGAAACCAAGGCTGTGCTGGCCACCACAGGGCTACAAGAACACACCCACACACACCCAAAATGGGGACAAGGACCCTAACACGAAAGAGGCCAGGCCAAGAGAGGCAAATTCCGGGTCGTACAGGAGGAAAACACCAGGGTCCTCCCAAACCTCCACAGGGAAAACCCAAGAGGACAAAAAACCTCCAAAAAGCAACCGAGGGACCCAAAGGTACCTGGAAATGAACCTAGGGGAAGCCCAAACCACCACATTTGCCAAAAGAAAATGCACCACAGAAAGGAAGGGCCAAACACACAACCCTGATCAAACCCCCAACAAAAACGGTCAGAAAAACAGACCGAAAATCAAGGGCTGAAGGTGTGGGAGCCAGCGGAGCATGCAGGGCACAGACACTGACCCCAAAACCAGGGCCCAGAACCCAAACACAAAAAACAAAAGACTGGGCAAAAAAGACAAACCCAAACATTTCCAGAGGAACAAACAGGGTAGGAAGCCCCTGAAGAAAGAACAAAACAGAGAGATGGCAATGGGAGGATGAAAACCTCCCGACAGAGGCATAAAACCAGTGAGCAGAAGCCCCCTGCACTGGAGAAGAGCATGAAGCTTCCCGACCCGACCTCCAGAGCCCAATGCCAACAAGAAAAAGAGTCTTACCAAACAATTCCAAACCGAAGAGGCCACCACAGACTGAGGAGAAGAGAGAAAAGAGAGCAACCGGTCTAACGACCAGAACAGCTGAGGCCGTTCACTGAGGCATGAGCAGGCAGGAAGTGAAATAAAGCACGAGAACATTTACAGAACGCAAGCATGAGCAGCTCCGCCAGCACTGCATGATACGAGGCGACAGTACTCGGCATAGGATGACGGTCCTGAAACACCCAAGAGAGAAAGTCCAAAACATCCCAATCTGAAACCGAAGACAACCTACGAAGAGACAAAAAATTATGAAAGGACCACCAGGAAACTTCATACTGCAGCCGAGACGAAATACGCAGGTGAGACACCATTAACGAAGCCACCTGATCACTATACAAGTGGTGATAAATCTGCGTCAGAGAGACCAGACGTGAATATCGGAGAAGATCAAACCAACCACGTACCAGACTGGACCAACCAGCTGGAAGAGGCAGAGACGTGGAAGAGTTCCCGGGTTCGGACACCAAGCAAGAAGCGCTAGAACCCAAAGCTGGGCTGGCCACCAAGGGTCCAACAGGACAACTCTCCCCTGGTAAGTCTCCAACCAAGCCAGAACCCGAAGCAACAGCTGAACCGGGGTGAAAGAGGTAAAGATAACCCCCACCTCGACCAGTGCTGCCAAAAGGCATATACCCCGACAGCCTCACAGTCGGGGAAGCTCGTCACTTATATCGGGAGACACCAAGACCACGCCGACAAGATGTAGTCCACCTCTGGGCGCCCATACATCTGGCAGACCCAATGTAACGAGTCGTTATCAACCGTCCATTCTGTGGAAATGGGAATGAACCGGGACAGACTGTCCACTAGAATGTTGGACACCCCCTAGATGTGAACCGCCAGGAGAGTCAAACCCGGAGAGCTCAACAGACGAGTCACCCGAAGCAACCAGCTCCAAAGAGCCAAGGACTGCATCACAACCCTCTCGGTTCAGGTAATGAATCATTGGGGCACAGTCCGATTGGAACTGGATCGTTGATCCGCGTGCAACTTGAAGCCTCCGAAGCGACAGTCACATTGCCACAAACTCTTGCACTGTTCTGTGAGCTTCATGAGGCTCACAGCCGAAACCCTCCAGAAGGAAGAGACCGAAGAACCCAAGGAACCCGGAACCGAACCCAGGGAGGAGCAGAACTTATATAAAATTTGTACAGGGAGGGGAGGGGAGGGGAGGGGGGGAAGAAAACCCCTCCCCCTGCAACAATGGTACCAACACCCAAGGGGGATCAAACGGGGCCCAAGCCCCCCAAGTCTGATGCCACAGTCTCCCCAGTCCTGCGATTCTCCATGTCAGGACCCGGGGCAGAGCCATCTTCCAAACCCTCTGCCTCTAAAGAAAAGGTAGTCCACCGGTAAAACTGGGAAAGGGGGGCTTACTGGTCAGACCCTGAAACCCTGGCGGAAGGAGCAGGCTCAAATGCCTCTGTCGCCGAACCTGATGGGGCAGCCCCTGAGAATGCCCAAGTCTCAAAAACATCTAAACCCTGCCCCGACTCTGAAACCCGCAGATGTTTGGGAGCCAGCAGCTTAGCAAGACAAACAACAGCTGGGGAAGGATGAGGGAGCATGGATAAAATCAAAGTCAAAGAGACTAACGCCCCCAAGTCCGGGTCCCTACATCCAAAGCGGGGCAGCTGTGGGATATCCTTAAAAGAAACTAACCTAGCGTGTTGCAGCAACCAAAACCTTACGTGCAACGCCAAAGCTGCCTGCAACCGAGTATCAGTATCAGTAGACTGGGTGAATTGGAGCACCAGCAAGGAACACCACTTTCAGGACTCTGGGTCAAAGATGTCATCAACCCAACAGGCAGCATGATGGGAGGCAGAACCGGTGGATGTCACCCTGAGACAAGGGGACAGAGCAACCTTCGAACTCGCACAAGGCAAGATGGGACCCAGAGGACTCATCCATCGGACCAATGAGCCCCAATGGGGTTTTCCAAGGCCCTTAGGCTGACTGCTAAGGCAAGGTACTACTAACCGGTTGGCCCAAACTACCAAGAGAACAATTAAAGCTGAACCCCTGCGACTTGTACAATCATGGGAACCTAGCTAGGAACCACCAGAATAACAGAAGGTGACCAATGACCAAGTGGCAGACCTCCCACAAGGCAACAAACAAAAAGAAAAGAAAACCCCACAAAAGTATAACATCTCCAGGAGGAACAGAACTGGCTGCTGTGATAATAGGTGACAAGCTGCACAGTACCTTGTGCCCATACCAGCGACAATACTACTTCCTACCCAAGGTCAAACAGTGGCCATGAACACCCTAGCTGACCCCAAGGGCGGGCAATCACCGAGCAGCAAAAGATTCCTACAGAAGTAGACTCAGAACGACTTGAGGAAGATAACCCCAAGCCGCAAGGGCAGTACTTACAGGGCACCTAGGGAAGATGGCCCTGGGCGCATGCAGTCCCAGTACGCCACAAATTACTCCTGGCTCACACACCATCAGACAACATCAGAACCTGGCTCACACACCATCAGAACAACATTGCAAAGGCACAGCACTGCACAGACACAGGAGCCAGAGTCGAACAACCTCCACTCAACACATCATCCTCGGAATTGGGGTTGGATGGCTGGCGTGGGGGTCTGGGGTTTCCCCTTCCCCCTCCTGGGAAGAAGGGGGCTTTGCAGACAGTGGCATGATGGTGGTTGTGACGACATGCTCGTCTGCTTGTTTTCGGATTGGGGAGTTCTGCTTGATATTTCGACTTTCGGTTGCAGTTTTGAACTAGGTGGAGTTTTTGGGATGCCTACCTTTCCGGGTGCCTAACCCAGTCAATGGCAGACATGGAATTCTTCCAACCACATGGAGGTTTCTATAGGCCATTGCTCCTTGTGCTTCTCTGAGGAGGGGCTAGGTTCTGACTCATGGTCCCTGGTAGGAAATAACTCCAACTGAATTGACTGATGCCACGGTCTAATACATACATATCAGCCTGGTAGGCTCTGGGGAGCTGGAGGGGCTCTCCACAGAAACGCCCCAAAACACGAGCTCACACACCCAGCAGTCACATGTAAACAAACCGCAGCATGGCCCTGGTGGCCAGGCGAGGAAGCGCCCACCAAAAAACAAAATGGCCACCAAAACAAAAGGAGAAGTGTCTGACGAAAAGTGGAACTCACATCAGCAAATGGAAGAAAAGAAAGAAAATGGAAAGGAGGGACGAAAAAAACCTCCCAGAAGGCATCAGGCCTAAGCAGGGTCAAACAGCCCCAGAACTGCGAGAAGGCTCCCTCTACAACCCCGGGAACCCTCGACAGAGGCCCCCCCCGGGGCAGAGCCTCTCTCTACGTCCACCACTCCTAGAAGAAAGGCAAAGTCCAAGGGAAAAGGCAACTAGAAGGGGGGCCTGATGGTAAGGCCCAGACGCCTCGTCGGGAGGAGCAGGCTCAAAGGCCTCCGTCCCCGCAATGACTGGGGCAACCCACAGAGCAGCCCGAGTCTCATTCCCAACTAAACCCCGCCCTGACCCCGAAACTCTCAGACAATCGGGAGCCGGCAGCAGAGGGGGAGAGGAACTGAGGAACCACAACAGCAGGGGAAGGACCCAGGGGCATGGACTGAATCAAGGTCGAAATGACAACAGCCCGAAATGCGACACAATCAAAACAGGGCAGCCCCGGGGCATTCAAGCAGGCAACCAACCTAGCGTGTTGCAGCAACCAAAACCAACGATGCAACCCAAATGCCATCTGACCCCGAAGAACTTCCGAAGAACAACAGGTAAATTGGGGTACGAGCTGGGAACACATCTTGCAAGACTCTGGGTTGTAGGTGTCACTGACCCAACAGGCAGCATGATGGAGGCAAAACAGGAAACCATCACCCTGAGACAAGGGCAACAAACAACATTCAACCTCGCACAAGGCAAGATGGAACATTGGAAGATGCATCCATTGGTCCACCCACATCCTTGGGGTTTTCCAGGGCCCATAAGGGTTCAGCCTACAGGAAGCCCAGGCACTGGTGCTGAAAGCCAGTTAAGCCCTTGTATGACAATGTCAGCATGAGGTAATAGGGCTGTAACTGGACCCCTGAGAGACGTACAAGCATAGGGGCCTAAACGAGAGCCACAAAATACCATAGTGGGACTAATAGTCAAACCAGACAGCCCTCCTCCAAACAATAAACAAAAAGAAAAGAAAAACCCTGCAAAAGCACAACAACAACAGGAAGAACAGGGAAGGGAACTATCAGGAGAAAGTGCCAAGTCATTAGACTATATAGCACTTGGAAGGGATCAGGATAAGGATTTGGGATTGGATGGGGGGTGGAAAGGAATGGTACCCAACCACTTAGACGGTCGGGATTGAACGCTGACCTGCATGAAGGGAAACTGTCGCTCTACCGTCCAGCCCAAGTGGTTGGAATATGGCAGTCGCTAGGTAGGCGTGCTGCACAGCACATCGCACCCCAAACCAGCAACACACTACTTCCTACCCAAGGCCAAACAAAGGCCACTGAACCCCAGCTGGAGTTTAGTTGGGACAACTGCTGAGCAGCAAGATCCCCTATGGAAATGAAGCCCAAAGCCCTAGGGAAGGGAACCTTAGAACCCAAGGGTAGTACTCACCGGATGCTTAGGGAAGGCAGCCCTCAGTACACTATGTTACTCCTTGCCATCGTGCCACAAACAGCAGGAAACACCACAAGGGCACAAAATCCCGCTAGAATCTGGGACCAGAGTTGCCAACCGCCCCAGTGCACTTCAGCCTACAAACTGAGGTGTGAGTAGCCGGCGCGTAGGTCCAGGGCTGCGCAGAAAAGCTGCGCGGCTGTGGTGAATGACAATTGCTTGTTTGGTTGTTTCCTTTGTTTTCCTTTGGGGAGTTCTATTTCTCTATTCGGTCTTGGGTTTTTTGCATTTTCCTACCACGTGGGGTTTGTTTTGAGATGCCTACCTTTCTGGGTGCCTAACCCTGGTTGATGGCAGACAAGGAATACCCCCAAATACAAGAGGGTCTCCTTAAGCCATTGCTCCCTGTGCTTCTCTGAGGGGGCCAGGTTCCAGCTCTGGTCTCCGGTAGGCAGAACTCCATTGACTGAAACCCCAGACTAATATAGCATATATCATTCCTATAACTCCAGGGAGCTGGAGGGGCTCCCCACAGAAAAACCAATAAAAACAGATATTAATCTGATGAATGAATTAATGTTAATGGAAGGAATTCATGGTTTGTAGATGAATTTATAAACTTTATTTATTCACCATAAATTGCAAATTATTATTATTATTTTAAAGGGAGAAGCTTTATGGACCTGATTGTATCTACAGTAGTTAGTATGAGAATGAAATATGGTGGGTAGAAAGATGGAAAATTTTAATGAATTAATTTCATAAACTAAATATATTTTAGCTCATAAATATTTATAGTGATATACTGTATAGAATATATGATCAAAATGTTGAAATGCTTACATATTTCTTCATTGATTGATAAATTATTTATCTGAAAATGTGGCAGACAATAAAATTTAATTAGTACTTTGCAGATTGAAGAAAAATATTGCAGTGGCAGATTTTGTTGATATAGTACTGTATTTGTTTTCAGCAAATACAGACTAAACCTACACATTAGAAATGGTGAAAATGACAATATTTAGGTCAGTCTTGACTTGATAACTGTCTAGGATAGATCAAAATATTGTCACTTTTTTCTTTGTTAATGGCATGGGGTTTAGTATTTATTTGTTCCAGGCTTATCAATGTGACTTTCTCCATTATATTTTTAAAGTATACTAATAGAATAAATGTTTGGCCAATGAGTTTATAAGGTAGAGAGACAATTTTTATTTTTAAAAAAGAGATATTTTGGCATTATTATATAAACAGAAGTGATAAGGAAATGCAAAAATTAAAGGGTGATATGGAACTTGGAAAATATTTATTTATTATGCAGGGATGAAAAATGTTTCACGGATCCACAGATTTCTGCAGATTTGACTTCAGATCAAACCAATGTCAGTGGAATCAAGAACACCAGACAGACGATTCAGGTATGCTTTTAGGATTAATATTACATATAATTTTGTGAAGTTATAAAAAGAAATCCTTAATAAATACAATGATAGCCGCATTTTTTCTCTTTTACCTTTTGTCCTAAGGCTGGTCAACTGTGTTTTTCCAAGTTCCACTCATTTTTGATTGTGTAATGAATAATGTACTTAGGTGGTGTAAGCATGAGGCAGTGTGGTCCAAAGCATTTATGGAATTGTATGCTGGTAAATTCACATAGGAGAGGGCACAATTTAAGGTTCAACATAAGCAAAAAAACAACATGTTGAATATAGTACATGAGATAGGTAGAAAATATGTAGATGAGAAACAATGATCTGTGCATGAGGTGTTTGAGTAGACTATTCATGGCCAACATGCAGCATATTAGTGTACTAGTGTACAGAATTAGGTATAAAAAGGTGAGATTGTTTCAGAAAAATACCCTTAAATAACATTTACTTGAGTAATGTTTTGATGATTTAATCATATAATATATATATATTTTTAAAATGTTTCTAACAATGCCATTCATATTTATTTCTCTCAACAGACTCAACCAGTAGTAGGATAAGTGATCAGAGCATGAGTTCAGGATATAAATCGCAAAGGCAAGACACGAGTTCTACCACTGTCTCTAACACACTATCTACCACTCCTTCCCCAACCACTAGTCAACACCAACAGTCCTCCAGCAGCCAGGTAATATTAAATGAAAACAAATATAAGCGGAATAGAGAAAATTACTTGTTTTTTATATTCCTTTTTGACTTATGTGTAATGTTCTTTTCAGTGCATTTCATTAATTTTAAGTGGGGCTTGGAAGTAATTACAATACTGTACCACTGATGTTCAGAACTTTAGCCAGAGGTGGTAATATCAACAGCCATTGTAATAGGGGGTTTATTATACAAAAAAGGCTTTCAATTCAATAAACACGTTTAGTTATAATTGGTTTCAATTCAAGTTTCCTCTTTTCTAACTTGGTTCTATCCAAAAAATAACATTATGGGTTTCCATCGAGTTAATACTAAAGTAATAATTCCCTGGAAGAAACAGGATTCATAAACACTATTCAGTCATCAGCACTGCATGGATGACACAAGGTGCTAGAGAGACATTGGAGTGGTACACTGATGAATATTCAAGCCCTTCCAAATTTCAATTTGGTATCACAAGTGACCATCCAGTGGTGACATCAAAATTGCTCATTTGCCTGCCCTTAGGTAGGCCAACTTTTGCAGCTGATGTGACTAAATAGTTTGGAACAATCTCAGTAAGATAGCTTTAGGGAACCATCGGGGGGGGGGGGACTTTCAGGAAAGAGCCAAGAGAAAAGTTTAAATTCTCTAAATACAGTATTTCAAAACTGTGATGGTTAGAAGGAAAAGATGTATTGTAATATGATCAACACATATAAAAATTATGATGAAAATTAATAAGTATGAGCAGAAAGAAATTGTGAAAACTGCAATTTTGAGAACAAAACTACAAAAAGGGTGCTCTCATCCTGTAAATATACTTAGGTAATTACATTTTGATAAAATAAATACTCCCTACCTAAGTAACTAGACACACCCACACATATAGTACACTGTACATATAATGCTGCATTTATTGTTATTTTTGTTTTTATTTTTTATACACATTTTCTATCTCAAAATTTCATTAATATTTTCATTTTCAGGTGGGTATGTGGGGAGGTGAAGGGGAGAGCCAGGCAGTAATGTGGGCAGTCACAGACATGGAAGCTGTACCTCCAGGGGCCATGTTAATCAACCCACAGGTAATTCTTTTTTCAGTTTGTTGCTTTAAATATAATTTTTGCTATGCAAGGAAGTGTGTAAATGTTTTAAATAATGTCAAATTTTTTGAAAGGAGTATTTCTAATGTGGCCCTCTGTAGCTCTCTAGTGGCTTAGCTCTAACATCTACCTGGATTGAACCTGGATGGGGTTCTGGGAGATCCGGCCCAGGTCCAGGTTTGACTTGTGAGATATAGGCATCTATAAAACTGCTAGGCACCAGGAACAGAATCTGGTGTTCTCATAGATGGAAGGAAAGCCACCAAAAAAAGTAAAGGCAGGGCAAAGCAAGTTATTTATCTTAAAGAGAGAAAAGATGGAAGGAAGGGAAATGATAGTTTGATTAACCCTTAAACTGTGCAACACATCATATGATGTGTTGAGTAACTTGCTATAAATTGCGCATCACGTCATATGACGTGTTGTAGTACTACACAGGATTTAAATGGCCCGCGGATACACGGGGTTCACTTCACCTTCATCAGGGCTCTTGTAAACAGATGCCATTTAACCCTTAACAAACCATGCTCTAGTGCAGGGGTCTCTAAACTATGGCCCGCGGGCCACATCCGGCCCGCCACATAATTTCATCCGGCCCGCCAAACAAATCCCTGTGTGGTGGCCTTGAAAAAATAATTACTTGTGTGAACAAACATTTTCCAAAATGAAGTATGTGAAATCTAACTATCGAGCAAATTTGTCTGATGATCACTTGAAATCAATTCTTACAATTGGCTCATCTAATCTGGAACCTGATTTTAATGAAATTTTGAAGTCAAAACGACAGTATCATTCGTCACACTAATTTGGTTGCATAAAACTAAAGGCAGGAATCTACTTAGTTTACCCTAATTTTTTCCAAAAAGATATGTTTTAATTTTTCCATGTTTATACTTTAATATTTGAGGAAATTAAATTACTGGCACTGATTTTTTTTTTTCATTTTTTATTCCTTCGGCCCGCATAAATATGGGAAATATATAATGTGGCCCTTACATTGAAAAGTTTGGAGACCCCTGCTCTAGTGCATCACCAGGTGGGAGCTCAGGTCACCCGCTGGTCTAGCCTTCCTGTCTCCTTACTTGTGTGCCTAATGCCAAACACATCACTAATCATCTGTAAGACTAACACTGTTTTCTGGGAGGTCTCTGAGGTGGCTTCCTGTTGCCACCCACATGGTTTGCTTCACCCAATTCAAGTCACATGAAGTTCTTGAGTCATTAAAAGCCTACCTGGGACCAAAGGCCAAAACCAGGTCTCCTTCTTATCACAGAGATGCAAGGAGAGCAAGGAGTAGTTGGACTCCTTTAGCCTAGAACATGCTAGTGTCACGTAAGGAATTGTTCTGGTCTGTGACTGCATATGCCTTCCTTTGCCAAGTGGTTAAGGATGAGGGTTGGTGCTTGTTCAGCCAAGGTGCTCCCCTTGTGCCTGGTCTACCTACTTGTAATACAGTCCAGGTGGATAATATCCTCTACCCTGGGATTTTTTTTTGTTTACATTACATGTTTAAGTGGACATTATGGCTGTTTTTGCTTCGGTATTTTGGAGGCCAGTGCGTCCAGTATGCAAGTTTGGGTCTCAGAAGCCTAGTGCATCTCCCTAAGGCTTAGCTAGACTTGTACTTAGCTCAGGCAGTTGCTGAATGCCTTATAAGAAAGGGCATTACATTACATTCAACACTGGGTTTCTGGGAGTGCCCCATGTGACCATGAGCCAGAATCTGGCCCCCCTTACAGAAGCATAGAGAGTGGTGGTATTTATGTGCAGTATTACGTTATTTATTTATGTCACCCACCTGGAAAGGCACCCAGAAAATTAACAAAACAAACCACTACTTGCTTCAAACAAGACCGCAGCCTCGAGAACCACCTAAAGAACTCCCCATACTATGTAAACGAATTATAAAAAATTCACAAAAATAGCACCAGCTCATTCGCCACACCTCCCTACTCATTTGGAGGGTGGAGGGTTGCAGCTCACAGTCAGCCAGCTGTTCCACCCTCAGTCCTATTCTGATGGTAGCATGTGCTGTGTTACCTCTCTGTCGCTCTGGCTCAAGTGTTTACGTTCAGCTAAGTGGTGGCTTTTTGCCTTTGTATCTGTTCATGTACACTTTGGTGTAGCATGAGCTATTAGTTAAGAGCACTTGGAGCAGCATGTGTTCAGGGTTCTCTTTCCTGTGCCCCCTTGCACTGCCAGGGAATTATCTTCCTTGGAGTGTTTGGGGGTCACTTCCTTAGGGGTCCTCCTCGCTTGTAGTGGTCCTCACCTTAGGTGAGTCAGTTGTCTTTGGCATTCTGTCTTTCCTCGGGCTGGGAGTGATTTTGACTGGCAAAGGGGCTCTCTGGTTTCTCACAAGCTGCAATTACAGCACACTGAGGTTGGCCTTCACTGCTGCAGGAGACAGGCTGTGTTGGCTTACTTGTACATATCTCTGTTAGCAATACTTGCATTGTCTACAACAAGCATAGCATCCCAGTGCTTGGGTGTCCTGCTTAGGTTTCCCTTCAGGTCCTGGAATTTCCCTGTGGGTGAGGTTGTCCTATGGATGTTTTCCCTGAACCCGCACTTGCTTCATGCGAGTTTGAGGGTTGCACATCTTCAGTGCCACGTGGCAATGTTCATTCCTAACTAGCGAGCGCTAGTTTCATTAATTTGTGATAGTTTGTTTACATTGTTGGGGGAGTTCTTTTGGCAGCTTTGAGGCTGTGGTCTCATTCTAACCATGCATTAGTCTGTTTTGTTTTGCTACCTTTATGGGTGCCTTTCCTGGTTGTGGCAGACATGAATAACTTTAACTGTAAGATGTTCATAGTGCCTCCACTCCCTGTGCTTGTCTGAGGGGGCCAAGTTCTGGCCCCGGTAGGCCAATAAGAACTCTGCAGCTGATAGCACCTAGTAGTATGGCACTAAATCAGTGTAATAGCTTCAGTGAACCACTGGGGCTCACCCAGAAGATGGTGTTTCATTACATTCAATGTTGGTATTTTGATCTTCGTGCAATAGCCTGTCTAAAATGTAGCTGCAGGTCAAGAGTTAGATGCAAATATATTTAATAATGTAATAAAGCATAATATATTTTTTTAATACAGTAACATAAATAGGGAATACTGTCATTTTGTTTCTAATTTGTGCTCATTCCTACAATTTATTAAAATTATAGTTAACCCTTAAACTGCGCATGGCGTATTTATACGCCATGAGTAACATGTCCCAGTGCGCATGGCATATATATACGCTATAGGGTGCCAGGCACGATTCAAATGGCCCGTGGCTACACGGGTTCACATTAGCTTCCTCAGGGCTAATGTGAACCATGGCGTCTTCCTCTTGTAAACAGACGCCATGTTTAAAAAAAATCGTGGGCAATATTCTACGGTGTGAGAGCCACAGTATTGTTGGAGCAACCAAGGCTGGCAGACACAGCATGAGCGAACAGCATTGCTGTTCAGCTTGTGACCACAGCATCACCGAAAAATGTCAAAATAAATATATAACTGCTATTATTTAGTGATGACTGTATTACAGATGACCCCTGAAACCCCTGGCCCTGGAAACCCCCTTTGGGGCTCAGTGGAGAAGACCTCTGTCCCACCTCCCTTGTGTGAGTTGAAAGTTGCTCTGTTCTCCTGGTCTCAGGGCGACACTCACCGTCTGCCTCCGCCTTGCTGCCTGTGCTTTGCAACCATCCTGGTCTCCCGCTGGGTGCCCATGGCCGTCTGTGGTCCCGGAAGCGCAGTTTTTTGCGTTTGTTTCCGGTCTGTTCTTTCCCCGGGTTCGCCTGTGAATGGTGTTTTGTCTGGGTTTGTCAGCCGTGTTCTTGGGCTCGGCTGCTGTGTTCTTAACTCCTGCCTCGTGATGTTCGTGGCTTTGCTGCTCTCGCTGGCCGTCTGGATGACGTCGTTCGAGCAGTCTTTCGGGCATGGATCTTTTGGTGTTCGTGTCGGGGGCCTTTGCTGCTCGTTGTTCTTGTGTTGTTCCCAGGGACTTTCCAGGGGCTGTGTG
>WNGS01165339.1:18263493-18285946 GCA_020271785.1 Procambarus virginalis | reverse complement strand
CGCCTTGGGTTGGCTGTTGCTGCCGGTGTATCGCTTCCAGGGGAGGGGTGCGTGGTGTCCGCCTCCCGGTTCCGTCCCTTTTGATCTTCCTCTGTGGGTAGTTAGCTCCGGGGAGCCGACGGGGCTCCCCCCAGAAAACCAGCGTTGAATGTAATGAAACGCCATTTTCTGGGTGAGTCCTGGAGGCTCCCCGGCAACCCTCCCTCCCTCCGGTCGGCGTTTTTTTTCGCGTGTCTTGACATCCAGCCTCAGAACTGATGGGTGGATAGCCGGCGTGGGAGGTCTGGGGCTCCCCCTTCCCCCTCCCGGGGAGGGGGGAGCTGCGCAGACAGCGGCGCGGTGACGTGTGACGTCATACTAGTTTGCTTGTTTTTCTGTTGGGGAGTTCTATCCACTAGTTTGGCTTTTGGTAGCAATTTTAACCAGAATAGGGGTTTGTTTTGGGGCGCTTACCTTTCTGGGTGCCTGTCCCGGTCGATGGCAGACATAGAATGCTTCCAATCACACGGGGGCTTCTATAGGCCATTGCTCCCCTTGCCTCTCTGAGGGGGCCCGGTTCTGGCCGTGGTCCCCGGTAGGCCTAAGAACTCCATACACATGACTGATGCCAAAGTCTGACATTAGCATATCAGCCTGGGATAGCTCCGGGGAGCCTCCGGGACTCACCCAGAAAATGGCGTTTCATTACATTCAACGCTGGTTTTTTCCCATATTGGGCGCGTTACAAGGTGCCGGAGTCTTCCTGGCTGGCAGGCTGCCTTTTCTTTCGTTGGGGATTGGCATTCGTCCTGTCGGTCTGCGCACTTGAATGGCGAAAGTTGCCTACAGTCGTTCAGGTTTTCCTGGGGGGTGAGTAGGAGCACCTCATGCGTGCTTGTTCGCCCCCGTCCTTCCTTATGATGGTGGTCAGGTGCGGCTTCATGTGCAGGTTCCCTCCCTTTCGGCATCCCTAGTGGCCGAGGATTTGGGCGCCCATGGGCACTTGGCTTCGGTTTTGTGCTTCTTTTTCCTGCTGGAGCTGTCTTCGAACTGGCTTGTGGTGGGTGTGGAGGAACTGGGTTGTGGGACAGTGTCCAGTGTGCTTGCATCAGTAGCTTGGGTGCTGGCTGCCTTGGTGAAGTTGTATGCGCTGTTTCTGAGGGAGGCGGTGTCTGTTCTTCGCTTCTCGCCTCGCGTGCTGACAGGCGGTGCTCCTCCATTTTTTTTAATCATCTTGGGCCCTGGCTCATAGATTTTCATCCCCTTTTTGTCCGTTGCTGTTTGTAGAGTCTGCTGTGGTGCATTTTCTGCAGGCGACTTCGTCTAGTTGACAGCCTATGTCAAACTGGTAGGTTCTCCAGGAGGGGGATGGGGGGCCTGGAGGTCCTGCCCGGAAGGGTTGAGCCAAGTCTATTGGTTCCTAAGGTCATCGTAAGCCAGTAGTGCCAGATTCGGGACTGGACCTCCTGCTGAGTCGTTGGCTCAGTGATCACTCTGAGCATCAGTTGGGCTCTTGTAGGGTTCGTCGGCCTTTTCACGGTTCGCCCTTTTGGCGGGGCGATAGGGGGGCAGGCTCGCGCTGTTTGTTCTCGCCTGGTCCCACGATTTGTGGGCAATTCGGGGCCTTTCCCTCCGGCCTGCGGTGGCATTGCTTCTTTCCTTCTTCTTTGGGGGGACTGGGGCTTGCAGGATGGGCCTCTTACCCTGCGCTCTGTCAGGTCATCCTGGAGTGGGTTTCCTGCCTCTTTTCAGTTCCGAAACGGGACTGGGAAGATCTGCGATTCATACTGAACTTGTCCTGTATGATCCCCTGGGTCTTTTGCCCCTCCTTTCAGATGTCCACTCTGTCTTGGGTCCGGCTGCTTTTGACGCGTGGATGGTGTCTCTGGACCTCTGGAACGCATATTAGCACATCTCGAGTCATTCGGTGTTCAGAGACTGGTTCAGTTTTGTCGTGGAGTGACAGACATACAGCTTTCTTTGCCTTCTTTCCAGTATGGATCTGGCACCTCGCGTGTCCACATGCCTTAACCGGGTCGTAGTGACCCGTTTGAGTTCTGGCTTACCTCGACAATTGGCTGGTGTGGGCTCCCAGCCAATTCGCATGTCTGCTCGCCAAGGATTTGGTTCTTTACCAGCTCGCCGGGTTCGGGTTCTTGGTGTACTGGAAGTTCCATTTGGTTCTCTCTCAAGTTTGGACTGGGCTGGTTCTTGTGTGGGACTCTCGGACCGCTTCCTTGTCTCTCTCTGGTGGCATTGTTGCAGCTGCAGCCTCGCTTATGACTGTTTTTGGAGGGCACCCGGGTTATGCGTTGGTTGTTTGGGCAGCAGTGCGTGAGCCGGATCTTGGCCATGCTGGTCTACCAATCGGGTCGGATCTGGCTTCGGAGGATGTTCTGGTTCTTCGGGGGTGTCCCTTCTGCCGTTCTCGTGATCGCTGTATTCGGATCCTGGGAGCTTTGTGTCGGCTGCTGTATCGCCGGCTTCCTCTGAGGGTTTTTTCGGGGTTCTATGCGCCGACGCCTCCCCAAGCCCTCACTCAATGTGCCTTGTGTCTCTGCTCGGGTTTTGTGACCAGTGCTCACCAGGCCAGCCAGAGTCGGTGGGGTCCATCCTTCCATTGGGCTCACAGCACTGTGCAGGAGTTCGCGGTGGTGTGACATTTGCTTCAGACGTCCTGGCGGTTAGCCTGTCTCTGTTCATTCCCCTATCCATGGAATGGACGGTCGACACAGACTCGTTCAGTTGGCTCTGCCAGATGTACGAGCACCTAGAGGTGGACCTCTTCGCATCAACTTGGTTGAGGCATCTTCCGGTGTATGTGGCGCCCTTCCCAGACTGTGAGGCAATCGGGGTCAATGCCTTTCGGCTGGACTGGTCGAGTTGGGGTTACTTGTACCTCATCCCACCGGTTCGGTTGTTGCTCCGGGTCCTGGTTAGCTCAGAGATACTTACCAGGGATGAATAGTCTTATTGGCTCTTTGGTGGCCGGCCCAGCCCTGGTTTTCAGGTGCTTCTTGGTCGATGTCCGAACCTGAGGGTCTTCCCGCGGCTCCGCCTTTTTCTGCAGATCGGTCCATTCCGGTATGTGGCTGGTTCGATCTTCTCTGCTTCTCACGTCTGGTCTTTTTGACGCGGGTTTGTCACCACTTGTATGGTGATCAGGTGACTTAGTTGGTGTCCCACCTGCGAGTTTCGTCTCGATAGCAGTATGAGATTTCCTGGTGGTCTTGTCGGCACTTATATCTTCGTAGGTTATCTTTGTTTCCTGGTTATGTTGGTTTGTCCTTTCTCTCTTGGTTGTTTCAGGACCATCTTCTTATGCCAGATACTGTCGCCTCGTTTCGGGTGGTGCTTGCGGAGCCGCTGCAGCTTGCATTTGGGGTGGATGTCACTTCTGCTCCATTCCGCAAGCTTTCTCGAGCGTTGTTTTCACTTCCGGCCTGCTCATGCGCCACCTGAGCTGTCCTGGTCATTGCACCAGGTGCTCTCTTCTCCCTTCTCCCTGGTTAGGGGTGGTCCCCTCGGTTCAGGACTGTTTTTATACGGCTCTTTTCTTGTTGGCATTGGCCTCTGGGGGTCTGGTTGGAGAATATCTTGCTCTCCTCCGACGCGTGGTTTTCTGCTCTTTCACTCCCAGTGGTTTTTTTCTTTGTTTGTAGTCGTCTCCTTTTTTTCTGGCGAAGAATGAGTCTGCTGCTTTCCGGAGAGGTCCTTAGGTTGTTGATGCTTGATTGGTTCGGCCGTGGGTGCATCATGTTTTTGTCTGTTTATGGCTCTTCACCGTTATTTGCACTTTACGGCCTCTCTGGCAGAGGACACGCTTTGGGTTGACCCAATTTCCCCTTTTTCCCTATTCCAGGGCGCAGGTCTCCCAGGTTGTCTGCAGGATTATTCGGTCCAGCCAGCCTGTGGTCTTTTCCCGTGCCCACGCCGTTCGTAAGTTTGGCATTCAGCTGCTGTTTGGCTAATGTCCTGGCCTATCTTTTGGGCACGGAGCTATTGGAGGTCGAACAGGGTCCTGGTTGCATGTTACCTTGTTAATGTTCCTAGTTTTTCTCAGACATGTATAGTCTTGGGTCGCAAGTTGTGGCTTGTTGTCTCGACTTTGAGTTGAGGAGCAAGTGACAACTGCCTCCTGGGTGAGTCCCTTTTCTTCTTATCTTTGGTTAGGTGGCTCCAGGCAGCCAAAGGGGGCTCTCCACAGAAAACCAGCATTGAATGCAATGAAACGCCATTTTCTGGGTGAAACCCAGAGGCTCCCTGGCATCCTCTCCCTTCCTCTGGTTGGCGGTTTTTTGCGTTTTTTATACTCAGCCTCTGAACTGAGCACAGTTGCTGGCGTGGAGGTCTTGGACCCCCCATTCCCCTGCCGGGGATGGGGAGTTGTGCAGACGGATGCGCGGCGGTTGTGGTGACGTCATGCTTGTTTCCTTGTTTTTGATTGGGGGAGTTCTGTTTGCTAGTAAGGCTTTCGGTTTGTAATTTTTGACCAGCAGTAGTTTGTCTTGAGATTTCTACCTTTCTGGGTGCCTAACCTGGTAGATGGCAGACAAAGACTGCTTCCAATTACACGGGGGTGTCTTTAGGCCATTGCTCCTCGGGCCTCTCTTGTGCGGGCCAGGTTCTGGCACTGGTCCCCAGTAGGCTTAGAACTCCCTTGATTGACTGTTGCCATGGTCTAATATATACACACATCAGCCTGGTATAGCTCCGGGGAGCCTCCGGGTCTCACCCAAAAAAATGGCGTTTCATTGCATTCAATGCTGGTATTTTTAGAGATTTTGAGATCATACAGTATTTTTAGTAGATTTACAGTTTGGCCATTAGATCATTCCCTAGACATTAGATTTTATGTAATTAGATTTTATTACTTTTCATGAAACTCATGTGGAAATAATGTAGAAATAGTTCGTGTCCTATGTACACAAGTATGATCATTCTTTTCAATTTTTTTTAGAGTGGACAGCCTTATATGAATTCTGATGGGTCAGTATATCGTTTTGACCCAAACAATCCACCTCAGCTCAGTCCTGGTGCTAATGGTAATAGTTCCAGTAGTGGGAGCTCACGGGAAAAAGAATCGCCAACAAATAAGGATACAACCACTCAACCATCAGGTATGTTGTGATTTTAATCATTATTATCACATTAATTACTTTCAGTAGGTGAGGAGAATCTTAGTAGACAGAAGAGCATATACAGGCAAACCTCAAAAATTCAGATTATATTGTTCCGGCCCAATTTGTGGCGCCATGAAGTTGTTTAGCTGAGATTGCTTCATACTGAAAGTGGACCAATTTCTGGGTGAGCCCAAGTGGCTTCCTAACATCCTCCTTCCCTTCAGGTTCTCTTTGAGGGGGGGAGGGGGGGAGGGTTGCATCATTGTTGAACTGATGGTTCCGGCAGTTGGCTGACCCCCTGGCTGCCTGCCTCTTCCCTTAAACAAGGGGGGGGGAGAGGTGAGGTTAACAAGCTGGTGCTAGTTTCGTGAAATTTCAATCCCTTGTTCACATTGTTGGAGTGAGTTCTATAGCTATTTCTTGAGGCTGTGGTGTTGTTTAAAGCCAGCAGTGGATTGTTTGTTTTGCTGGCTTTCAGGGTGCCTTCCTCAGTGGTTGCATAATTGAATAACCTAATGTATAAATGCCACTGCTCCCTGCACCTCTGTAAAGGGGGCCAGGTTCTGGCTTTTAGTCTCCAGTAGGCCCTAGAGTCTGCGACGGATGGGACCTAAAGTATGGCACACTATCAGAAATAGTAGCTTCAAGGAGTCACCGGGGCTCACCCAGAAATTGACATTTCATTGCATTCAGCACTGTTGTATTTTATTTTATTTATTTATTTATTTATTATTTATTTATTTATTTATTTATTTATTTATTTAGACTTAGTGTGACAGTTAGTGTGATTTTCCACAGGCAGTTCAAGTGGAAGCATAACAACATGTATACCTCAAATTCCAGCTGTTTCTCCACCTCCTCCACATGAATTGCCTCCACCTGTCTCAACCAGTGTCCGGAGTCCACCTAGTAAACAGCACAGTCTACAGCAAGCTTCACCTGAGCCTGTACAAAGTATGTCGTGAAATATTTTCTATTATTTCTTAATGATGCCTCAGTAAATGCAGATATTTAATGTTTATTTTTGGAACTATAATTATTTTAGGAACTATATTATAGTTCCTATTCTTGGAGACAAGAATCCTGTACTGCACTTAGGCTTATTGAGGTCCCCCTAGGTCAACTACTGATCTTGCTCCAGGATGTAACCCACAGCAGTTGTGGGTTATATAATATACAGGATGGTCCTTCTCTTAAGGGCCTAGAAGAATGTTCGTAAAGCGAGTGTTAGTAAAGCGGGAACACTCTGTATATGTAAAAAAGCAGACATAATTCCAGTCTAGAGATAATTGATCCAATAATAGACAATATGCCATCAAACAGGAAGATCCTATGTAACAAATCAATTTTGTTTCTGGGGGGGCCCCCCTTCGGCTCTCAGGAGCCAACCAGGCTGATAAGAATGTATTAGACCCTGGCATCAGTCAATGCCCATGGAGTTCTGGGCCTACTGAAACCACAAGCCAGAACCTGGTCCCTCTCATAGGGGCACGAGAAGCAATGGCCTATAGAACCCCCGGGTGGTTGGAAACATTCTATATCTGCCATCGACCAGGTCAGGCACCAGATAAGTAAGCTCCCCAAAAGAAACCCCTATTCTGGTTAAAATATTGCTGCTGAAAGCCGAACTAGTGGACAGAACTCCGCAAATGAAAGCGAGCAAACAAGCAAATTGATGACTTGGTTGGTTAAGGGACAGGGGTGCATCATGTTTGTGTCCAGTAGCGGCTCTCCACCATTACCTGCGTGCCACGGCCTCAGTGACGGGAATGTGCTTTAGGTGGACCCGGTTTCCCTTCTTCCCTGTTCCAGGGNTGACATCAAAATTGCTCATTTGCCTGCCCTTAGGTAGGCCAACTTTTGCAGCTGATGTGACTAAATAGTTTGGAACAATCTCAGTAAGTAGCTTTAGGGAACCATCGGGGGGGGGGGGGACTTTCAGGAAAGAGCCAAGAGAAAAGTTAAATTCTCTAAATACAGTATTTCAAAACTGTGATGGTTAGAAGAAAAGATGTATTGTAATATGATCAACACATATAAAAATTATGATGAAAATTAATAAGTATGAGCAGAAAGAAATTGTGAAAACTGCAATTTGAGAACAAAACTACAAAAAGGGTGCTCTCATCCTGTAAATATACTTAGGTAATTACATTTTGATAAAATAAATACTCCCTACCTAAGTAACTAGACACACCCACACATATAGTACACTGTACATATAATGCTGCATTTATTGTTATTTTGTTTTTATTTTTTATACACATTTTCTATCTCAAAATTTCATTAATATCATTTTCGGTGGGTATGTGGGGAGGTGAAGGGGAGAGCCAGGCAGTAATGTGGGCAGTCACAGACATGGAAGCTGTACCTCCAGGGCCATGTTAATCAACCCACAGGTAATTCTTTTTTCAGTTTGTTGCTTTAAATATAATTTTGCTATGCAAGGAAGTGTGTAAATGTTTTAAATAATGTCAAATTTTTGAAAGGAGTATTTCTAATGTGGCCCTCTGTAGCTCTCTAGTGGCTTAGCTCTAACATCTACCTGGATTGAACCTGGATGGGGTCTGGGAGATCCGGCCCAGGTCCAGGTTTGACTTGTGAGATATAGGCATCTATAAAAAATGCTAGGCACGGAACAGAATCTGGTGTTCTCATAGATGGAAGGAAAGCCACCAAAAAAAGTAAAGGCAGGGCAAAGCAAGTTATTTATCTTAAAGAGAGAAAAGATGGAAGGAAGGGAAATGATAGTTTGATTAACCTTAAACTGTGCAACACATCATATGATGTGTTGAGAGTAACTTGCTATAAATTGCGCATCACGTCATATGACGTGTTGTAGTACTACACAGGATTTAAATGCCCGCGGATACCGGGGTTCACTTACTTCATCAGGGCTCTTGAAAAAACAGATGCCATTTAAACCCTTAACCCTTAACATGCTCGGGGTCTAATATCCTGCTATCCGCACAGGCGCATGTCATTTTGAAAAAAAAAAATTATTTTTTCTTCCTAACCTGTTAATTTGTGTTCACTGATCACGGGAAAAATAATAAAAAATCGTAAGTGCCATATATTGCCCGCTATAGGGGGGGAAGTCTGGCAAATTATAGGCGCTGACTCAGCATGCGTCCCAGGCGGTCTGTTGCTCGCCAGCTGTCAGGCCAGAGTTGCCACAAAGAGATAATTACCTAATTATTTCAATGTCTCTGATTGATGTTTCATAGTTTTTTTGCTGTAATATTATTCAATAGTGTGTAGTTTGATATATTTATATAATAAAATGAGTGAATCATTGCTGTACTCAAAAATATGGTGTGCATATTGTTGATTCAGTTATGTTCATCAATCAGTGAACAAATACTTTGTCGGTTATTACACTATAAGCACAGGTTATATATAAGTATCTGCATGTTTTGTTCACTATAACGAACCACTAAGTAGCTATTATGAGTCAAAAAGTAACGAGGAGTGACCGCCGTGTACCAGCCAGCCACTCCCGCCCTCCCTCCAGTCATCTGACTCGCCCACATTCTCCTCCCACAATACTGTTTTTGCTATAATTCACTATATACAGATGGTATATATAAGTATCTACATGTTTTGTTCACCATAACTGTACATCTAAGCTTGTATGGTGAGTAAATGCACAAAGACATAGGACCTAACACAGTCAGCTGATGGCTGCCTCCCTCAAGGCCACACACTAATATTTCTCCTCCAACAATACTGTGTGATTATTACGCTATATACACACATTATAAATAAATATCTACCTGTTTTATTCACCATACTTGTACAAATAAACTGGTATGGTGCCCAAAGACATCGTGGTATCCAGTAAACAACACCGTCGTCTGCACGGTGGCGTCGTGCAGACGACGCCACCGCCCTCACCAAAATGGCGGCTCCAAACCTTCTCTTGCTGTTTATACCCTCTATACACACGTTATATATAAGTATCTACATTTGTGTTCACTATAGCGAACCACTAAGCTGGTATGCTGAGTGCAGTCAATAAAAGGTGGCCACACACAGTCAGAAAACATCGCCACCACCCTCCCTCCCACAGCATTACTCCTCCCTCCATGGCGCACAGCGCTAAATATCATCGCAATCCTGCTATTATCAGAACCCTGGTCACTTTTATCACAGTCAGGGGTCCTCTGTAATAATATCATCGCTACATAATAGCATGAACAAGTATTTTTTGGCATTTTTAGGCGATGCTGTGGTCACAAGCTGAACAGCAGTGCTGTGAGCTCAGGCTGCGTGCGTCAGGCTTGGTAGCTTACGCGATACTGAGGCCCCTAACACCCGGGAGTTTGGCCCACGATTTTTTTTAAAAATGGCGTCTGTTTACAAGAGCCCTGATGAAGGTGTGGTGAACCCCGTGTATCCGCGGGCCGTTTAAATCTTGCGTAGTACTCCAACACATCATATGACGTGAAGAGCAGTTGACTGGTAAAACGCCTAGCACGTCATATGATGTGATGCGCACTTTAAGGGTTAACAAACCATGCTCTAGTGCAGGGGTCTCTAAACTATGGCCCGCGGGCCACATCCGGCCCGCCACATAATTTCATCCGGCCCGCCAAACAAATCCCTGTGTGGTGGCCTTGAAAAAATAATTACTTGTGTGAACAAACATTTTCCAAAATGAAGTATGTGAAATCTAACTATCGAGCAAATTTGTCTGATGATCACTTGAAATCAATTCTTACAATTGGCTCATCTAATCTGGAACCTGATTTTAATGAAATTTTGAAGTCAAAACGACAGTATCATTCGTCACACTAATTTGGTTGCATAAAACTAAAGGCAGGAATCTACTTAGTTTACCCTAATTTTTTCCAAAAAGATATGTTTTAATTTTTCCATGTTTATACTTTAATATTTGAGGAAATTAAATTACTGGCACTGATTTTTTTTTTTTTCATTTTTTATTCCTTCGGCCCGCATAAATATGGGAAATATATAATGTGGCCCTTACATTGAAAAGTTTGGAGACCCCTGCTCTAGTGCATCACCAGGTGGGAGCTCAGGTCACCCGCTGGTCTAGCCTTCCTGTCTCCTTACTTGTGTGCCTAATGCCAAACACATCACTAATCATCTGTAAGACTAACACTGTTTTCTGGGAGGTCTCTGAGGTGGCTTCCTGTTGCCACCCACATGGTTTGCTTCACCCAATTCAAGTCACATGAAGTTCTTGAGTCATTAAAAGCCTACCTGGGACCAAAGGCCAAAACCAGGTCTCCTTCTTATCACAGAGATGCAAGGAGAGCAAGGAGTAGTTGGACTCCTTTAGCCTAGAACATGCTAGTGTCACGTAAGGAATTGTTCTGGTCTGTGACTGCATATGCCTTCCTTTGCCAAGTGGTTAAGGATGAGGGTTGGTGCTTGTTCAGCCAAGGTGCTCCCCTTGTGCCTGGTCTACCTACTTGTAATACAGTCCAGGTGGATAATATCCTCTACCCTGGGATTTTTTTTTGTTTACATTACATGTTTAAGTGGACATTATGGCTGTTTTTGCTTCGGTATTTTGGAGGCCAGTGCGTCCAGTATGCAAGTTTGGGTCTCAGAAGCCTAGTGCATCTCCCTAAGGCTTAGCTAGACTTGTACTTAGCTCAGGCAGTTGCTGAATGCCTTATAAGAAAGGGCATTACATTACATTCAACACTGGGTTTCTGGGAGTGCCCCATGTGACCATGAGCCAGAATCTGGCCCCCCTTACAGAAGCATAGAGAGTGGTGGTATTTATGTGCAGTATTACGTTATTTATTTATGTCACCCACCTGGAAAGGCACCCAGAAAATTAACAAAACAAACCACTACTTGCTTCAAACAAGACCGCAGCCTCGAGAACCACCTAAAGAACTCCCCATACTATGTAAACGAATTATAAAAAATTCACAAAAATAGCACCAGCTCATTCGCCACACCTCCCTACTCATTTGGAGGGTGGAGGGTTGCAGCTCACAGTCAGCCAGCTGTTCCACCCTCAGTCCTATTCTGATGGTAGCATGTGCTGTGTTACCTCTCTGTCGCTCTGGCTCAAGTGTTTACGTTCAGCTAAGTGGTGGCTTTTTGCCTTTGTATCTGTTCATGTACACTTTGGTGTAGCATGAGCTATTAGTTAAGAGCACTTGGAGCAGCATGTGTTCAGGGTTCTCTTTCCTGTGCCCCCTTGCACTGCCAGGGAATTATCTTCCTTGGAGTGTTTGGGGGTCACTTCCTTAGGGGTCCTCCTCGCTTGTAGTGGTCCTCACCTTAGGTGAGTCAGTTGTCTTTGGCATTCTGTCTTTCCTCGGGCTGGGAGTGATTTTGACTGGCAAAGGGGCTCTCTGGTTTCTCACAAGCTGCAATTACAGCACACTGAGGTTGGCCTTCACTGCTGCAGGAGACAGGCTGTGTTGGCTTACTTGTACATATCTCTGTTAGCAATACTTGCATTGTCTACAACAAGCATAGCATCCCAGTGCTTGGGTGTCCTGCTTAGGTTTCCCTTCAGGTCCTGGAATTTCCCTGTGGGTGAGGTTGTCCTATGGATGTTTTCCCTGAACCCGCACTTGCTTCATGCGAGTTTGAGGGTTGCACATCTTCAGTGCCACGTGGCAATGTTCATTCCTAACTAGCGAGCGCTAGTTTCATTAATTTGTGATAGTTTGTTTACATTGTTGGGGGAGTTCTTTTGGCAGCTTTGAGGCTGTGGTCTCATTCTAACCATGCATTAGTCTGTTTTGTTTTGCTACCTTTATGGGTGCCTTTCCTGGTTGTGGCAGACATGAATAACTTTAACTGTAAGATGTTCATAGTGCCTCCACTCCCTGTGCTTGTCTGAGGGGGCCAAGTTCTGGCCCCGGTAGGCCAATAAGAACTCTGCAGCTGATAGCACCTAGTAGTATGGCACTAAATCAGTGTAATAGCTTCAGTGAACCACTGGGGCTCACCCAGAAGATGGTGTTTCATTACATTCAATGTTGGTATTTTGATCTTCGTGCAATAGCCTGTCTAAAAATGTAGCTGCAGGTCAAGAGTTAAGATGCAAATATATTTAATAATGTAATAAAGCATAGTATATTTTTTTAATACAGTAACATAAATAGGGAATACTGTCATTTTGTTTCTAATTTGTGCTCATTCCTACAATTTATTAAAATTATAGTTAACCCTTAAACTGCGCATGGCGTATTTATACGCCATGAGTAACATGTCCCACAGTGCGCATGGCATATATATACGCTATAGGGTGCCAGGCACGATTCAAATGGCCCGTGGCTACACGGGTTCACATTAGCTTCCTCAGGGCTAATGTGAACCATGGCGTCTTCCTCTTGTAAACAGACGCCATGTTTAAAAAAAATCGTGGGCAATATTCTACGGTGTGAGAGCCACAGTATTGTTGGAGCAACCAAGGCTGGCAGACACAGCATTAGCGAACAGCATTGCTGTTCAGCTTGTGACCACAGCATCACCGAAAAATGTCAAAATAATATATAACTGCTATTATTTAGTGATGACTGTATTACAGATGACCCCTGAAACCCCTGGCCCTGGAAACCCCCTTTGGGGCTCAGTGGAGAAGACCTCTGTGTCCCACCTCCCCTTGTGTGAGTTTGAAAGTTGCTCTGTTCTCCTGGTCTCAGGGCGACACTCACCGTCTGCCTCCGCCTTGCTGCCTGTTAGGGTCAGTGACACCTATGACCCGGAGTCCTATGAGTGGTGTTCTTTGCTTGTACTCCATTCACTCAGTCCACTGAGACTGATATTCGGGTGCAGGCATCTTTAGCTTTGCTTGCAAGGTTTAGGTTGCAGCAACGTGCGAGGTTGGTTGTCTTTCTGGATGCCCTGCAGCTGCCTCGCTGAATTATACTGGTTGTAGACTCGGCGGCTTCGGGGATTGCCCCTTCCGGATTGGCGGCGGAGGCATTCGAGCCTGGTCCACCTGCCGGAGCTTTTTGGGACATGCCAGTGGGCCCCCTTCATCCCTGCTTTTCCAGTGGACTCTGCTTTTTCTCCAAATGCAGAGGGTTTGGAGGATGGCTCGGGCCCATGTCCTGACGTGGAGGATTCCAGGGCTGGGGGAGGAGTTGACTTGGGGGGCCTGGGGTTCCACTTGTTCCTGCTTGGGTGTTTGGTACCCTCGGCACGAGGCTTGTTGTTACAGGGGGAGTGGTTTTCCTATCCCCCCTCCCTGTACGATTTTGTTATGAGTTCGGCTCCTTCCCGGGTTTGGTTCCGAATTCCCTTGGTTCTTTGGTTCCCTCCTTCTGGAGATTTTGGCTTCCCGCATCCCACCAAGGAAGGTGTGGGAGGCCCTTGTGGCTTACCTTCTGGGAGATCCGGATTACGTCTTGATAATGAAGTTGCCTTCTTTGAGTTAGGCTCTTTTCTGGGGGAGCCCCGTCGGCTCCCCGGAGCTATCCCAGGCTGATATGCTAATGTCAGACTTTGGCATCAGTCATGTGTATGGAGTTCTTAGGCCTACCGGGGACCACGGCCAGAACCGGGCCCCCTCAGATAGGCAAGGGGAGCAATGGCCTATAGAAGCCCCCGTGTGATTGGAAGCATTCTATGTCTGCCATCGACCGGGACAGGCACCCAGAAAGGTAAGCGCCCCAAAACAAACCCCTATTTTGGTTAAAATTGCTACCAAAAGCCAAAATAGAACTCCCCAACAGAAAAACAAGCAAACTAGTATGACGTCACACGTCACTGCGCCGCTGTCTGCGCAGCTCCCCCCTCCCCGGGAGGGGGAAGGGGGAGCCCCAGACCTCCCATGCCGGCTATCCACCCATCAGTTCTTTGGCTGATGCTATAGGCACCGGTTATGTGCTCCGGCTCCAGTGTTTGTTTCAGCACTGTACCTAGAGTGTGGTGTCTGTTTTTCTAGGTGGTGCGTGAGCCGGGAGTGATTCTCCAGTACTCGGGCTGCATGCGCCTAGGGTTCCCATCCCTAGGTGCCCTGTAAGTACTGCCCTTGGGACTTGGGGCCACCTTCCACAAGTTCCTTGGGGTCTGCCCCTGCTAGGCCGTTTACTGCTTGGTTTTCGGCCGCTCTTTGTGTGCTCGGGTGTTCTGTCTCCCTTGTTCGCCTTAGAGTAAGGGGCAGTTTTGCACTGGTGGGGCGCAGGGTACTGTGCAGCTTGTCTTTCCCAATCATAGCGGCCGGCTCTGTTCCGCTTGGGTACGCTGTCCTCTTGCGGGGTTTTCTTTTTCTTTTTGTTTATCTACCTGGTGGGGGGGTCTGCCTTCGTTCTTGCCCCTGGTGTCCCTTGTGTTCTGAGTTTTCTGGTGGTACCCCCTGCTTGGTCCCCGTGAGTGTACACGTCCCGGGGGTTCAGCTCTTAGAAAGTTGTTTGGTAGTTTTGGGTGCCGGTTAGCAGTACCCTGCCTGGGATTACCTGAGCGCGAGTCCTCTTATAGTAAACGCTCGGGACCCTGGGAAACCCCTGGGGGCGCGAGGGTTCGATGGATGTGACCCCAGAGCCCCCCCCTCGCTTCCAGCGAGTTTGAGGGTTGCTCACCCCTTGTCTCTGGGTGACTCTGTTTTGCCTCCGTCTGCTGCCTGTGGGGTCGGTGACACCTTCGACCCAGAGTCCTGCGAGTTTGTTGCTCGTTGTGGCTCGCTTACCCAGTTGTGCACAGCTGGTGCGGGCAGCAGGGGCGTTGCACTTGAGCCTTGGTGGTGGCAACGCTCTCGTGGTAACTCCCCGGGAGCCCCGGGGCTGCCCCGTTTTGGTTCTTGTTTTTCCCCTGGATTCCCCTTCCTGCCTGCATCCGGTTCCTTACCGTCTGTAGGTTCAGGGCGGGGTTTGTTGGTGTTGAGACTCGGGCAGTCTTGGGGAAATCCCCTTCCAGGGTAGTGACGGGGGCATTTGAGCCTGTTCCTCCAGCCGTGTTGTAAGAGTCTGCCAGTGGGCTCCCTTCCTTCGTGTTTTCACGGCTGCCCCGGTTTTCTGGTACGGCCGGGGCTTTGGGGGGACGGCTCGGCCCCGGGGCCTGTCGTGTGGTTCCCGGGGCTGGGGAGGGGCTGACTTGGGAGGCCTTAATGCCCGTTGGACCCCGTGGGGGTTTTTCTCCCCCTCTAGGCGGGGCTTGTGGTTACGGCGGAGTAGGGTTTTNAACCACAGGTCAGAGAACTTTTGAGATTCTGTGACAAATTCCCGCTCAATCAACAGATTACAGAACCAACTAGGAACGAAAACACGCTAGACTTGATATTCACAAACAATGATGAACTAATCAGAGACATTACAATCTCAGATACTTCATACTCAGACCATAAGCTCATTGAAGTACGAACTAGCATAAATAACGGTACTAGGTCTAAGAGACCCAACAAGCGAGAAGGAATATCAATCAATTCAATTTCAACAATAAGAGGATTGGACTGGAAAAAATAAATGTAGACCTTGCAACCATTCAATGGGAGACGGTCTTAAGCGACAAAACTCCCACGAAATATAAGAAAATTCACTTTCGCAAACAGAGTGTAGACGTTTGGAACAAGTTGGGGGAGAAGGTGGTGGAGGCCAAGACCGTCAGTAGTTTCAAAGCGTTAATGACAAAGAGTGCTGGGAAGACGGGACACCACGAGCGTAGCTCTCATCCTGTAACTACACTTAAGTATTACACTTAGGTAATTACAGGGAATAGCTCAACTGACAGCTGAAGCTTACAAGGTCTGCTTTGAGGCACGTGCCTATGAGGGGCAAAAGAGGACCACTCTAGAAAGAGACGCAGACGACTGTACAGGAGAAGGAAAAAATAACGGAATGCTTCGGCAGACACAACTATCACAAGCAAGGAAAATAAGCCTAAGCAGGGAGATCGAAGAAATAGAACAAACGTTGAAGCGATCATATGAGTCTGAGGAAATGGAATTGGAACAGAAAGCTATACAAGAGATAAGGAAAAATCCTAAATATTTTTTCACATACGCAAAATCAAAATCCAAAACCTCGACCAGTATTGGACCGTTAATTACAATGAAGGTACGTACACAGAGACGACAAAGAGATTAGTGAAATTCTAAGAAGCCAGTATGAGGCTATGTTTAGCACACCAATAACAACATGAAGTTGATGACCCAGACAGCTTCTTTATGAATGACATTCAAGCTGCAGATAATATAACGGATATTACCACAAACTCGGAAGATTTTGAAAGAGACATTGACAATATGCCTATGCACTCAGCTCCGGGCCTGACTCATGGAATTCAATATTCATAAAGAAATGTAAAGTACCAGTAGCGAGAGCACTCAGCGTATATGGAGAAAGAGCCTGGATACAGGGGAGATACAGCAGCACTTAAATCTGCAGATATAGCTCCGTTGCACAAGGGGGGGAGTAAAGCCTTGGCAAAAAATTATAGGCCAGTTGCACTAACATCACACATAATAAAAGTTTTGAAAGAGTGATTAGGATCAATTTCTAGTTTTATGGAAAAAAATGAATTGCACAACCCGGACAACATGGATTTAGAACGGGAAGATTCTGTCTGTCACAGTTACTCAACCACTATAGTTCCCCATAAGAGGTTGTTCTGGAAACACTGGAACATATTGGGGGGTGAGGGTAAGCTACTACATGGATGAACAATTTCCTAACTGACAGAAAAATGAGGGCCGTAATCAGAGGCAAGGTTCGGATTGGAGGAATGTCACGAGTGGAGTACCACAGGGTTCAGTTTCTTCTTTGCACCGGTAATGTCTCCTTTGTCTACATAAACGATCTACCAGAGGGATTACAGAATTACATGAACATGTTTGCTGATGATGCTAAGTTAATAGGGAAGATAAGAAACCTAGATGATTGTCATGCCCTTCAAGAAGACCTGGACAAAATAAGTATTTGGAGCAACACTTGGCAAATGGAATTTAATGTGAATAAATGCCATGTTATGGAATGTGGAATTGGTGAACATAGACCCCACACAACCTATAAATTATGTGAGAAATCTTTAAAGAATTCTGATAAAGAAAGGGATCTAGGGGTGGTTTTAGATAGAAAACTGTCACCTGAGGACCACATCAAGAACATTGTGCGAGGAGCCTATGCTACACTTTCTAACCTAAGAATTGCTTTTAAATACATGGATGGAGAAATACTAAAGAAATTGTTCACGACTTTTATTAGACCAAAGCTGGAATATGCAGCGGTTGTATGGTGCCCTTATCTTAAGAAGCACATCAACAAACTGGAAAAGGTGCAACGACATGCCACTAAGTGGCTCCCAGAAATGAAGGACAAGAGCTATGAGGAGAGGTTAGAGGCATTAAATATGCAAAAACTAGAAGATAGAAGAAAAGAGGCGATATGATCACTACGTACAAAATAGTAACAGGAATTGATAAAATCGACAGGGAAGATTTCCTGAGACCTGGAACTTCAAGAACAAGAGGTCATAGATTTAAACTAGCTAAACACAGATGCCGAAGAAACGTAAGAAAATTCACCTTCGCAATAGAGTGGTAGACGGTTGGAACAAGTTAAGTGAGAAGGTGGTGAAGGCCAAACCGTCAGTAGTTTCAAAGCGTTATATGACAAAGAGTGCTGGGAAGACGGGACACCACGAGCGTAGCTCTCATCCTGTAACTACACTTAGGTAATTACACTTAGGTAATTACTATGACAAAATCACAGAAGCCCTAGAAGAAAAGCAAAATGCTGATGTTGTATACACAGACTTTGCAAAGGCATTCGACAAATGTGACCATGGGGTGATAGCTCACAAAATGAGGTCAATGGGAATAACTGGAAAAGTAGGACGCTGGATACTCAATTTCCTGTCGAACAGAACACAAAGAGTAACAGTCAATCAGATAAAATCGAGTCCAAGCGATGTTAAAAGCTCTGTACCTCAAGGTACAGTCCTTGCACCACTACTGTTCCTTATTCTCATATCTGATATAGACAAAAATACACGTCACAGCTTCGTGTCGTCCTTTGCAGATGACACAAAAATCAGCATGAAAATTACCTCTGCTGAAGACATTGAAAAACTACAAGCAGATGTCAACAAAGTTTTCGATTGGGCAGCAGAAAATAACATGATGTTTAACAGTGATAAATTTCAGGTACTCAGGTACGGCAAAAATGAGGATCTGAAACATAATACAGGGTACAAAACACAATCAAATCTTCCCATAGTAGAAAAACAGCATGTCAAGGATTTGGGAATAATGATGTCAGACGATCTAACGTTTAGGGAGCATAACCAAGCAAATATTGCGTCAGCCAGAAAAATGATCGGATGGATTACGAGAACTTTCAAATCCAGGGATCCCATCACAATGGTTGTACTCTTCAAGTCACTTGTGTTGTCCCGTCTCGAGTACTGCTCAGTACTCACTTCCCCCTTCAGAGCAGGAGAGATTGCTGAAATAGAGGGAATACAGAGAACATATACGGCACGCATAGACGAGATAAAGCACCTAAATTATTGGGATCGTCTCAAAGCTCTCCAAATGTACTCTCTAGAAAAGAGACGAGAGAGATACCAAATAATATACACATGGAAAATACTGGAGGGCCAGGTCCCAAATCTGCACAGTAAAATAACAACGTACTGGAGTGAACGATATGGAAGAAAGTGCAAGATTGATCCAGTGAAGAGCAGAGGTGCCATAGGCACAATCAGAGAGCACTGTATAAACATCAGAGGTCCGCGGTTGTTCAACATCCTCCCAGCGACTATAAGAAATATTGCCGGAACAACCGTGGACATTTTCAAGAGAAAACTGGACAGTTTTCTAAGAGAAGTTCCAGACCAGCCGGGCTGTGGTGGGTATGTGGGCCTGTGGGCCGCTCCAAGCAACAGCCTGGTGGACCAAGCTCTCACAAGTCGAGCCTGGCCTCGGGCTGGGCTTGGTGAGTAGAAGAACTCCCAGAACCCCATCAACCAGGTATCAACCAGGTATCCCTTAGAGGTTCTTGCTGCTCGGTATTTGCCTCACCCTTGGGGCCAGCTGGGGCTTGGGGCCCATGTTTGGCCCTGAGTAGGGACTGGTATTGTGCTGGTTAGGGCGTCAAGGTGTTGCGCGACCTGCCACCTAAGCGGCGACCGGTTCCTGTTACCTCTGGAGACAGTGTACTTTTACAGGGTTTTTCTTTTGTTTTTATTTTCTTTTGCCTGGTAGGGGTCTGCCTAGTGTGGCTATAGTTCCACTGGTAGTGTTTGGTGGCCCTCTGCTAGGCCCCCATGATTGTACACGTTGCAGGGGTTTTCAATGTTATACTCTACCCGTTGTTAATTTTGGGTGTTTAACAGGTTAGCAACACCTTTCCCGGGCTTCCCATAGTTGTTACTCCTACGGGCCCTGGAAACCCCTGTCAGGGCTCGGTGGATCATTGTATGTGTCTTCCGGGTTCCAACCCGTCTTGTACGGGATCGTTGGTTGCTGTTGGGTCACTGACACCATGACCCGGAGTCTTGTGAGAGAGATTCTCTGCTTGTTCTCCAGTACTCTCCTGATGTTATTACTGTTCAGAGTACAGGCAGCATCCGTGTTGCAAGCTAGGTTAGGTTGCTGCAACACACTAGGTTAGTTTCCCACTCGGATGCCCCGGGGCCGCCCCGTTTTGGTTAGTTGCTGTTCGCCCCTTTCCCTCCCTGTTTCCGGCTCCAGCCGTCTGCGGGTTTCGGGGTCGGGGTGGGGTTTAGTTGGGGCCGAGACTCGGGCGGTTTTCGGGGGCTGCCCAGTTCGGGTTGGGGACGGAGGTTTTCGGGGGCTGCCCCGTTCGGGTTGGGGACGGAGGTTTTCGAGCCTGTTCCTCCTGCCAAGGCTCCTGGGCCTTACCAGCGGCCCTTTCTTGCTGCCTTTCCCATGGACTCTTCCTTTTCTTTAAGGGCGGAGGGCTTGGAGGACGGCTCTGCCCCGGGGCCTCTGTTGCTGGTTCCCGTGGCTGTGGGGGATGCCTGCTAGCAGTTGTAGGGCAGTTTGCCCCTGCCTGGGTTTTCTGCTTCTGGGCTGAATTTTTCGCCCATCCAGTCTGCTTGCTTCCCACTTTTGCTGGCGTGTTTTCGTATCTTTTGCGTTAGTCACAGTCCTCTGTTCTGGTGGCCAGTTTCTTCTGTTGGTTTCCCGGCGTGGCCACCATGGCGGTGTTGCGGTTTGTTTACATGTGCCTGAGTGTGCGAGCGAGCGTCTTGGGTGAGTTTTAAACCTTTTTCAGGGGTTTTATTCTCCTGTTGTCGTTTCTTTGTTTTCTAGTGTTTTCTGCCCGTTTCCTGTTCCTCTGGGAACGTTTGAGTGTTGATTTTACACAGAGTTATCACTGTCTGTTATGCTTGCTCCCACACCTTGTCCCTCGGTTTTCGGTCTGTTTTGACCGTTTCCCTGGGGGTTCTGTCTGGGGCTGTGCTTTGCCTCTCTGCGGTGTATCTCTGCTGGCAAATGTGGTGGTTTGGGCTCCCCCTGGCTCGATTCCGGGTTCTTTTGGGTTCTTTGGTTTCGTTCTGGAGGTTTCTTCCTCTTGGGCCCCCTTTGTGGGTTCAGGGGGCTTTGTTTCCTCGTGTGAGACCCGGTTCTGCCTTCTGGAGTTCCGGGGTCTTCCTGGCTTGCAGACTGATCGTTTTGGGTCTTGGCACGTGTTGTGGCAGTGCTGGGACTTTGGGGTTTTGTTGTCGAGGTGGGCCTTTTGATGCAGTTTTGTGCCTTCTGTGCCTGGCCGGCTTGGTACTCTCTGCCCACAGGTCGGTGGGTTGTAATTTTCTTTTCATGTGTATTTGTGTGTGTACACATGTGCATGTACATGTGTACACTGTAATTACCTAAGTGTAATTACCTAAGTGTAGTTACAGGATGAGAGCTACGATCGTGGTGTCCCGTCTTCCCAGCACTCTTTGTCATATAACGCTTTGAAACTACTGACGGTCTTGGCCTCCACCACCTTCTCCCCTAACTTGTTCCAACTGTCTACCACTCTGTTTGCGAAAGTGAATTTTCTATATTTCTTTGGCATTTGTGTTTAGCTAGTTTATATCCATGACCTCTTGTTCTTAAAGTTCCAGGTCTCAGGAAATCTTCCCTATCGATTTTATCAATTCCTGTTACTATTTTGTATGTAGTGATCATATCACCTCCTTTTCTTCTGTCTTCTAGTTTTGGCATATTTAATGCCTCTAACCTCTCCTCGTAGCTCTTGCCCTTTAGTTCTGGGAGCCACTTAGTAGCATGTCTTTGCACCTTTTTCAGTTTGCTGATGTGCTTCTTAAGATATGGGCACCACACAACCGCTGCATATTCTAGCTTTGGCCTAACAAAAGTTGTGAACAATTTCTTTAGTATATCGCCATCCATGTATTTAAAAGCAATTCTGAAGTTAGAAAGCGTGGCATAGGCTCCTCGCACAATATTCTTTATGTGGTCCTCAGGTGATAGTTTTCTATCTAGAACCACCCCTAGATCTCGTCATAACATACCTTGTATGTAACATACCTTGTATGTAACATACCTTGTGTGCATGTGTATATGTATGTGTATGTGTAGGTGTATATACATAATTTATATGTATAATGTGTATATGTGTATATATACTTTTTCTTTCGGAAAGGGCTCTGTTCCCTTCTCTGTTGATGGGGCACTGGGGGAGCAGCTTGCTCTGCTAACTCTCACATGGTCCCGCAGTTAGTGGGCGCTTTTGGTTGTCTTCCGGCCTCTGGTGGTGGCGGTGGACAGCTTCTCCCCCTTGGGGGGTTCAGGGCTGGCGGGGTGGGCTTCTTTCCCTGCGCTTCGTCGTGTCATCTTCGTGGGTGCATTGTACATGGTCAATCCGCCCCATCCTTCTGGGGTTCCTGTCTGCTCTATGCAGACATAGGCGTGTCAAATCTGCGGTTCTTCTGGACTTCTTCAGTCTACGCCCTGGTTTCTATGCCCTCGTCAGAGGACAGTTGTATCTTGTCCGGCTTCTGTTGGGGCCGGGTGCCTGGATGGTGGCCCTGGACCTCCAGGTCAATTCTTGGCACGTTCCTCTCCAGTTTTCCGGGACTGGCACAGTTGGTGGTGGGGCTTCAGGCTTACTGCTTTTGTTGCCTTCCCTATTTTGTAATTGGCACTTGGTGTATTTACGCATCTTTACCGGATCTTGGTGCCCTGTCTGAGTCTGCTTGGGATTCGGTGTCTGGCCTACCTCGACGACTGGCTGGTGTGGGCTCACAGTTGGTCCGCTTGTCTGCTCGCTAGGAGTGTGGTTCTTTCCAGATCACCGGGTTTGGTTTCCTGGTGATCTGGAGGCTGTTCCATTTGTTTCCGTCCCGGATTCGGACCTGGCTGGGTCTTGTTTAGGGCTCTTGGGCCACTCCTTGTCTTTCCCTCCAGAAGTGTTGCTTCTTGGTGAGGGTGA
>WNGS01165339.1:18227228-18242473 GCA_020271785.1 Procambarus virginalis | reverse complement strand
GGCAGATATGTAAAAGGGAAGATCGACCCTTGAGGATCACCCTAAATGGTGCCAAACAGATGGAAGAAGTACTAAGGAATGCTAAAAAATTACAATGATGAGGAGGGAAAGTGTGGTCGTTAAGACGAGATCTTTCAAAAGAAGAATAGAGAAGCTGAAACTGAACCTCGCCGAGGCAAAACGTTTAAATGAGAGCAGGAATGAAGAAGAAATCAATTCTTTTTCTACAAAGTGATAGGGTAGGCAGACCAGTAAAGTGGTACATAAAGGCAAACCAACAAATCATTAGAGAAAGGGGAGTGAAAAATAAGAAGAGGGGGAACAAGTTCCTGAAGATTGCATACACCAACATAGATGGAGTAAGGTCAAAGATACTGGAGTTAAGTGATATAATACAGCTGCAGACACCAGACATTGTTGCACTCACGGAGACAAAACTTGAAGATGTTATTTTAAATGAGGTCATATTCCAAGGGGCTACTCAATTTGGAGACGGGACAGAAAAATCAGGAAAGGCGGTGGCGTTGCTGTGCTGGTGAAAGAACACCTAAAGGTGAACGAAATAATGACTGCCAATCCACAAGAAGTTGACATAATAGCACTAGAGATCTGCCATGAGGATGATAAACTAATGATCATAATGCATATAGTCCACCGCTAAGCAGCACATGGTCAAAGAGGAGCTAGATAGTAAACGAGAAGGTCTTATAACAATAATGAGAGAGATCATAGCGAGAGCGGATAACGATAGTCACGGCTGTTGATAGTCGGCGACTTCAACTTGAAATCCATAGACTGGGAAGCATATGAAGCTAAAACAGAAGATTTCTGGACCTGTAAATTTGTAGACCTCATCCTGGAAACATTCTTGTATCAACATGTTAAACAAGCTACGAGGATGAGGGAAGGGGACGTTCCCTCCATGCTAGATTTGATATTTACCAGGAAGGAGGAAGAAATATTTGACATTCAGTACCTTCCTCCCTTGGGTAAAAGTGACCATGTCTTTTTGGGAATAAAGTATGCAATGCGATATAATCTGGAAGAAAATATGACAGTCGATGCAATTGAAAAACCTGATTTTAGGAGAGGACATTATGGCAACCTTAGAAATTTTTTAGTGAGTATAATTGGACAGACTTGTGCTAGGCAAGGAAGTGAATGAGATGTATGTCAAGTTTTGTGAAATATATGATAAAGGAACAAAAAAATTTATACCAAAACAGAGAAGCAGAACTAGGAAACAGGATTGGTTCAACAGAAAGTGCGAGAGGGCCAGAGACCAAAAGTCACAAAAATGGAATCAATACAGGAAGAGGCCAAACCCCCAAACATACCAGCGATACAAAGATGCGAGAAACAACTACACGGCAGTGAGGAGAGAGGCAGAAAGAAATTTTGAAAAAGGGATTGCAGACAAATGTAAAACAGAACCAGGTCTATTCTATAAATTCATAAACAACAAATTGCAGGTAAAGGATAATATTCAGAGGTTGAAAATGGGAAATAGATTCACGGAAAATGAAAAGGAAATGTGTGAAACATTAAACGAAAAGTTCCAAAGTGTGTTTGTACAAAATGAAATCTTCAGGGAACCAGATACAATAAGAATTCCAGAGAACAACATAGAGCACATAGAGGTGTCTAGAGACGAAGTGGAAAAAATGCTCAAGGAGCTAAATAAGAACAAAGCAGTTGGTCCAGATGGAGTTTCACCATGGGTTCTGAGAGAATGTGCACCTGAGCTCAGCATTCCTCTTCAACTGATTTTTCAGGCATCCCTGTTTACAGGAGTTGTAGCTGATGTGTGGAAAAAGGCTAACATAGTTCCAATCTACAAAAGTGGAAGCAGGGAAGACCCCCTTAACTATAGACCGGTATCATTGACAAGTGTAATAGTCAAAATATTGGAAAAAATAATTAAAACTAAATGGGTAGAACACCTGGAGAGAAATGATATAATATCAGACAGACAGTATGGTTTTCGATCTGGAAGATCCTGTGTATCGAATTTACTCAGTTTCTATGATCGAGCAACAGAGATATTACAGGAAAGAGATGGTTGGGTTGACTGCATCTATCTGGACCTAAAAAAGGCTTTCGACAGAGTTCCACATAAGAGGTTGTTCTGGAAACTGGAAAATATTGGAGGGGTGACAGGTAAGCTTCTAACATGGATGAAAAATTTTCTGACTGATAGAAAAATGAGGGCAGTGATCAGAGGCAATGTATCGGACTGGAGAAATGTCACAAGCAGAGTACCACAGGGTTCAGTTCTTGCACCAGTGATGTTTATTGTCTACATAAATGATCTACCAGTTGGTATACAGAATTATATGAACATGTTTGCTGATGATGCTAAGATAATAGGAAGGATAAGAAACTTAGATGATTGTCATGCCCTTCAAGATGACCTGGACAAAATAAGTACATGGAGCGCCACTTGGCAAATGGAATTTAATGTTAATAAATGCCATGTTATGGAATGTGGAATAGGAGAACATAGACCCCACACAACCTATATATTATGTGAGAAATCTTTAAAGAATTCTGATAAAGAAAGAGATCTAGGGGTGGTTCTAGATAGAAAACTATCACCTGAGGACCACATAAAGAATATTGTGCGAGGAGCCTATGCCACGCTTTCCAACTTCAGAATTGCGTTTAAATACATGGATGGCGATATACTAAAGAAATTGTTCACGACTTTTGTTAGGCCAAAGCTAGAATATGCAGCGGTTGTGTGGTGCCCATATCTTAAGAAGCACATCAACAAACTGGAAAAGGTGCAAAGACATGCTACTAAGTGGCTCCCAGAACTGAAGGGCAAGAGCTACGAGGAGAGGTTAGAGGCATTAAATATGCCAAAACTAGAAGACAGAAGAAAAGAGGTGATATGATCACTACATACAAAATAGTAACAGGAATTGATAAAATCGATAGGGAAGATTTCCTGAGACCTGGAACTTTAAGAACAAGAGGTCATAGATATAAACTAGCTAAACACAGATGCCGAAGAAATATAAGAAAATTCACTTTCGCAAACAGAGTGGTAGACGGTTGGAACAAGTTAGGGGAGAAGGTGGTGGAGGCCAAGACCGTCAGTAGTTTCAAAGCGTTATATGACAAAGAGTGCTGGGAAGATGGGACACCACGAGCGTAGCTCTCATCCTGTAACTACACGTAGGTAATTACACTTAGGTAATTACTTGAGCGCCCAGAACGCCGCGCGCACAATGCCCTTTTTTTTTCCCCGAGTGCCGCGCACGCGAAAGTGTTAATGAGAGAACAAGAAAACAATGGGTATAAATAAACACGAAACAATGGGTATAAATAAAACACGAAACAATGGGTATAAATAAAACACGAAACAATGGGTATAAATTATATGAGTTTAGATTTAGGAAATACCTGAGTAAATACTGGTTTGCTAACAGGGTTGTTGATTTCTGGAACCAATTACCGTGTAACATAATAGAAGTAGGATCTATCGATTGTTTCAAGCGTAGTTTAGACACACATGAATGAGATTGGGTGGATATAAATAGGAGCTGCCCAGTATGGGCCAATAGGCCTTCTGCAGTTACCTTCATTCTTAGGTTCTTATGTTCTTATGATAGAGCCACAAAAATTTTACAGGAAAGAGATGGATGGGTTGACTGTTTATATGACCTAAAATATGGCTTTTGACAGAGTCCCACACAAGAGGTTGTTCTGGAAGCTGGAGCATGCAAGATGGGTGACAGGCAAACTGTTTACATCAATGAAAAAAGAGTTTGTACAAATGAAGTATTCACAGAACCACACAATATGAATTTCATATGAATAACAATAAGAGTACATGAATAACATGTATATGAATAACATAGAGTACATAGATGTGTCTTGAGATGAAGTGGATAAAATGGCCTAGATCAAGTTTCACCTTGGCTTCTGAAGGAATGCGCACATATTCAGCACTGAGCTGAATATGCCACTTCAATTGATTTTTCATGCCTCTATATGTACAGGAATCTTAACAGATGTATGTATAAAGGCTAAAACAGTTCCAATCTATAAAAACAGTAGCAGGGAAGACCCTCTTAACAATATACCTGTATCATTGACAAGCAAAGTAGTGAAAACACTGGACAAAATATTTATAACTAAGTGGATTGGACACCTGGAGAGAATTTATATAATAACAGACAGACAGGCATAGGTATCAATCGGGAAGATCTTGTGTAACAAATCTACTTAGCTTCTTTGAAAGTCACAGAGATTTTACAGGAAAGAGATAGTTGGGTTGACTCCATTTATCTGGACCTAAAAAAGCATTCAACAGAGTCCCATATAAGTTGTTGTTGTTCAGGAAACTGAATAAAGCTGGAGGATTGACATGGAGATTTCTGACATGGGTGGCACATTTTCTAATAGACAAATGAGGGCAGTAATCAAAGGCAATGTATGAGACTGGAGAAGTACTCACCTAGTAAAATGTTACCAGTGGAGTATCAAAGAGTTCAGTTCAAGCACCATTTATTGTGAATAAATGCATATTACGGATTGTGGAATATGAGAAAATATGTTACACACAACCTACAAATTATGTGTAAAAGATTTAAAGAGTTCAGATAAAGAGAGAAACATAGAGATGGTGCTGGATAAAAAACTGTCACCTTAGAATCACATAAAGAACATTGCGCAAGGAGCATATGCTATGCTTTCCAACTTTAGAATCGCTTTTAAATACTGTACATGGATGGTGAAATATTAAAGAAATTATTCACATCCTTTTTAAGATCAAAATTGGAATATGCTGCAGTTGTATGGTGCTCATATCTGAAGAAGCATATTATTAAACCAGAAAAGGTGCTAAAAACATGCAAATAAATGGCTTCCAGAACTGTAAAATAAGAGCTACGAGGAGAGGGAAGCAGCATTAACCCTCAAACCGCTAGGGGCCCAAATAGAATTCACACCCACAGGCGCAACAAAAAAAAAAAATCCAAAAAATTCTTTCGTCTTATAGAAGTGTTTATTTTTGTTCCCTGATCACGGAAAAAATAACAAAAAAATCGTAGGTTGTATATTTTAGCCGCAGTAGGGTAGGGAAGTGTGGCAAAAAAGGGGCGTTCGCAGAGCCTTCGCCAGACGAGGTCTACTCCGCCCGAGCTGTCAGACGGCAGTTGCCACAAATATATTATTTCGTAATTATTTCAATGTCTCTGATTGATTTTTTCTTAGTTTTTTTGCAGTAATATTATTCCATACAGTGAATTGTGGTATATTTATATTATAAAATGTGTGAACCATCGCTGTACTCAAAATTATGGTGTGCATATAAGTGATTCAATTATTATGTTCATAAAACAATAAACAAATAGTTTTGCTCTTGTTACACTATATACACAGGTTATATATAAGTATCTGCATGTTTTGTTCACCATAACGAACTACTAAGTTGGTCTTGTGAGTCAAAAAGCAACGAGGAGTGGCCGCCACACACCAGCGAGCCACTCACTGCCACGCCCTCCCTCAACACCACCTCACTCACCCTCATTTACCTCCCACAATACTGTTTTTGCATTTATTCACTATACACAGACGTTTTATATACGTATTTACATGTTTTGTTCACCATAACTGTATATCTAAGCTTGTATGGTGAGTAAAGGCACAAAGACGTAGCTACGCCACAGTCAGCTGATCGGCGGCCACCCTCAAGGCCAGACGCACTAATATTTCTCCTCCAACAATATTGGTTGTGGTGTTATTACGCTATATACACACATTATATATAAGTATCTACCTGTTTTATTCACCATACCTGTACAAATAAGCTGGTATGGTGCCCAAAGACCATAGTGGCCACCAGTAAACAACATGCCAAGTCGTGCAGACGACGCTCCTCTCTCACCAAAATGGCGGCTCCCAACCTACTCCTCTCGCTGTTATCTCACACTATACACACGTTATATGTAAGTATCTACATTTGTGTTCACCATAGCGAACCACTAAGCTGGTATGGTGAGTGCAGTCAATAAATGGTGGCCACACACAGTCAGATGACGACGCCCACAGCCCTCCCTCCACAGCCGTACTCCTCCCTCCATCGAGCACAGCGCTAAATATCTCCACAATCAAGCTGTTATCAGAATCCTGGTCAGTTTTATCAAATTCAGGGGGCTTCAGTAATACTATCACTGCTAAATAATAGCAGTATCACTTATATTTTGGCATTTGTAGGTGATGCTGTGGTCACAAGCTGAACAGCGGTGCTGTGAGCTTGTGCTGCGTGCGCCAGCCTTGGTGGCTGGCGCAATACTGACGCTCTCACACCCAAGAATGTTGGGCTGGATTTTTTTTCTAGGTGGCATCTGGCAACTATCAGTCGTGGCTGTACTATAGCTGCCCCTATCCGAGGCGGGGCGTTTAAATTATAGCACTAGACACGAAATCATATATAAATGATGTGCGCAGTTTCGGTTTTGTCACTGATATCATTTATATATGATATGCGCGGTTTGAGGGTTAAATATGCCAAAGCTAGAAGATAGAAGAAAATGAAGTGATACATTCTCTGTGTCTAAAATAGTAACAGGAACAAACAAAATTAACAACTAAGAACTTTCAAAAACTGCAACTTCAAGAAGAAGAGAACTAAGGTTCAAACTAAGGAAACAAAGCTGCAAAAAAAAAAAAATAGAAAGTTCACTTCTGCAAACAGAGTGGTGAATGGGTGGAACAAGTTAAGTGAAAAGGTGGTGGAGGCCAAAGCTGTTAGTAGTTTCAAAATGTTTATGACAAAAAGTAATGGGAGGATGGGATATGGGATACAACAAGCATAGCTCTCATCTTGTAATTAGGTAATTACTGTAATATCAGAGATAGTAGCTTTACAGAGCCACCAGGAATCACCCCCAAATTGGAGTTTCAATACATTCAATGTTGGTTTTATTGCACTCAACAATTGATCTTATGACTTGTAGTTTATTAACTCTTCTGCATTATCGTCAAGTCTGATCTCTCAAGTGTCCTAATAGCAGGTGCGGTGAGCAGTGGTATCTCAAACAGTGAAGCCAGAGAAACGGAAGGTAGCAGCAGAACTGGCAGTGGAGGAACCAGTGAAAGTGTTGTACAGCAAGCTTCCCAAGTTATCTATCCACAATATTACCAATTAGAATCCAGATCGTTTTCACAGGTAGGTTTAAAGCAGAACTATGTTGTTGATTTTATAGGCTGCATGGTGACCATGATGAGTCCTCAATTGCTGTTTATTACTTTGTGTTGTATATCACCTGCTACTCATCTGTATCCAAAATATAAAGTATTTTTCATTTGTACCTTTGTAGTCTAAGCACTGATTCCTCTTTTAGATAAATATTTTGTTTTGTTCACTTTACTGCCTCTTCTTTCCTCTCTCTCTTCAGTGTACAGTATTTAGATCTACATTTAGTATACAGTATTTTAGCATTTATATATTTAGTATATAAAAGGAGCTGGGGTCCAAGCTAATTGAAACAACTAGAGACCCCTAGAACAGCCAATTTTCTCTTTCAGCGCCTTAGTGTGGCGATCCAGAGAGGAAATGCTCACTGTATCCATGGTTCCTGCCCGCCATCTGACGAGCTGGAGGAACGCTATTACTTATGACAATTAGCCTTGTACCCTGCATGTAACCAATGTTGTAACCATTTTTGTGTAATGAAATTTCAAAATAAAGTTAGATATATATACACACATACAAAAAGAATAGGGGTGGTAGGAAAAGAAAATATCAAAATGTTGAATGAGGATTCACAAGGTCTTCTTTGAGTACTCTTTATTTTCTTCTCCGGGGCTATGGGTCCCTACACTTGCACCAGAGGTGGTACTCCTTTTAGGTACAGTATTTAAAAAAATTATAATAATATACTCCCTCTCTGGTGCAAGTGTAGGGACCCATAGCCTTGGAGAAGAAAATAATGAGTACAGTACTCAGAGAAGACCTTGTGGATCCTCACTGAACACTTTGATATTTTCTTCTCCTACCGCCCCTATTCTTTTAGTGTGTGTGTATATATATATCTAACTTTAATTTAAAATTTCATTACACAAAAAGGGTTACAACATTGGTTACATGTAGGGTACAAGACTACTTGTCACAAGTTGTAGAGCTCCTTCAGCTCCTCAGATGGCGGGCAGGAACCATGGATGCAGTGAGCTTTTCCTCTCTGGATCGCCACACTAAGGCGCTGAAAGAGAAAACTGGCGCCTCTAGGGTCTCTAGTTGTTTCACTTAACTTGGACCCCAGCTCCTTAAAAAAAAACTAGCACTTTTACCCCAGGCACCAAGTGTCTCTGAGGCAATGGGGGGCAAAATTGTAGTGGTGATCATAATAATATATATATCTATATAAATAAAAATGGAAATGTTCTTTTGTTCATAATCTCTAATCTCCGAAAGTTCTTTACCGATTGCGTTGAAATCTTCACACATCATTCCATTCGCATCCAAGCAGGTTTTTATATACATACTATATAGATGTCATGTTTACGATGGAAAAAAACATGGTTTTTTTAAAAACTGTGTTTTTCATGTGAGGCAAATCTTCGAAACCTCTTTACGGATTGCTTTGAAATTTTGACACAACGTTGCATTTGAATAGGCTCGTGCTTTTTTTATACCTACTATATACATGCCTCACCTGTGACAGGAAAAACATGCTTTTTTGAAAAACAGAGCCATCTGTTGAACGTAAGAGCAACACACCCTGTAATCTCCTAAAGTTCTTCTCCAACTGTTTTGAAATTTTGACACAACGTTCCATTTGAATATGCGCATGTTTTTATATACCTACTACATAGATGCCACACCTTCATTCAGTTCAATTCAATTCAATTCAATTCAATTAGATTCAAAAGGTGACACCCCGAGTGTCAGTACCTGCAACAGAGGAGCGCCAGGATATTTCACAATTCCTAAGTATTGTAGTACAGGTTGATGATAGTGAGTGGTGTCCCAAGGAACATAAAAGTGTTGTGCTTTGGAAAAATAGGTGAGGTAACATGAATGTGCAAAGTGAAGTGAAAAATTGGATGAGAAAAAATGACCCTAGTATTTACAGTCCAGACAAAAACATTCAAGACCAGCAAGAAGAAAAACAAAACAGAGCTAGATTTTGGGGGTTTTAATGAAGAAAACATTGATATAAGCAGTCTACACAACAAATTGGCAAAATTAGATATTATAGTGGACTATCATGTAGAAGTAATCAGCAAATTGAAAGAAAGTAATGAGCACTTGAGTGGCAAGGTCTTAGGTCTTGAGGGGTTAGTGAAAGACTTGTGCAAGGACAAGAATCAACTGGAAACAAATTGCAAAGCCATGGAAGAGGAAAATAAACTCTTAAAAATAGCTTTGGAAGAAGTTAAAGAAAACTTAAACTTAAATGACTATGATAGGTTAGGTAAGGAAATTCAACAGGAGAAACAGCTTTTGTCAGCACAGATGGAGGAAGTTACACAGGGAATAGAACAGTGCAAGAAAGATATGCAACTCACCTATGTACAAGTGGCCAAGGAGAAGGAAAAAATTGAAGAAGCAGTAAAGGAAGCCAAACACTGCAGCAACCAGGATAAAACGAACATTAGGCTGGAAGTCAGAAAGGAACTAGCATCAAATCCTAAATTGGTGCAAAACACAGTTGATTGCAGTAAGTCTCTGATAATTTTTGGTTGCAAAGAAAAGGAAATAACATCCAGGTCAGAAAGAGCTGTAGAAGAAGAGAAAGTAGTACTGTAGATAAAATTGTTGGCCTCGTGGAAGGTCTTACTACCATTGAGAATGTCTACGACTACAGGAGGATTGGAAAGTATGTAAAAGGGAAAGATCAACCTTTGAGGATCACCCTAAATGGTGCCAAACAGATGGAAGAAGTACTAAGGAATGCTAGAAATTTACAAAGTGATGAGGATGGAGAAGGTGTGGTCGTTAAGACGAGATCTTTCTTCAAGAGAAGACAGAGAGAAGCTGAAACTAAACCTCGTAGAGGCAAAACGTCTAAATGAGAGCAGAAACGAAGAAGAAATCAATTCTTTTTCTACAAAGTGATAAGGGTAGGCAGACCAGTAAAATGGTACAAAAATACAAACCAACAAAATTGCTAGAGAAAGGGGTGGTGAAGAATAAAGAGAGGGGGAAAATGTTCCTGAAAATAGTATACACCAATGTAGAGATTAAAAATCGAGATAGTGTTATTTTGTGATTTTCATCTCTTTTCTAAGGGTGGTTCTAGATAGAATACTATCACCTGAAGACCACTTAAAGAATGTTGTGCGAGGAGCAGATGCTACGCTTTTTAACTTTAGAATTGCTTTTAAATACATGGATGGTGAAATACTAAACAAATTGTTCACGACTTTTGTAAGGCCAAAGCTAGAATATGCAGCGGTTGTGTGGTGCCCATATCATAAGAAACACATCAACAAATTGGAAAAAGTTCAAAGACATGCTACTAAGTGGCTCCCAGAACTGTAAGGCAAGAACTACGAGGAGAGATTAGAGGCATTAAATATGAAAAAAACTAGAAGACAGAAGAAAAAGAGGTGATATGATCACTACATACAAAATAGTAACAGGAATCGATAAAATTGATAGGGAAGATTTCCTGAGACCTGGAACTTCAAGAACAAGAGGTCATAGATTGAAACTAACTAAACAAAGATGCTGAAGAAATATTGAGAGAAATATTAATAAGAAATAAATAATAAATAAGAAATATAAATTTATATTTATAAATAAATATAACCACACACAGGCCCACACATGGATAATCATAGCATAAGATAGTAAATATTTACAATGATTTAGTGAGGCAAATGTGTTCCAATGATCCTACTAAAATCGCCCTTTAATTGATCTATTTAATTGATCTATTATTGGCCTGCGTGTGGTTATGAATGGGAGCTGCATCGGATGGGCCAATAGGCCCTCTGCAGTTTTTGTGCGGCTCATATTTATGTCCACTTATTGTACCTCACCTCACTCCACCATTCTCTCCTGTCTATTTATGTCCAGTACTCGACCTGTAAAACCACTACTTCTGAAGATGTATTAATATACGAAAGTACTTAAGGAAATTCCTGTTTCAATTTTCCTCCGTGGTCTGGCACTGTCACATTTTTTAATCACGTGTTTATTTTTCGTGATTTACACACGAATATATACTGTATATACAGTGGTACCTCGGAATACGAGTGTCCCTGTATATGAGTTTTTCGGAATACGAGCAAGATTTCCCCAGGAAATGTGTCTCGGAAGGCGAGTTTGTTGATACGCGTACAGGCTGACCTAGCGCGTGGTGGTACGGCGATCGTCGCCTCTCACCCCCAGTTTACCAGTGCCTCACACCCAGTGACTATCCCACGTCAATTCTTCACCCGGATTTTCAGTGTTTTGTTGGATTTTGGTCATTTGACATAAAAGTTATTATATATCTCGCCATGGGTCCCAAGAAAGTCAGTGGTAAGGTTTAACCTAAGAAAATAGTGCTGCATTTCGGGCGATCGAGTGACAACACTGAAAAGTGTATACTCTTTTTCACTGTCCTGACATTAATTTTTTATTACATATTTCATTTTGTACCAATGTGTTCACAATAGAATGTTCTATAAGACCATAAGTATAAATGTCACACAAGGATGTGTTAGACCGGCACCAAATAAAAAACTACGTCGATTACACAAAGTTTTGTTCACCTCATCCAAAACTGTTGTAACATATCACCTCACCCAAAATGCGGGTATAAAACGAAAGCTGTTTAAATCATAGCATCAGTAAGAACTCTGTTTAGTGTTTGCAGGTTATAGTTGTGTGTGTGTAAACTAAAAGTCTTTGAAAATGTAATAAGTTATTACGAAATGCGTTCAAGTGTCGCGTCAGACTAGAAATAAAAATGATTTTGGAGAATTGATTTTTCAATTACCATCAACAGTGAAAAGAAACATAAGAAACATTGAGAAAATTTGTGTTAGAATTATTAATCTTACTTTTTCGTCATATTTTAATATTATGTCTACAGGAAAGACTGCTACCAAAATATACTAAATATATATATATTATTATATATATATATATATATATATATCTATATATATATATATATATATATTATCAGTATATATATATATCTATATATATAATATATATATATATATATAATATTATATTATATATATATATATATATTATTATATATATATGATAATATATAATATATAAAGTTTGAGTTTTCAGTTGCATGTATGCCTGGGACCATTCAGGCTTTTCGCATTTGTGTTCCTCACGTGTGCCCCAAAGAGTGAGGTGATTTGATAAAATACTATGCCCAAATTACCATCAGGTGCTGCGGGCTGATGGGTAAATAGCCTCGGCTACCTCAGCTTTTGCCGGTCGTGATGGTCAGTGTATAAGGTGCCCTTACACCAGTTGCATAGTGCTCCTGGCAGTATGGGTTCGAGTCACTTCTGGGTGTGAATTTTCAGTTGCTGTATGGCTGGGACCATTCGGCTTGTTTGCATATATATATATATATGATATATATATATATATAATATATATATATATATATATATATTATATATATATATATAATATATATATATATATATATATAATATATATATATATATATATATATAATATTATATATATAATATATATATATATATATATATATATGGTGTATACTGGCAGCAGGTTTTCTTTTAAACATGTCTCATTGAATATGACCGCATATTCTGTATTTACTATCTTCTGATTTAGGGCTTCTATCCCTCTAACTATTTTCTTAGCATCAGGGCTTAGCTGAAATAGGAGTTCTCCAAAACTCATTTTCGTAATTTCTGGGTGAAGAAAAGATGTGGATTACTATAGAATGTATTACACTTATTTAAACAATTTGCACAACGTTTCGAACCTCCATGGTTCATTCTCAAGTGAGGAAATGTTACAATGTGGTTTGATTATATACCCGCACTGGGTCAGGTGATAAGACAATAAAGGTGAAAACATAGGGGATACATAGGGATAAATGGGGTGAAACATATGAACATAAGAATAGAGGTAACCGCAGAAGGCCTATTGGCCCATACGAGGCAGCTGGCATCTACATACAAAGATTAATCCAGTGTAATTGGCCTGTTATGTTGAACATTGTCTTCTGTGTTGGCATCGTTATGTTCTGGTCTTGTCCTTACTCTCATTGTGGGAAGAGTAAATAGTTCCGTGATTTGGGTGTTCATGGTAGGTTGTTCTGTTCTTATGTGAATTGCTTCAAGAATTTGTAATCTTCTTGCATCTTGGGTTCTGTCTATTATGCATGTATTCTTGTTCAACATTTCTCTTGTTAGGGTGATGTCATGGGCTTGTCTCATGTGATTCCTAGGGGCACCGGATTGAAGATGGCATGTCAAACGCCTCGTCAGCTTGGTCGACGTCATACCTATGTACTTAGATTGAAGGTTACATCCTTCGTGGGGGCAAGTGTACATGTATACAACGCTTGACTGCTGTAGAGGGTTCTCTGTCGGCTTCGGGCTGTTTTTGATAAGGAGTTCGGAAGTCTTCTTGGTTTTATAGAATATTGTCAGGTTTATGTTTTGGTTAGGAGTAGTGCTTTTTACTCCTTTACGGATTATTTCTTTCATTATTCTTTCCTCTTTTGTATGTTCACTGTGCATGGTTGATTTGTAATATAATTTTATTGGAGGTATTGTGGTTTCTGTTCTAGGTTCTGGATTATACCAACGGTCCAAGTGTCTTCTTATAGCAGCGTTTATTTCCGCGTTGCTATATCCATTGTTCACCAATACCTGAGTTACTCTTTCAAACTCTCTACTCACGTTGCTCCATTCAGAGCAGTGGGTAAGCGCTCGACGAATATAAGCATTGAGAACACTGGCTTTGTATCTTTGGGGGCACTCACTTCTACCGTTCAGGCATAATCCTATGTTGGTGGGCTTGGTATATACGTTGGTGCTTAAAGAGGTTCCTGTTTTTGTTATTAGTACATCCAAGAATGGCAGACTGTTATTTTCACTATTTTCATGTGTAAATCGGAGTACTGACTCTCTCTCTAGATGTCTTTTTACGTCAATTAGTTCATCTGAGTCTTTTACTATTACGAATATGTCATCTACATAACGGCAATATAAAGTTGGTTTTTGTCTGCTACTGAAGACCCTGTCTTCGATGGTTCCCATGTAAAAATTAGCGAATAAAACTCCTAAGGGAGAGCCCATTGCTACTCCGTCTATTTGTAAATACATGTCTCCTTGTGGACTGATGAAAGGGGCTTCCTTTGTACATGCTTCGAGAAGACTCTTCAAGTGTGGCTCAGGTATGTCTAATTTGGGGTGCTCTCGTCTCTGTATACTCTGTCCAGTATCATTCCTATGGTTGTGTCGACTGGGACGTTGGTAAATAGGGATTCCACGTCCAGGGAAGCAATGATTCCATCGGGCTGGGTAGATTTGATTAATTCTAGGAAATCTGCTGATGATTGTAGACTATACTTACTTGGAGTGTATGGAGTTAGGAGTTCATTGAGTTTTTTTGCCAGGTGATAAGTTGGAGTTGGTATTTGGCTGATTATAGGGCGTAGTGGGTTACCTGGTTTATGTGTCTTAACATTGCCGTAGGCATATCCTAAGCCATAGTCGCCTTGAAGTTTATTGAAATGCACACTACCTTTCTTTGCGTTGATTGCCGTAATTGTTTTGTTTACTTTCCGCTTAAGGTCTTCCACAGGGTTCCTCGTGATTCGTTGAAATTTGGAGTCATCATTAAGGATATCGCTAATTTTGTTCATGTATTCTTGTGTAGGAATCAATACATATGCTGCTGTCTTGTCGGCTTTTCTTATTGTTACGTCTTTCAGTTTTTAGTTGTTTGCTGCTTCTTTGAGTCGTGGGGTAAGATTGTAGATGAATATGTTCCTCGTTTTTTCCCCGCTTCTGTTAGTAGTTCAGCCTGAAGTGTGTCCGTTGTGATGACTTTTTTGTTGTCTTCTAGCTTATGGATGTCGTCCAGAAGCATTTCGATTTCCAGGCGTTTTTGATGCATCTTGGTTTAGATATGATTGACAATTTAGTCCAAGATTTAAGAGGTCTCGTTGGTCCTGGGTAGATCATAAGAAGTCAGGTTAAGTAGCCATCTTTAGGACGAGGGATCTTTAACTGTCCACCGTTTGGGCTGTTAACTTACGAAGTGTCTTTGTTTC
>WNGS01165339.1:18210455-18226228 GCA_020271785.1 Procambarus virginalis | reverse complement strand
TCGTCTGCTGGATTCCCGGGGTTTGCTCTCCGTGTGGTTCACGTCCGGGAGTGTCCAACGTTCTGGCGGACGGTCTGTCTCGCTCCCCTCTCCACGGGGTGGACGGTCGACGACGACTCGTTCGTTGGATCTGCCAGACGTACGGTCTCCCAGATGTGGACCTCTTCGCGTCGTGTGGTCTCGGCGTCTCCCGATGTGACGCCTTCCCCGACTGCGCAGCGTTCGCGGTGGATGCCTTTCGGCGGGACTGGTCTAAAGGGGGTTCCCTGTACCTCTTCCCTCCGGTCCAGCTGTTGCTTCGGGTTCTGGTTCATTTGGAGACATTCCCAGGGAGAGTACTCCTTGTGGCCCATTGGTGGCCGGCCCGGCTTTGGTTTCCGGTGCTGTTGACTCGGTGCCCGAACCCGGGACGTTTACCGCGGCTCCGCCTCTTTCAGCAGGTCGGTCCGCTCTGGTACGGGGCTGGTTCGACCTTCTCCTCTGCTCTTCGCGTCTGGGGTTTTTGACGCGGTGTATCACCAATTCTATGGTGATCAGGTGGCTTCGTTGATGGTGTCCCACCTGAGAGCTTCGTTTCGGCGACAGTATGGATTTCCTGGCGTTCTTTTCGCCATTTTCTGGCTCTTTGTAGGTTGTCTTTCTTTCGGATCAGGTTTTGTCCTTTCTTTCTTGGCTTGTTCAGGACGGCGATTGATGCCTGTTACTGTCGCCTCGTCTCGTGCGGCGCTGGCGGAGCTGCTCGGGCTAGCTTCGGGGTCGACGTACATCCGCCCCGTTTAGTAAGCTTTCCTGTGCTATGTTTCACCTCCGGCCTGCTCATGCGCCTCCTGAGCCGTCCTGGTCCTTGGACCGGGTGCTCTTCTATCTTTCTCTCCTCGGTTTGTGGTGGCCCCTTCGGTTCCTGATTATTTTCCCAGGCTTTGTTTTTGTGGCGTTGGCCTCTGGGGGCCGGGTAGGGGAGCTTCATGCCCTCCTCCGGCGCAGGGGTTTCTGCTCTTTTGGTCCTGGGGGTAGGTTTGTCCGTTTGCAGCCTTCGCCTTCTTTTCTGGCGAAGAACGAGACGGCTGCTTTCCGGAGGGGTCCGTGGGTCATTGATGCTTGGTTGGTTCGGCCGGGGGTGCATCATGTGTTGTGTCCAGTTGCGGCACTTCGCCGTTGCTTGCGCGCTTCGGCCGGTATGGCTGGGGATGCGCTTTGGGTTGATCCAGTTTCCCTCGTTCCCTGTTCCAGGGTTCGGGTCTCCCAGGTTGTCTGCAGGGTTATTAAATCTAGCCAGCCTGCGGTCTATCCTCGTGCCCATGCCGTTAGGAAGTTTGCGGCTTTGGCTGCTGTGTTGGTAATATGTCTTGGGCACATATTCGGGCGCGTGGTTTTTGGATTCGAACAGGGTCCTGGCCGCCCGTTATTTGGTGAACGTCCGTGCTCCTCGGCGTTCTTGTGTTGCTTTGGGTCGCAGGTTGCAGCCAGTTGTCTCGACTTCGCGTTGAGGATTTGTGGCCGCCGCCTCCCGGGTACGTCCCCTTTTTCCTTCTCTTTGGGTAATTAGCTCCAGGGAGCCGTAGGGGCTCCCCACAGAAAACCAGCGTTGAATGTAATGAAACGCCATTTTCTGGGTGAGCCCCGGAGGCTCCTGGCTACCCTCCCTCCCGTCCGGTCGGCGGATTTTTCGCGTTGGTTGAAGCCTAGTTTCCGAACTGACGGCAGCCGGCGCGGTGAGGTCCGGGGCCCCCCCTCCCCCTCCCGGGAGGGGAGGGCTGCGCGGACAACCGGCGCGGCAGTAAAGTGATTGTTTGATTGTTTTCCTTGTGATTGTAGGGAGTTTTTCTACCTCTCTGTTCGGTTTGTTGTAGTTTTCTACCATGTGGGGTTTGTTTTGTTACGCCTACCTTTCTGGGTGCCTAACCCCGGTCGATGGCAGATAAGGAAAACCCCCAACCATATGGGGTTTTCCAGGGCCATTGCTCCCTGAAACCTCTCTGAAGGGGCCAGGTTCTGGCGCTGGTCCCTGGTAGGTCTGAACTCCATAGCTAGTGTCCCGGTCTAACATAACATACATTAGCCCGATAAGCTCCAGGAGCCTCCGGGGCTCACCCAGAAAATGGCGTTTCATTACATTCAACGCTGGTTTTTTGCCCCACCTTTTGGATGACCACTCTGTCCCAGGTCCGGCTTCATTTGGAGCCAGGCGCTTGGATGGTGTCCCTGGACTTCAAGGACGCATATTGGCACATCCCGATTCATCCGAGGTTCAGGGATTGGCTCGGTTTTGTTGTGGGGCGTCAGGGGTACCACTTTCATTGTTTCCTGTTTGGGTTGAACCTGACACCTCACATGTTCACACGTCTTACCCAGGTCATTGCAGCCCGTCTGTGTCTGTTAGGTGTTCGGGTGTTGGCTTACCACGACAACTGGCTGGTTTGGGCTGCCAGTCGGTCCCATGTCTGCTCGCCAGGGGTGTGGTACTTTCCCAGCTAGCCGGGTTCGGATTCCTGGTGAACTGGCGGAAGTCCCATCTGGTTCCCTCCCAGGTTCGGACCTGCCTGGGCCTCGTGTGGGACTCTCAGACCGCTTCCTTGTCTCTTCCTCTGGAGTCTCTCCTTCGGCTGCAATCCCACGTGCGCTGGTTTCTGGGGACTTCCGGGTCACCTGGCAGTTGCTCGAGGGTTTGTGAGGGAACCTGAACTGTGTGATGATGGCCTACCCGAGCCCTCGCTCGGTGTGTTCACGGACCCGTTGTCTCTCAGCTGGGGCTTTGTGACCAGTGCTCACCAGGCCGGCCAGGGGCGGTGGGGTCTGTCCTTCCATCGGGCCCACAGCACCGTGCGGGAGTTCGTGGTGGTGTGGCTTATGCTTCGGGGGTTCGGGTCGCCCGCAGATCGACGATCCGGCTCCATTCGGACTGCTCCCCGGCGATTCATTGCCTGAACCTTGGGGGTTTAATGCGATCCTTGGCTTGTTGGAGTTGGTCGCTTCAGGTGACGCATCTGCTGAGTTCTTGGGGTTTGGCTCTACTGGCGGTTCATGTCCAGGGGGTGTCCAACATCCTGGCGGACGGCCTGTCCTGGTTCATTTCCCTGTCCACGGAATGGACGGTCGATGCCGACTTATTCAGTTGGCTCTGCCAGACGTTCGGGCACCCGGAGGTGGACCTCTTTGCGTCGGCGTGGTCGAAGCGTCTTTCGGTATATGTGGCGCCCTTCCCCGACCGCGAGGCTGTCGGGATCGAGGTCTTTTGGCAGGACTGGTCGAGGTGGGGGTTCCTGCACCTCTTTCCTCCAGTTCAGCTGTTGCTCCAGGTCCTGGCTCGCTTGGAAACTTACCAGGGGCGAGTTGTCCTCTTGACCCCATGGTGGCCGGCCCAACCGTAGTTTCAGGCCCTGCTTGCCTGGTGTACAAACCTGGGGGTTTTCCGCGGCTCCGCCTATTTCAGAAGATCAGGCCGGTCCATTACGAGACTGGTTCGCTCTTCTCCTTGAGTTTAAACGTTTGGTATTTTTTACTAGAGTTTATCACCATTTGTATGGTGATCAGGTGGCTTCGTTGATGGTGTCCCATCTGCGGGCTTCGTCTCGGCAGCAGTATGAAGTTTCCTGGTGGTCCTTCTGTTTCTTTTTGACTCTTCGTCATTGTACTTCGCTTTCGGTTCGAGTGGTGTTGCCCTTTCTCTCGTGGTTGTTCCAGAACCGTCATCTTATGTCGAATACTGTCGCCTCATATCGTGCGGCCCGGGCGGAGCTGCTTCAGCTTGCTTTTGGTATAGATGTTACTTCTGCGCCGTTTCGCAAGCTGTCTTGTGCATTGTTTCACCTCCGGTCTGTTCATGTGCCACCTGAGCCATCCTGGTCCTTTGGACAGTGCTCTCCTATCTCTCTTCTTCTCGGTTTGTTGTGGCCCCTTTAGTTCAGGATTGTTTTTCAAAGGCTCCTTTCCTGTTGGCATTGGCCTCTAGGGGTCGGGTCGTGGAGCCTCATGCTCTCCTCCGGCGCAGGGGTTTCTGCTTCTTCGGCTGTGCAGATAGGTTTGTTTGTCTGCAGCCATCTCCTTCTTTTCTGGCGAAGAATGAGACTGCTGTTTTCTGGTGGGGTCCTTGGGTTGTTTATGCTTAGTTGGTCAGGCCGAGGGTACATCATATTTTGTGTCCAGTTGCGGCCCTACGCCATTATTTGCGCGCCACGGCTTCTGTGTCTAGGGACTCGCTTTGGGTTGATCCTGGGCTCTTGAAAACAGACGACATTTAAAAAAAATGTCCTTGGGTTGTTTATGCTTAGTTGGTCAGGCCGAGGGTACATCATATTTTGTGTCCAGTTGTGGCCCTACACCGTTATTTGCGCGCCACAGCTTCTGTGTCTGGGGACTCGCTTTGGGTTGATCCGGTTTCCCTTCTTCCCTGTTCATGGGTATGCATCTCTCAGGTCGTCCACAGGGTTATTAAGTCTAGCCAGCCTGCGGTCTATCCCCGTGCCCATGACGTTCGTAAGTTCGCTGCTCTTGCTAGCGTTTTTGGGAACATGACCTGGGTTGACATTCGGGCACAGGGGTTTTGGCGGTTGAACAGGGTCCTGGCTGCACACTACCTCATGAACGTTCCTAGGCCTAGTCAGGCCTGTGTCGCTTTGGGTCGGCGGCTGCAGCCTGTCTCAACTTTGAGTTGAGGTGTGGAGCACCGACCGCGTCCCGGACTTCTATGGAAAGAAGTCCCCTCTTTCCATAGTCTTTGGTGAAGTAGCTTTGGGGAGCCATACAGGCTCCCCTCAGAAATCCAGCATTGAATGTAATGAAACGCCATTTTCTGGGTGAGTCCCGGAGGCTCCACCTGCAACCCTCCCTCCCTCCCTCTAGTCGGCGGTTTTCGCGTATTTTGATATCCAGCCTCAGAACTGAAGGTGTGGATCACTGGTGCGGGGGTCTGGGGCTCCTCCCCCTTCCCCCTCTTGGGGAGAGGGGGAGCTGCGGAGCTGCGCAGACATGTGGCACGGCGCGAGTGACGTCATGCTTGTTCACTCATTTTCCCTTGGGGGAGTTCTGTCCACTTGTTTCATTATTTTTATTGGTTTCACCAGAATATGGGTTTGTTTTGAGGTGCTTACCTTTCCGGGTTCCTGTCCCGGTCGATGGGAGATATAGAATGCTCCAAAATTACATGTGCATTTCTATAGGCCATTGCTCCTCGTGCCTCTCTGAGGGGGCCAGATTCTGGCCGTGGTTCCCAGTAGGCGTAGAACTCCACCCACATTGACTGATGCCAAAAGTTAGGACTATTCTTATCACTCTGGATAGCTCCGGGGAGCTTCTGGGACTCACCCAGAAAATGGCGTTTCATTACATTCAATTCCGATTTTTTGGTGCACATACCTGTGACACTAATATGTGAATGTATTGAATTTATGACAATTGTATTATAATACAATATCAAGTGACAATATATTGAACAATATCAGTGAAAAAAATGGTTGTAAAATATGCTATAGATACTGTAAATAAGGCTGCAAAAATAAATTTGCGGCAATTCTGGCTGCTTGAATGCAACGCCTCCGAGATGCTCCCTGCTTGAGCGATCATGTTGCGTGACATCATCTTCCAACTTCTCGGCACATTTACGTCATTGGAAAGTAAAATTGTTATCCCTCCCCCCCCCCATGCTCAGGGATCACAAATGATCACTTTCATAAGACAAATAAAACTCTTGAATTTGTTTTTATTGCATCTAGCGGTGTTGAAGACTATTAACACTTAACCACTGAACTGCGCAACGCACCTGCAGGCCCTCGACGGGGGGTGTGCACATATTTTTTACTTTTTTAACATATTTTTACTTTTAGCGTATGATTCAAAACTCCCGCGGCTACATGAGGTTCACATCAGCTTCCTCAGGGCTCTTGAAAACAGACGACATTTAAAAAAAAAATCGTGGGCAACATTCCTGGGTGTGAGAGCCTCAGTACTGAGTGAGCAACCAAGGCTGATGCACGCAGCATGAGCTCACAGCACGGCTGTTCACCTTGTGACCATAGTATCGGCTAATAATGTCAAAATATATATATAACTGGTATTATTTAGCCATGATAATATTACAGAAGAGCCTGAGTGTGATAATGACTGTGTACAATGTTCAAATATCAGTGAATCAATGCTGTTCACGATGTTCACAGCGCTAGCCAGAGCACCACAGCATTATTTCGTCCATCTAGGAATCTTCAGACAATTTCTCATGTTCCTTTACAAAATAAACTTGTGGTCAATTATTCATTTACAGGATTTAGTGACCCGGATTGTATTAATAGCAGGATTGTGGTGATAATTAGCACCGTGCGTAGTATTGTGGGAGGAGGAATGGAATTTGGTGAGGGAGGGAGGAAGAGGAATTTTGGTGAGGGAGGAAGGAAGAGGAATTTTGGTGAGGGAGGGAGGAAGAGGAATTTTGGTGAGGGAGGGAGGGAATCGAGGTAGCCTCACTGTGTGTGGCAGCCACTCTTGTTTTGCCCACCATACTAGCTTAGTGGTTCGCTATGGCGAACACATATGTACATGGATATATACAATGTGTGTATATAGTGTGATAACAGCAACAGGAGTATGTAGGGAAGAGCCATTTTGATGAGGGAGTTGGCATTGTACTCATAGTGTTGTCGTCTGCTGTGTGACAATTGTCATGTAGTGTATGGTGGTCACTGTGCTGTTTGGACATAATACCAGCTTAGTTGTATAGTTATGGTGAATAAAACATGTAGATAGGTATACATAATATGTGTAAATAGTGTAATAAAAACAATAACAGTATGGTGGGAGGGGGAATGATGGCGAGTAAGATGAGGAGGAGTGAGGGAGAACGGGCTACATGTGACAGCTCACACTCGCGCAGTTCTGAGTGTGTTGATGGTGAATGTATATAGTGTGTGACAGTGTATAGTGCATAAATGTTGTAAATATACATAAATGAACATGAAACATTGGTGTGAATAACAGTATGGTGAGAGGGGTGATGGCGAGTACGATGTTGGAGGAGTGAGGGAAATATGTGCACACATGTGTCATGCTCGTAACACAGTGTCTTCGGACAGTACGGATGTTCTACTGCCATAATATAGTGTACGTGTTCATTATACATAGGACTGGCACGAAAAAACTAATAAAATGTATTTGGAACTGTGCGCAAAATATGAACAAAAATATATTCGTGGCAACTCGCGCATCTTGAGCCGGGTGCCCTACTGGCTCCAGGAGCGTACGTCACAGGTGACCAGGGATTGATGACATCACGCACGAACTTACGGACCCCATAGCAGCCAAAGTAAGCACAATTTTGACTTTTTGTTAACATAGCCATACTCAGAGAAAGATTTTTGACACTTTCAAAAACAAAAAGAAAATTTTCCAGTGAATTAATTTCCTGCGCACTGGAAGGGGGGGGGTGCCATATTTGGAAGAGGAGCAGCCCAGTGGTTAAGCAGCTAAGAGGTCCCGAGGACATTTACACCACCATGTGCAAGAAAAAAATAAATTCAAACAATTATTGTTGTCTTTTAAAAATGTTCATTTGTGGTCCTTGAGCACAGGAAAAAAAATTGAAGGTGACATATTTTGGCCGCAATAGGCTGAGGAAGTGTCAAAATGTAGGCATTGACAGAGCAGGCGTCAGAGGCGGTCAGCTCCGTCACAGCTGTCAGGCAGGAGTTGCCACAAAGATATTATTACCTAATTACTGTATTTCAATGTCTCTGATTGATTTTTTCTTATTTTTTTGCAGTAATATTATTCAATAGCGTGTAGTGTGATATATTTATATAATAAAAGTGGGCGAATCATCACTATACTCAAAATTATGGTGTGCATGTTAGTGATTCAATTATTATGTTCATAAAACAATAAACAAATAGTTTTGCTGTTATTAAACTATATACTGTTACGGTGCCCTCTCCTATCTCTTTCGTTTGCCTGCATTAAGAGTCATATCAACTCTCCCTACTGTTTCTCTGAGGTACAGGGAAGTCTGTTGGTATATGTGGCGACCAGATCGGCCGCCAGTTAAGGGAGAAACTTACATTATAATTTTGTAGGTAAGGGGAAAGAGGCACCCGGATACAAATGAAATAGTAACCCCTACCTGCAGATCTGCCATGTTGTAGAAAACGCTAGCCGTGTGCGGATTGGGTGGCTTGGGTCACGGGCGACCAATCAGAGCCCGCCGTGACGTCACCGAGTGCCCTGGGCGGCGCCAACGTCAGAGTTGACCTGACTGTGGAGGCGAGAGGACGCACCTCGGTCAGCTCTCAAGGATTGGAGGCTCTACAGGCCTTTCTCAGTGGATAAGAGCTAGCCATCGCAGCCCACCTTATACATTGGAGGCCCCGCGCTTCTGGGAAGCAAAAAGGAGGCAAGTTCGTTGAGCAAAGGAGTGCCAAACTTGGAAATTGTCGGCAGCGACGCTGGACGTTGAGGGCCTGGAAGGTGTGGCGGGCAGGCCTAGCTGTGACCGGGTCACATCCACTGAGGGCTTGGAGGGACGACACTGTTCCTAGGACAAGGAGCAACGCCTTGTGGAAGGGACGAGTGTGTGAATATAGTGATTAGCTCAGCGCCCATTGGTGAACCAGGATTGGGATAGCTGAATCTCAGGGATTGGAATGGCGATGACGCGAAGGCTTCACGACACCTGAGGACCTGTGGAACGTTCCTGGATCGTCAAGGATCGACTCAGGAAGCATGGGAACCTCACACCATCGAGGGACAGGCGTCGTGAGCCAGGAATGTAAAGGTAGATCATTTTTCCTCCCATTAGCCCTTTGTGAGAGTAGGCTAGATAGGCCACAATATTCACTTATGTATGTGGCAATAGGACATTAATACTTTAGTAGTAGAATAGGCTGCAGGGCAGCTTATGTCCAGGACTGTCAGACTTATGTCCAGGACTGTCAGAGAGGACAGTGTGTGTGGACGGCAGGACAGTGAAGAAGAGGCGCCGACGTGGTGAAGAGGCCCTTCTGTGAGAGTGTGTGACTCCTGTCTTTTCTGCCCAGTGGAAGGAGTGTTGGAGGTCGTGGAAGAAGAGTTGCTGACGATCTCCAGATTTATTATCCTTATTTTCATATTCATGTATTGCTTGTGATTGTGTGATCATGTAATTGGCGTCAGTAAATTCACACATTTTATCATTGTGTTTAAGTGTGCCTCCATTATAATATTTCTCTACGAGCATACACGAAGGTTATCATAGTACCACCTAGGGAACACCACGTTCTCTATGGAAGTTCTTATTGCCTGGAGAGTGGTAAAACAGCACAGACTTATATAAAAGTGTACCCTTAGCCATCCGATCAGTATCAGAGCCTGAATGGTGGTAATAAGTAACGTAGTGGCTGGAGAGAGGTAAAGCCACACAGACCTTCATGGGAGAGTACTCTGGGCTGACAGTTCAGTAGCAGATCTATGGGAGTAGCAACATTCTGGCAATGAACAATATATAATACACCCACTGAACTGCATCGCTGGGGTGCAGATATAATAACCCAGCTGGCGACCTTGTTAAGAAGAAGATAGAGAAGACAGGCAGGAAAGGAGTTCCTGCAACCTTTTTGTCTGGTAGGCAAGACTCAGGGAGGTTATTGTTATAAGGTAAGCCTGCGTCTTCTTTCACTCCTCCAAGGGTCTAGGCCGGAACTGTTAACAGCAGTTTCCCCGAGTTTGACTGAAGGGCTTCCAGGGTGAGTCAGTGGCACCCCTTCAGTGGTGGAAGCAAAGACCTGCGGAGGTGGGCATTGCTGGTCCTCTCTTGTGGGACCAAGGAGACTCCGGTGAATCCCGGAAGTCGGAGGGGCTGAGTATTTGGCCTTTTGAGCCCCTAGCAGCCGAGTGCTAGCAGAGCCCCGGCCCACCCCCCATGACAATACACAGGTTATATAAAAGTATCTGCATGTTTTGTTCCCCATAATGAACCACTTAGTTGGTATGGGGAGTCAAAAGCAACAAGCAGTGGCTGCCACACCAGCCAGCCACTCGCCGCCACTCCCTCCCTCATCAACACCTCACTATCTAATATTCTCCTCCCACCATACTGTTTTTGCTTTTACTCACTATATACAGACATTATATATAAGTATCTACATGTTTTATTCACCATAACTGTCCAACTAAGCTGGTATGATGGGTTCAGGCAATATAAGAGATGTCACAACACACACAGCTGGCGGCTGTCTCCCTCACTGGTTCAAGGCCACACGCACTATTCTCCCCAACAATAATGTTTGTGGTGTTATTACACTATACACACATTATATATAAGTATCAACATGTTTTATTCACCATAACTGTACAACTAAGCTGGTATGGTGCCCAAAGAGCATAGTGGCTACCCTCTGCCAGCATGACAAGTCATGCAGACGATGCCACGTCCATCACCCAAATGGCTCCTCCCAACATACTCCTTTTGCTGTTATTACACTAATACACACGTTATATATACGTATCTACATTTGTGTTCACCATAGCGAGCCATTAAGCTGGTATGGTGAGTGTAGAGAATTGGAGGCCACACAGATTCAACAGATGATGCTACCTCTCTCCCTCCCTCATCATTACTCTTCCCACACCGTGCTAATTATCACAACAATTTTGCTATTATCACAATCCTGGTCATTTTTATCACAGTCAGGAGTCTAATGTAATACTGTCATCGCTAAATAATAGCAGCTACATATTTATTTTAACATTTTTAGGCGATGCTGCGGTTACAAGCTGAACAGCAGTGCTGTTAGCCCATGCTGCATGCGTTAGCCTTGGTTGCTCACATAGTACTGTGGCTCTCACACCGGAGAATGTTGCCTATGATTTTTTTTTAAACATGGCGTCTGTTTACAAGAGCCCTGAGGTGGCCGGCACCCTACGTCATATATGTATACCATGCGCACCGTGAGACATGTTACTCCAGTCGTATATATATGCCATGAGCAGTTTAAGGGTTAAGGCAAGCGCCTCCCAGGGGTTAAAGAAAAGATGGTAGTGATTCAACTGTATAAATCTCTGGTGCAAACCACATTTGGATTACTGTATCCAAGCAAGGAAACCTCACTTTCAGAAGGACATAGCTGCTCTGGAGAAGGTGCATCACTGGGCAACAAAAGTCATTGCAGAGCTCAGTCATCTCTCGTATCAGGAACGGTTGAGGACCACAGGGCTAGCAACACTGTAAATCAGGCATGACAGGGTGGATCTCATTGAAACTTTTAAAATACTGAACAAGTTGGATGATGTTGATCTGGACAATTTCTTCAAAAGGTCAGATTAACACAAACAAGGAGCAATGGTTTCAAGCTCAACAAGCCTAAATGTAGGACAGAACAGAAGATGCTTTTTCACCCACAGGGTTATAAACTCATGGAACTGCCTAGCAGCTGAAACCATAAATGCCAAAACTGTGTTATATTTTAAAATCCACCTGGAAAAGATCATCAAGGCAAAGGGGGGACCTTCGATAAGCCATCTGCTTCCTGTCCTTGTCGAGGCCACTAGGGTTAGCGGCTGTCAGGTAACTCGGGTAAATCAGAATTGCCTTTTCTGATTTCCACTGGCAATGAACCTGCCTTCAATCAGGGTTTTCTTCCCTAAGAAGGTTCATGAGTCTACCCCTTGGGGTTTTCTCTTCTCAAGGGACCTCACTCCAGGTAGTGTATGTGCTTTGGTTCCTCTCCAAAGCCCAATGGTTAGGGTTTGGGCGCCTGACAGCTGGATGGGCAGCGCTTCGGATTCGTAGTCCTGAGGTTCCGGGTTTGATCCCTTTTTGGAGGCAGACAAATGGGCAAAATGTTTCTTTCACTCTGATGCCCCTGTTCCCCTAGCAGTAAATAGGTACCTGGTAGTTAGACAGCTGGTACGGGCTGCTTCCTGGGGGTGTGTAACAAAAAGGAGGCCTGGTCAAGGACCGGGCCGCGGGAACGCTAAGCCCCGAAATCATCTCAAGATAACCTCAAGATAAGGGTAGATGGGGTGTTTAATTTTGGAGGAGCAATGCAGTTTTGCCTCCCTTTGCCATGTTTATATATTGCAGTATTTGAATATGTGAACATGAAAAAACATGTCTTCCACAGCATTCTGTAATAACCCAAAAATCAGCAATTGGGAAAACTCTGAAAATTTTTATACATCAGTAAGATAAGAGAGGTAGAACATATTTAGTTCCAATTTCTTTCGTTCTATCAAGGATACAATGTACTTTTCTTCTGCAGTAGTGGTTCTCTATTTTCTCTGCCCAAATGTTTCCTAATCCCTTGAATGTATGCCTATGATAGTAATGATCATATTAATGGCTATCTTTTTAACCCTTGTGTTGCTAAGGGCTACTTGGCCCTTGTCACCCACAGGCGCATAAGAAACAAAATTTCTTCCTAACTTGTTAATTTGTGTTCTCTGACCACGAGAAAAATAAAAAAATAAAATTTAATTGTACTTACCAATGACATAAATGAGCCGACAATATGAACTATGATGTCACACCCTGCATGCTCGCTCATGCAAAGTGCGATCCAGAGGCATTGAGCGCGGTCTTCAAGCAGCCAGAGTTGCCATGAATTTATTTTCGCAGCATTATTTACAGTGTCTAGGCATATTTAATCACAATTTTTATTCACTAATTGTGTTGCATATAATGTTACTTCATGTTCAATGAAAATAAATGTTCCATACATTGAGTATACACATGAGCACACAAATGTTTCCAATTATGCCAATATAATATGTATTCACATTGTTCATTATTACATTTACACACATCCACGCACTATTTACAGGTTTTTGCACTATTATTGCACATTTAGAAGTGTTCGAGACAGTGGTAGTCATTGAAGCAGTTGACAGCACACAATGGGACTGCACACGCTTCACACCATGTTTGGACCAGTTTACATTTCTGATTTCTCTTTTTTGTTGTTCTACAAACTAAGCAATCACGTTGGCCTATTGCACGCTTTCCAGCGGGTGGCAAATGTTTTAGTCTGTGTGCTTGAAAGCCCTCAATGTGAGCGAGCCTGGGTGTAACAGCATGCTGCAACACTGGGTTCATGATGGGTCTTTGTATGCCAGGAACATCTTTGCCAAACTTTGTTAGTAACTGTGTCACAAGTGTAAAACCAAACGAACGAAAAGTTGGTTTATGTCCAGTTTTCACCAGATACATATTGTAGCTGTTCAGCATGCTTATCTCAACAAGATGGAAAAACGCTTTTTTCGTCCACTTCAATGTTTTCCGTACACACTCGACAGTGCCCACCATCATGTCAGATTTATCAAACAAACGCATGTTGATATTATAGTCAAGAACACAATCTGGTTTATATACTGGTTATTGCGTTACTCGGTTCACCTTGCCACTGTTCACCATTGTATCATCATAAACGGTTATCAGCAAGTTCACTTCTCTCTTGTCTTTCCACGTAACTGAGAGTATTTGATCACATTTTCTTAGCTGGCAGTCACCAACTCCAAGATTATTGTCAGACACTGGCATTTCCCTTCTTCTTGGCTTTACTGTGCCAACCATTCCAGTTCTATGTTCAATCAAGAACCTTGCAAGTAAGGGACTTGTATAGTAGTTATCAGTGTATAAAATGTGGCCCTTGTTCACGGCCACATTTTGGAAGTCATGGTGCCATCAGTGACTTCACCACACTACCTGAGAAACCATGTTGGTCGTTACCGGGAATGTCTACATCGCTAGCAGAATACAGAATCATGTGCAACACATATCCTATTTCACAGTCACAAAGAACAAAGAATTTCAATCCAAATATGTTGCGTTTGTAGGGAATATACTGCTTGAAGGCAACATGTCCTTTGAAAAGCACAAGGGATTCGTTAATTACCAGCTTCTTTGCTGGTACGTAGAAATCTCTGTACTTTCCAATCACTTCATTCATAATGTGCCTGACTCTCCAAAGGCTATCATCCTCTGTCCAGTCCTCATTACTTGCAAAATGAAGACACCTGAGGAGTATCTGAAGCCTGTCTTGGGACATATAGTTCCCAAGCAAAGGTGTTGAAACAGTCTGGTCTTTGCTCCAATAATCTGTGATAGCATGTTTGACATAATGTTTCATCAACATACATAGGGCCAAAAATACATACATTTCATCTACAGTAGTGTTATTCCAACGCTGCAATCGTGAATATTCTGTTATCTCTTTTCCAATGAGATGATCCGCATGAAGGTTCGGTTGGTGTCCAATATATTCCTTGAGTGGCTCATTATAAAATGCTGTAAAATAATCCATTTCACACATATCCTCACAATTATCAGAGAAAAAGTCTGTAATCCTAACATCTTTATTGTCAAAGGCGGAATTAGAGGAATAAAATCGTCACCATCACTCCACAAAAGTACACCTGGTGTTCTGCGAGATGCAACAGCAGCACGACGGTGAGGAAGCGATGCACACCGTGGACCAGGAGCTGAAGCCCGTCTACACAAAGTACGGATGCTACATGAACGTGAAGTGAAATCACATGAACATGAGGGTCTTGGTTCCTCGTGTGGTGCCATGCGGCGCTCTTGGCTGGGTGAGACGCTGCTGACGTGACAAAATCTTGCTTGGTAACACCATAGGTACTAGCGACAGGCATGGTAACACTATGCTCTGAATCCACTTCACTAAAACCAGAAAAAGAGTCACCTTCCTCTGACTCGTCACCCAAAATATCCTCATACTCTAAATAAGTACAGGAACTGTGTGGTCGTGGGTGAATTGGAGTAGACACTGGACAAGGAGGCACTGGTGAGCCTGTAGGCCTTACCATGGGAGGAGGCTGTATCTCATATTCACTGTCTGTGCTACTATCATCGGTTAATTGTGTGTAGTCCTTATCAATGTCAGAGTCATCAAAATCACTTTCCTCACCATCAGAAAATAATTCACTAGTTATTTGCTCTTGAGTAAGTGATTGCGTGCGGCATGCCTGGGAGGCGTTTGGCCGTGTGTTCACCATGGTGACCGCTGGGTAACTGAGGCCTCCCACGCGTTGGTGGCGAGAGCAGGATTTTTTTACAAAATGGCGGCTGTTTACTATAGCCCCTGGGCAGTGTATGGGGGGGGGCCCCTACCCCGCTGGCCATTCAAATCTTGTGCCGTACTCCATCACGTCATATGACGTGTTTCGCAATTTTGCGTAAGTTGCTCAATACGTCATATGATGTGTTGCGCACTTTAAGAGTTAAATCCCCTGTGCATGTTCAATGTAAGAAACAAAGTACTGTATACCCATAACAAAATTGTCACATAATATACCATTTTACCAATTGATAATGCGTTTAAAACATTTAATTATTATTGCAAACAAAATAAATATTACCTGTGTATAGTGCTGTCTAGGAACAATGTAACTCTGAGGAAGAGGAGCAGCTGATGCTTGTACTGTTGAAAGATCCCCACCACTATCCCCTCCACTGCTTGGCCCACTTAAACATAAACCTCGTATATGGCTTGTCACTTCATTTACATGTCCTTCCTGGAAATTGTTATTCATTTAGCCAAAATTTTAATTCATTTAGCCAATTCTAAATTATATTTAAGAAGATAATAATTAGAAAATCAGTAAGTTATAATGACAAATGAATATCTGGACATATAACAAATACTTTTCAGATGGCATCAGGAAAATATTGAATGCATAATATTTGACAAAAGTTTTGATGACATATACAGTACACAATAATAACTCAAAAAAGGTGTGGGTGATTGCAGGACAAACATTTTTACATAAGTATATAACTTCTAGAGGAATGGAAGTCAGGG
>WNGS01165339.1:18170455-18207955 GCA_020271785.1 Procambarus virginalis | reverse complement strand
ATTACCATCCGAGTGCCGGCGGGGAAGTGTTCATATAGCCTCGGCTATCACTTCCTTATGTCCGGTCGTGATGGTCAAGTGGTTTAAGGCGTCCCTGTACATACCAGTTGCGTTGCTCCTGGGAGTATGGGTTCGAGTCACTTCTGGGGTGTGAGTTTTCAGTTATATATATATATATATATATATATATATATATATATATATATATATATATATATATATATATATATATATATATATATATATATATATATATATATTTGCATATTGCACCAGAGGTGGTACCCCTAATAATATATATATATATATATATATATATATATATATATATATATATATATATATATATATATATATATATATATATATATATATGTCTCATTGAATATGACCGCATATTCTGTATTTACTATATCTTCTGATTTAGGGCTTCTATCCCTCTAACTATTTCTTAGCATCAGGGCTTAGCTGAAATAGAAGTTCTCCAAAACTCATTTTCGTAATTTCTGTGAAGAAAAGATGTGGATTACTATAGAATGTATTACACTTATTTAAACAATTTGCACAACGTTTCGAACCTCCATGGTTCATTCTCAAGTGAGGAAATGTACAATGTGGTTTGATTATATACCCGCACTGGGTCAGGTGATAAGACAATAAAGGTGAAACATGGGGATACATAGGGGATAAATGGGGTGAAACATATGACATAAGAATAGAGGTAACCGCAGAAGGCCTTTGGCCCATACGAGGCAGCTGGCATCTACATACAAAGATTAATCCAGTGTAATTGGCCTGTTATGTTGAACATTGTCTTCTGTGTTGGCATCGTTATGTTCTGGTCTTGTCCTTACTCTCATTGTGGGAAGAGTAAATAGTTCCGTGATTTGGGTGTTCATGGTAGGTTGTTCTGTTCTTATGTGAATTGCTTCTAGAATTTGTAATCTTCTCGCATCTTGGGTTCTGTCTATTATGCATGTATTCTTGTTCAACATTTCTCTTGTTAGGGTGATGTCATGGGCTTGTCTCATGTGATTCCTAGGGCACCGGATTGAAGATGGCATGTCAACGCCTCGTCAGCTTGGTCGACGTCATACCTATGTACTTAGATTGAAGGTTACATCCTTCGTGGGGGCAAGTGTACATGTATACAACGCTTGACTGCTGTAGAGGGTTCTCTGTCGGCTTCGGGCTGTTTTTGATAAGGAGTTCGGAAGTCTTCTTGGTTTTTTATAGAATATTGTCAGTTTATGTTTTGGTTAGGAGTAGTGCTTTTTACTCCTTTACGGATTATTTTCTTTCATTTCTTTCCTCTTTTGTATGTTCACTGTGCATGGTTGATTTGTAATATAATTTTATTGGAGGTATTGTGGGTTTCTGTTCTAGGTTCTGGATTATACCAACGGTCCAAGTGTCTTCTTATAGCAGCGTTTATTTCCGCGTTGCTATATCCATTGTTCACCAATACCTGAGTTACTCTTTCAAACTCTCTACTCACGTTGCTCCATTCAGAGCAGTGGTGTAAGCGCTCGACGAATATAAGCATTGAGAACACTGGCTTTGTATCTTTGGGGGCACTCACTTNAGGTGAGAACTGTGGTGATCCCTCAGATCAACACAGACACAATAAAACAATGACAAGATCTTGTACTTACAGATAAGGTACCTTTCCTTACGCACACTCAGAACGTTTATACAAGCACTCGTAGGTGGCCTGATAGCTGGTTTCGCTCGTAGACACGGAGGGTACTCGCATCTTGAGATGATTTCGTGAGTAGGGGTGCTGTATGCTTAACAGACAGACACACGCGCACACACTGGCACTGACGGTGCGTGAGGTGGTGACGTCACGTAGGAGTGAGGGCGGGGGCGGCTGCTGGCAGCAGCTCGCGGCGGGCGCTCGAGGTACTGAGGTACACGCCCAGGATGAGTGGCGGCTGGCGGCTGCTGTGGTACACCATGCAGGTACACTTGTGGTAAGGTCACACACACAGGTTACTTAGGCGGCGGCACTGCCTTAGTTCACTCTAAGTCACTCACGACGATCTTTGTCACCAGGGGTTACCTGATACCAGTCTGTTTCGCTCTGGAGATTTGTCACTTTAGGCTTCTAAACAATATATTCCCACTCGTGATTCTGGCGAGTGTGTGGTATATCGCAAAGACGCTGAGTTAACTTGACGGTGAGGGATAGACGGTGATCAGTCTATTGGCCGGTAGAACAGAACACGTCCTCTGGGTATGGTCTCTCTCCCGTGAATGAGTTTGCAAGGGTGCCGGGCATCTCGTGGCACACAACACAAAAGGAGTTACAATTTGACCAATAGCATTGCAGCAAATGAGCGGGAACCAATCATATTAGCTCGTTCGATGAGCAGTAGCAGGAGTGACGTCATGAACACGTCATAGCTGTTATTCCGATCGCGCCGGTTGACCCCAGAGGTCAGACGCTGCTGGCGCCTTCCCCTCTGTCTCAGCGGGCACCAGCCATGTACTCACTGACCCTTTGGTAGCAAGTATACTTAGCTCCCTGTATCTACTTCCTGCCTAGACATACGGCGGCCTACGTATTTTAACAGTGTTCCTGGTTAAGTGGGCATTCTGGAGATACCCAACATGCCAGAAAACTATCCAGGATTAAGGGAAATAGGCTTTGTGCACGAAGATCAGTGCACTGTGCACTGCAATGAGCCATTCAAGTCAACTGTGGGAGGATCTTGGGAGGCATACTCCCACAGGTACGTTGAATCGAGGTTGTACTATAGTAGACAGGGGGGTTGACATTTTGGGGGTGAGGTCAACCTGTCCTCTTAAAAAGAACGTCGCTTTTGGCCGTTTGCTCGTATGGCCGAATTTGAACGTAATTTGAAAATGAAAAAAAATGAAAATAAATTTGGGATTTTTTTTTTCAACAACAGTAATTTAAGGGTCCTCTGATAGGTTAGGTGGGCAGGAAATTCTCATAAAGTTTCAAAACGTTATGAAAAACGTAAATTTAAAGTGTCCTCTCATAACCTCTGCGTGTACGCCGGACGACTCAAATAGAAAACGGAACAGAACGTCACTTTTGTGAGTCGATTTCATTTCAAATTACGTCCAAATTTGGCCATATCGCGCATACGAGCCAAAAGTGACGTTCTTTTTAAGAGGATGGGTTGGTGAGGTAGGTTATATGGAGTTAATAAGGTAGTACTTAGTTTTTATCTTAAACTGGTTCGGAGAGGTACAGTCTTTAACATAATTGGGAAGGTCATTCCACATTCGAGGTCCCTTGATTTGTAAAGTATTTCTAGTTTGATTAGGTCGTACACTTGGAATATCAAATAGGTATTTGTTTCTGGTGTGGTGCTCATGGGATCTGTTACAACCTTCTAGGAAGCTTTTAAGGTCAGGATTGACATTACAGTTCAGCATTTTATATATACCTGCTTGATGGGGTTCTGGGAGTTCTTCTACTCCCCAAGCCTGGCCTGAGGCCAGGCTCGACTTGTGAGAGTTTGGTCCTATATATAAAATACACATGAGAGGATGTGCAGTGACTTAATATAACATATTCAGAGATTTGAGTAAGGGTACCGAGTGATGTCTGGGGCCAGAGTTAGATATTGTCCTAATATCAGCTTTGTGTTGAGTAATTAGAGGACGTAAATGATTTTGGGTAGTAGAACCCCAAGCACAAATACCATAGTTCAGTTAAGGATAGATGAGAGAATAATAGAGAGTCACCAGGGCAGGGCAACATACATAATATCTGATCTTAGAAAGAATGGCAACAGTTTTTGAAACTCTTTTTGATATATTTAGAATGTGTCCCTGGAAATTCAGCTTGCGGCAATGAGAACGCCAAGGAATTTGCCATCTACTTTGTTACAAATTTGGCAATTGTTAATCCTGAGATTTATTTGATTTGAGGATTTATTGCCAAACAAAATATAGAAAGTTTTGTCAATATTGAGGGTGAGTTTGTTGGTAGTTAGCCAATGATGGACTTTATTTAGCTCAGTATTTACTGTGACATTTAGAGCAAGGCGGTCAGGACTGGAGTAAATGAAGGTCGTGTCGTCAGCAAATAGAAATGGTTTGAGATGTTGGGAGGCATTTGGAAGGTCATTAATGTAGATGAGAAAGAGGAGAGGGCCAAGTATGCTGCCCTGGGGAACATCAATGTTGATGGGTAGGGTGGGAGAAATTGAATTATTCACAGAAACATACTGGAGCCTGTCAGTAAGGTAAGACTTAATGTACTGCAGGGAGTGACCTCTGACTCCATAATGTTGTAATTTAAGAAGGTTTTGGTGGTTAACACTTTCGCATTCCCGGGAGTAGGCTGACCTTGACCCCCAGATTGAGCCCTGGCGTGTGGGCCAACTGCGCGTCAGCACTGTAATGTTTATAATCTTTTAGGGTTGCTGAGTTTAATTTTCGCGGTATGTATTTAAATTTGGTATCAATGTGTTCGCCAGAGAATGCTCTAGAAGAATATATACCTACATTTTCACCAAACCTGACATGAGAACCACACCAAATAAGAAACTATGGCGGTCGTTAGCCGTGAGCGTCAAACAGCGCTGAAATGTTTATGAACTTTTCATGTTTATCAATCCCAGAATTGTGCTATGTTGTTAATTTTGTGACCGATCACTGTGACCGCAATAAAATTCCCTTCACGGACATATGCATATAAATGTAGAATCATGATCGCGGCCCACCAGCAAGAGTGTGGGAAGTGGCTGAAGTATTACCTCTACCCGACGGCAGATCGGCGAAACACCTTTTGAAAAGTCTTATTCTTTTCACTGTCCTGACCTCAATTTTCGATGTACATACTTAATTTTTGTACCAATATGTTCGCAATAGAATGTTCTAGAAGAACATATGTATAAAATGTCACACAAGGATGCGTGTGACAGACCAAATAAAAAAACTTTGTCGATTACACTCGTCATGTCAACATTTTACAATAGTTTTACCACGAAGATACAAGCAAACTCCGTTCTCAATAATAGGCTATGTGACTATTAGAAAAAACGAAAATTTAATGGTAAACATGCTTAAATTATCCCCAAGTCGATCGGATAAGAATTGGATTTTATAGAAATATTTTTTTTCCAATGCCGCTTGAGGTGCATTCAAGAGATAAATATGCAAGTGCTCAATATCCTGCTCAAGTGACATGGGTGCTAAATTGTGCGCAATTTAAAGGCGCTCATTTTAAAACCACTACCAGATTGATCTGATAAAATTTAAATTTTTAAAAAATATTTTAATGAGTGACGTAGTGCGCGTCGTCGGTGTGGCAACGGGAGAAAAATGAGTGACGCCTCTGGAGTCAGTGAAGCGTGAAAGTGTTAACAGTGTCAAAAACCTTACGCAGGTCTACAAATAACCCAACAGGGAACTCATTTTTGTCAGGAGCTGTATGTATCAAGTTAATCATACTAATAAGTGCATCGTTAGTGTTTTTTTGGGGTCTGAAGCCATATTGACAAGAGCTAAGTATATTGAGTTTGGCTAGATAAGAGTAAAGCTGTTTATAGATTAGTTTTTCAAATATTTTTGACAGGTTTGGCAGGTTATATATATGTTCCTTGAAATTTTGCCACATTAACGTCTACATCTGTCGTTCTTCTGACATAGATTTTTAAGGTTAATTAACATATATGCAAATTATAAAATTTATTAGCTGGAATACAGAGCTTCACACACTCAATGCTAGCTATCAAGTAACTATGAAAATGCATATATCTTTGCTTTCACTTCAGTTATATTTATGACAAGGGATTTAAAATTTTCCTATATATCTGCTTTTCTGATGACATAAAAAACTTTCGTTTATTACAGTACAGTGGTACCTCGGCTTACGAGCGTCCCTGGTTACGAGTTTTTCGGGTTACAAGCAGGATTTGCTCGGAGAATTTGCAATGAGTTACGAGGGTTGCCTCAGGATACGAGTTTGTTGATACGCGTACAGGCCGACCTAGCGCGTGATGGCTCGGCGATCGCCGCTCAGTTTGCCAGTGCCTCACGCCCAGTGACTATCCCGCCTGAATTCTTCACAAGGATTTACCGTTTATTTTCAGAGTTTTTGCTATTTGAGCATAAAATTTGTTATAATATACATCACAATGGGTCCCAAGGAAGCTAGTGGTAAGGTTCAAGGCAAGAAATCGTATGTGAGGATGACAATAGAGGAAAAGCAAGAGATCATTTGGAAGCATGAAAATGGTGCACTTGTTGTTGAACTTTGTAGGCAGTACAACAAATCCACGTCAATGATATGCACTATACTTTCCAAGAAAAAGGACATTATGAGTGCCAAAGTGGCAAAAGGAGTACAGGGGTACCTCGGTTTAAGAGTTTAATCCGTTCCTGGAGACGGCTCGTATTCCGAAAACTCGTATTCCGAAGCTAATTTCCCCATAAGAAATAATGGGAAATGAATTAATCCGTTCCTGACTACCCCAAAAACCCCACATCAAACTAAATTTTTGTACCTAATTCATCTAAATAAACCTACAAAACTATGTTCAAGTTATTACTTACCTTGCTGTTGAATGCTGTAGGCGTATGGAAGATGGTGAGGAGGGGGGAGGAGGAGAGGAGTTACTGTTTGGAAGGGGAGTTCCCTTCCATTATCACATCAGGCAGTAAGGACCTTTCAGGTGTGCACTCCCTGGCATGTTTTATCTGAGTGCCACTAGGTCCTGGTTGTGGCTCACTGCTCGATTTTCTCGCCACAAATCTGTCCATGGAAGCTTGCTTTTCCCTTCTTCGCAAGCTGTCTCTGTAGTAAAGCATCACATTATCATTGAAAAGATTAAGGCAACGGCCTACTACAGCTTTCTCTGGGTGAGTCTTTTCAATAATTGTTTGAATCTCTTCCCACATCTGACACACCTTCCTAATTTCTGCAGAAGGGACATTCGCTACTGCCTCATCTTCCTCCACTGTAGAATCATCAGCTGCGATGTCTTGCTGTTCCTGTTGAAGGGCTTGGAGTTCTTCGGTGGTCAGTTCTTCATTGTGTTCTTCAACCAACTCCTCCACATCATCATCATCCAATTCCAAGCCCATTTGCCGGCCCAGAGTAACAATTTCCTCAACAATAGGAGCATCATTTTTTGGCTCAAACCCCTCAAAGTCTAGTTCTGTCACACATTCAGGCCACAATTTTCTCCAGCCAGAGATCAGGGTTCTCTCAGTCACTTCTTGCCAGGCTTTGTTAACGAGTTTTAAAATACTACAAATGTTAAAATGGTGTTTCCAGAACTCTGAGGGTGAGGTTTGTGGCTTCAGTCACTTCAGTCACTTGAGAAATTTAGAAAAAGAAGCGGTATTCATAGTGTTGTGAGGCATGGGGAGGCTGCCAGCTCTGACAAACCAGCCGCTGAGAAATTTATTGAAGAATTTAAGGAGTGTGCAGAGGCTGAGGGATACCTACCTGTTTTGGTAAAGATTGCCTAAGAGGACATACATTACCAAGGAGGAAAAATCCTTGCCCGGACACACGCCTATGAAAGATAGGTTTACACTTGTGCTGTGTTCAAATGCGAGTGGCGGTTTGAAAATTAAACCCTTGCTAGTGTATCATTTTGAAAATCCAAGGGTTTTCAAACAGTATAAAGTGCAGAAAACCCAAATGTGTGTGATGTGGAAGTCTAATAATAAGGCATGGGTGACTAGGATTTTTTTACGGAGTAGGTGAATGAAGTACTGTGCCCTGCCATAGAAAAATATCTTCAGGAGAAACATTTGCCACTCAAGGCAGTGCTTCTCCTCGACAATGCTCCTGCTCATCCTCCAGGCTTGGAAGATGATTTGTTGCCCAGATACAATAAATTTCTCACAGTAAAGTGCCTTCCTCCTAACACCACTCCTCTAATTCAGCCTATGGACCCGAAAATCATAGCGAATTTTATTAAGAAACTTTATGAAAGAGTACTTTTTTGGAAGTGTTTTGAAGTGACTGAAGCCACAAACCTCACCCTCAAAGAGTTCTGGAAACACCATTTTAACATTTGTAGTTCTTTAAAACTCGTTGACAAAGCCTGGCAAGAAGTGACTGAGAGAACCCTGATCTCTGGCTGGAGAAAATTGTGGCCTGAATGTGTGACAGAACTAGACTTTGAGGGGTTTGAGCCTGCAAATGATGCGCCTATTGTTGAGAAAATTGTTACTCTGGGCCGGCAAATGGGCTTGGAATTGGATGATGATGATGTGGAGGAGTTGGTTGAAGAACACAACTGACCACCGAAGAACTCCAAGCCCTTCAACAGGAACAGCAAGACGACCGAGCTGATGATTCTCCAGTGGAGGAGGATGAGGCAGTAGCGAATGTCCCTTCTGCAGAAATTAAGGTGTGTCAGATGTGGGAAGAGATTCAAACATTTATTGAAAAAGACTCACCCAGAGAAAGGTGTAGTAGGCCGTTGCCTTAATCTTTTCAATGACAATGTGATGCCTCGCTACAGAGACATCTTGCACAGAAGGGAAAAACAAGCTTCCATGGACAGATATGTTGTGAGAACATCGAGCAGTGAGCCACAACCAGGACCTAGTGGTATGCAGGCAAAACGTGCCAGAGAATGCACCCCTGAGAGGTCCTCACTGCCTGATGTTATAATGGAAGGGGACTCCCCTTCCAAACAGTAACTCTTCTCCTCCTTTCCCCTCCTCACCATCGTCCATACGCCTACAGCATTCATCACCAATGGTAAGTAATAACTTGAACATAGTTTTGTAGTGTAGATTTAGTTGTATTAAGTATAAAATTTAGTTTGAATTGAGGTTTTTGGGTAGTCTGGAACGGATTAATTCATTTCCCTTGATTTCTTATGGGGAAATTTGCTTCGGGTTACGAGTTTTTGGGTTACGAGCTGTCTCCAGGAACGGATTAAACTCTTAAACCGAGGTACCACTGTATCTACATAAAATTAACATTGATCTTCATTAGGTTGTAGTTGCCATCAATAGGGAGAGCGTCGGCCAAAAAAAAACTTAAAAATATCTTTCCTCTCAATAATATGCCTGAAACGCTATGCGTATTAGTGGCTTTAGGTATTGTATGTACGGTACTAGCTCTATCTATAAATCCAATATTTTGTTTGTAAATTGTAAATTGACTATTTATGTAGTTTCCTGAATAAAATTAACTTTACTAATATCTAATCTCTGTGACTAAAACGTAAGAACAACTTTATCTATGTCTTTTTGAAAACATATACAATTATAAGCTTTATTAGTGAATCTCTATTAATTAAACAATATATCAGAGTGTAATTACCTAAGTGTAATTACCTAAGTGTAGTTACAGGATGAGAGCTACGCTCGTGGTGTCCCGTCTTCCCAGCACTCTTTGTCATATAACGCTTTGAAACTACTGACGGTCTTGGCCTCCACCACCTTCTCCCCTAACTTGTTCCAACCGTCTACCACTCTGTTTGCGAAAGTGAATTTTCTTATATTTCTTCGGCATCTGTGTTTAGCTAGTTTATATCTATGATTTCTTGTTCTTAAAGTTCCAGGTCTCAGGAAATCTTCCCTATCGATTTTATCAATTCCTGTTACTATTTTGTAAGTAGTGATCATATCACCTCTTTTTCTTCTGTCTTCTAGTTTTGGCATATTTAATGCCTCTAACCTCTCCTCGTATCTCTTGCCCTTCAGTTCTGGGAGCCACTTAGTAGCATGTCTTTGCACCTTTTCCAGTTTGTTGATGTGCTTCAACGTGTGTGTTGGGTTCGGTGTTCCATGTGCGAAGAGACATGGGAGATTTTACATCAGTACAGTAAATGGTTTAAGTAGCGAACACATAATAACGAATAACGATTAGTATCTATAGACCAATACTATTGTTCTATGAAGTCGATTTAACTTCCAGACATGTATTTTTCAATAAGTCTTAAATGTTTTCTGGCTAGTTATGTTAGATATTATTAGAAATACGTATTCTACTTGTTAATATACAGTAATAAATTAAATTTGCGATCATTTAAGGAGAGAAGTGCGACAACTGGATCACTGTGTACAGAAGGTTGATATGCCAACAAATACTTTCCAGACAACACTATACCTTGGATAAGTCGCTCCACAACATTGACACCTGGACCGTTGACTTCCTTTGAGGCCACATATTTACTTATTTCATAATGAAAGTATATTATTTCGTAGTAAATATATGTTTTCTCGTGTTCTGCATTAAACACCAACATTATAGTGAATAAATATACCATATTTCTTCATTACTTAAGTAATACTAGGAGGCTTTGAGTAGCTTTGGGTCATTAGGTGGACAGAATCTCCAATAGATGGGGCAAGAGTCACGCTATCTCTCGCCCGGGCGAGAGTCGAACTTATTTTAGAATTGATATATCTTTGTCCTCCTACAAGATATATTTCCTTTGGTGCACTCACAATAACGAGCATATCTCGNCTGGGGCTTTGTGACCAGTGCTCACCAGGCAGGCCAGGGACGGTGGGGTTCGTCCTTCCATCGGGCTCACAGCACGGTTCGGGAGTTCGCAGCTGTCTGGTTCGCGCTTCGGAGGATTCGGGTCGCTCGGGGATCGCCCTTTACCTCCGTTTGGACTGTACTCCAGTGGTTCCTTGCCTGAACCGCGGGGGTTCTCTTCAGTCCTTAGCTCTTGGGATTGGTCCCTGCGAGTGGCTCGTCTGCTGGATTCCGGGGTTTGGCTCTCCGTGTGGTTCACGTCCGGGGAGTGTCCAACGTTCTGGCGGACGGTCTGTCTCGCTCCCCTCTCCACGGGGTGGACGGTCGACGACGACTCGTTCGTTGGATCTGCCAGACTTACGGTCTCCCAGATGTGGACCTCTTCGCGTCGGTGTGGTCTCGGCGTCTCCCGATGTGACGCCTTCCCCGACTGCGCAGCGTTCGCGGTGGATGCCTTTCGGCGGGACTGGTCTAAAGGGGGTTCCCTGTACCTCTTCCCTCCGGTCCAGCTGTTGCTTCGGGTTCTGGTTCATTTGGTGACATTCCCAGGGAGAGTACTCCTTGTGGCCCATTGGTGGCCGGCCCGGCTTTGGTTTCCGGTGCTGTTGACTCGGTGCCCGAACCCGGGACGTTTACCGCGGCTCCGCCTCTTTCAGCAGGTCGGTCCGCTCTGGTACGGGGCTGGTTCGACCTTCTCCTCTGCTCTTCGCGTCTGGGGTTTTTGACGCGGGTGTATCACCAATTCTATGGTGATCAGGTGGCTTCGTTGATGGTGTCCCACCTGAGAGCTTCGTTTCGGCGACAGTATGGATTTCCTGGCGTTCTTTTCGCCATTTTCTGGCTCTTTGTAGGTTGTCTTTCTTTCGGATCAGGTTTTGTCCTTTCTTTCTTGGCTTGTTCAGGACGGTCGATTGATGCCTGTTACTGTCGCCTCGTCTCGTGCGGCGCTGGCGGAGCTGCTCGGGCTAGCTTTCGGGGTCGACGTTACATCCGCCCTGTTTAGTAAGCTTTCCTGTGCTATGTTTCACCTCCGGCCTGCTCATGTGCCTCCTGAGCCGTCCTGGTCCTTGGACCGGGTGCTCTTCTATCTTTCCTCTCCTCGGTTTGTGGTGGCCCCTTCGGTTCCTGATTATTTTCCCAGGCTTTGTTTTTGTTGGCGTTGGCCTCTGGGGGCCGGGTAGGGGTGCTTCATGCCCTCCTCCGGCGCAGGGGTTTTCTGCTCTTTTGGTCCTGGGGGTAGGTTTGTCCGTTTGCAGCCTTCGCCTTCTTTTCTGGCGAAGAACGAGACGGCTGCTTTCCGGAGGGGTCCGTGGGTCATTGATGCTTGGTTGGTTCGGCCGGGGGTGCATCATGTGTTGTGTCCAGTTGCGGCACTTCGCCGTTGCTTGCGCGCTTCGGCCGGTATGGCTGGGGATGCACTTTGGGTTGATCCAGTTTCCCTCGTTCCCTGTTCCAGGGTTCGGGTCTCCCAGGTTGTCTGCAGGGTTATTAAATCTAGCCAGCCTGCGGTCTATCCTCGTGCCCATGCCGTTAGGAAGTTTGCGGCTTTGGCTGCTGTGTTGGTAATATGTCTTGGGCACATATTCGGGCGCGTGGTTTTTGGATTCGAACAGGGTCCTGGCCGCCCGTTATTTGGTGAACGTCCGTGCTCCTCGGCGTTCTTGTGTTGCTTTGGGTCGCAGGTTGCAGCCAGTTGTCTCGACTTCGCGTTGAGGATTTTGTGGCCGCCGCCTCCCGGGTACGTCCCCTTTTTTCCTTCTCTTTGGGTAATTAGCTCCAGGGAGCCGTAGGGGCTCCCCACAGAAAACCAGCGTTGAATGTAATGAAACGCCATTTTCTGGGTGAGCCCCGGAGGCTCCCTGGCTACCCTCCCTCCCGTCCGGTCGGCGGATTTTTCGCGTTGGTTGAAGCCTAGTTTCCGAACTGACGGCAGCCGGCGCGGTGAGGTCCGGGGCCCCCCCTCCCCCTCCCGGGGAGGGGAGGGCTGCGCGGACAACCGGCGCGGCAGTAAAGTGATTGTTTGATTGTTTTCCTTGTGATTGTAGGGAGTTTTTCTACCTCTCTGTTCGGTTTGTTGTAGTTTTCTACCATGTGGGGTTTGTTTTGTTACGCCTACCTTTCTGGGTGCCTAACCCCGGTCGATGGCAGATAAGGAAAACCCCCAACCATATGGGGTTTTCCAGGGCCATTGCTCCCTGAAACCTCTCTGAAGGGCCAGGTTCTGGCGCTGGTCCCTGGTAGGTCTGAACTCCATAGCTAGTGTCCCGGTCTAACATAACATACATTAGCCCGATAAGCTCCAGGGAGCCTCCGGGGCTCACCCAGAAAATGGCGTTTCATTACATTCAACGCTGGTTTTTTGACTTCCCCACAATGGCGGACTTTGTTCTGTGACTTCCGTCTGCATTTGCACACAGCATGGCAGAAACTTTTTCTTTGTTTACCTTACGGCCAGGAACACTCTCATCTAGCCTAGATGCCAAAGTGTTGTTCTGCAAGCATTTCCAATTAAAGCCTGTTTCATCGGCATTGTATACCTGAAAACGCCATAGTTCATTTGTTATTATGTAATCATTTAATTTACGCTTAAATGGCTCGACAGAATCTGTATCTGCACTTAATGATTCTCCACAAACTTTCCTGTTCTTAATATTATGTCTATTCTTAAATCTTTGCAACCATCCTTCACTTGCTCGAAAATCTGGAATGTTCATCTTTTGTACAAGTTTATCGGCTGCTGTCTTAATGGCGTTGCCGCCAAGTGGCATCCCCACAGAGCGCTCCTGGTTAAACCATTTATACACAGCTTCGTCCAAATTCGTATTTGCAGAACCTTTTATTGTTTTCCTTTTATTTAATGCACCACTATCACTCGAAGCAAGGAACTTCCTAATATCATCTTTCTGTCTCTTGATATCACACACCGTACTTTTCCCGACATTAAATTCTGCTGCCAGCCTAGTAACAGAATAGCCACGTTCATGTTTCTCTATCATGTCTAATTTCTGCTCAATGGATAAAAAACTTCTCTTCCTCTTTGTAAATACAGCACGATTAGCAAGCCCTTGAGACATCTTGTTGTATATTAATAAAGCTGTAGTCAAAAAAATGGTAAATTCCACGGTTATTCTTTCATCGGTGGACAAACGTCACTCGCACGCAAAGCTAACGGCACTGGGTGCCTACTGTATGAACTCAGACTAGGTCTATACACCCTCCAGTAGGCTGGTGTTTAAGCCAGATCCAGTAACATAAATTTATCTCGAATATTGGATTTACATCATATTATATATTTTTAGGTTATATATTTAGATTAGTAACTTTATTAGGATAATAAGAGATATAAAAAACTTGTTTTAGGACTGATTTATTAATTTTATTATTTCGAAGCCGTAGTCACTGAACTGTGGCGACGAAATGAAACGAAACGCATGGTGCTGTGTGTACAGGGATTAGACCTGTCCACTCGCGCACGCTGGAGTTGTTCCAATAAATAATTTCTCAAATAGCAGATGTCTGTCATTTTACAGTATATTTTCAGTTTTATTTAGTTTAGTTTAATTAGGATAATAAAAAGCTATTTAAGCATTGGTTTCAGAAATGATTTTTAGCCTGAAACTTTCAAAGTCATGGGTCACTGAACTATAACGACACAGACGAAAGAAAACCAAGTGAGGTTTACAGAACAGTAATATTCCCTTATCTGTCCACCCTCACTCACCTTGTTTTATCACAGAAAATGTCTATAAGGAGATTTTACGATATGTAGCTAGCTAATCACGCTTCAGCCTTTAAATTAATTTACAAAGATACGTCTGCCACAAATCGGTGAACGAAAATTATGGAAACTCGGTCGTTCATTTGTGTGGACCACTCTGGCTGGTATCTGGTTCATATGGTTAACTTGTTGTGTGGACCATTCTGGCTGGTGTTTGGTTCATATGGCTCACTTGTTGTGTGGTCCACTTAATTGTGTGATGCAACTTGTCTTATGAAGGAATTATTAATTGTAAACTGTGATAGAATGAGACAGTTTTCCACAACTCTGTGAACTCTGTCCCAACATCGTAAGTTTGTGAACTCACTTGTGCGGTCCACTTGTGCAGTCCACTTGTGTGATCAAACTTGTCATATGGGGGAACTATTAATTGTAATCTGTGATAGAATGAGAAAGTTTTCCACCAATCTGTAAACTCTGTCCCAACATTGTAAGCTTGTGGACCACTTGTGCGGCCCACTTGTGTGATCGAACTTGTCATATGAGGGAATTATTAATTGTAATCTGTGATAGAATGGGAAAGTTTTCCACCAGTCTCTGAACTCTGTCCCAACATTGTAAGCTTGTGGACCACTTGTGCGGTCCACTTGTGTGATCAAATTTGTCATATGAGGAATTATTAATTGTAATCTGTGATAGAATGGGAAAGTTTCCACCGTCTGTGATCTGTCCCAAAAGTAAGCTTTGGGACCACTTGTGGTCCCTTGTGTGGGCCACTGTGTGGGCCACTTGTGTGGTCCACTGTGTGATCCAACTTGTCATATGAGAATTATTATTGTATCTGTAATTACCTAAGTGTAATTACCTAAGTGTAGTTACAGGATGAGAGCTACGCTCGTGGTGTCCCGTCTTCCCAGCACTCTTTGTCATATAACGCTTTGAAACTACTGACTGACGTCTTGGCCTCCACCACCTTCTCCCCTAACTTGTTCCAACCGTCTACCACTCTGTTTGCGAAAGTGAATTTTCTTATATTTCTTCGGCATCTGTGTTTAGCTAGTTTATATCTATGACCTCTTGTTCTTAAAGTTCCAGGTCTCAGGAATCTTCCCTATCGATTTTATCAATTCCTGTTACTATTTTGTATGTAGTGATCATATCACCTCTTTTCTTCTGTCTTCTAGTTTTGGCATATTTAATGCCTCTAACCTCTCCTCGTAGCTCTTGCCCTTCAGTTCTGGGAGCCACTTAGTAGCATGTCTTTGCACCTTTTCCAGTTTGTTGATGTGCTTCTTAAGATATGGGCACCACACACCGCTGCATATTCTAGCTTTGGCCTAACAAAAGTCGTGAACAATTTCTTTAGTATATCGCCATCCATGTATTTAAAAGCAATTCTGAAGTTAGAACGTGGCATAGGCTCCTCGCACAATATTCTTTATGTGGTCCTCAGGTGATAGTTTTCTATCTAGAACCACCCCTAGATCTCTTTCTTTATCAGAATTCTTTAAAGATTTCTCACATAATATATAGGTTGTGTGGGGTCTATGTTCTCCTATTCCACATTCCATAACATGGCATTTATTAACATTGAATTCCATTTGCCAAGTGGCGCTCCATGTACTTATTTTGTCCAGGTCATCTTGAAGGGCATGACAATCATCTAAGTTTCTTATCCTTCCTATTATCTTAGCATCATCAGCAAACATGTTCATATAATTCTGTATACCAACTGGTAGATCATTTATGTAGACAATAAACATCACTGGTGCAAGAACTGAACCCTGTGGTACTCCACTTGTGACATTTCTCCAGTCCGATACATTGCCTCTGATCACTGCCCTCATTTTTCTATCAGTCAGAAATTTTTCATCCATGTTAGAAGCTTACCTGTCACCCCTCCAATATTTTCCAGTTTCCAGAACAACCTCTTATGTGGAACTCTGTCGAAAGCCTTTTTTAGGTCCAGATAGATGCAGTCAACCCAACCATCTCTTTCCTGTAATATCTCTGTTGCTCGATCATAGAAACTGAGTAAATTCGATACACAGGATCTTCCAGATCGAAAACCATACTGTCTGTCTGATATTATATCATTTCTCTCCAGGTGTTCTACCCATTTAGTTTTAATTATTTTTTCCAATATTTTGACTATTACACTTGTCAATGATACCGGTCTAAATTAGGGGTCTTCCCTGCTTCCACTTTTGTAGATTGGAACTATGTTAGCCTTTTCCACACATCAGCTACAACTCCTGTAACAGGGATGCCTGAAAAATCAGTTGAAGAGGAATGCTGAGCTCAGGTGCACATTCTCTCAGAACCCATGGTGAAACTCCATCTGGACCAACTGCTTTGTTCTTATTTAGCTCTTGAGCATTTTTTCCACTTCGTCTCTAGACACCTCTATGTGCTCTATGTTGTTCTCTGGAATTCTTATTGTATCTGGTTCCCTGAAGATTTCATTTTGTACAAACACACTTTGGAACTTTTCGTTTAATGTTTCACACATTTCCTTTTCATTTTCCGTGAATCTATTTCCCATTTTCAACCTCTGAATATTATCCTTTACCTGCAATTTGTTGTTTATGAATTTATAGAATAGACCTGGTTCTGTTTTACATTTGTCTGCAATCCCTTTTTCAAAATTTCTTTCTGCCTCTCTCCTCACTGCCGTGTAGTTGTTTCTCGCATCTTTGTATCGCTGGTATGTTGGGGNCGGGTTCGATCCCCAGTGGAGGCGGAGACAAATGGGCAAAATGTTTCTTTCACCCTGATGCCTCTATTCACCTAGAAGTAAATAGGTACCTGGGAGTTAGACAGCAGCTACAGGCTGCTTCCTGGGGATGTGTAACAAAAAGAAGGCCTGGTCGAGGACCGGGCCACGGGGACGCTAAGCCCTAAAATCATGTCAAGATTACCTCAAGATAACCCTAACCCGGTGAGCTGGGAAAGAACCAAATCCCTGGCGAGCAGATATGTGGACTGGCTGGGAGCCCACACTGACCAGTTGTCGAGGTAGGCCAGAACCCAAATTCTTAAGAGATGCAGACAGGCCACCACCACCTGTGTAAAGTGTGTGAACATGCGAGGCACCAGATTAAACCTGAATGGAAGGCAACGAAAGCCGTAAGCCTGATGCCCCACAACAAAACTATACCAGATCCTGAACCCCGGATGAATTGGGACATGCCAAAAAGTGTCCTGGAGATCCAGGGACACCATCCAAGCATCCGGCTCCAAAAAATGATGAACCTGGGACAGAGTAGTCATCCGAAAGGAAGTGCAAGAGACCCAGGGGTTCAGATGGGACACGTCCAGAATGAACCGCAGGTCCGCGCAGTCTCTTTTGGAATTGGAAACAGGTGTGAAACCCACCTGAAGGACAAGGACATTTTGACCACGCCCAAGCAAACCCACTCCAAGATGCCCTGACAGAGAGCAGAAGAGGAGGCCTCCCCTCCCCCCCCAAAAAGGGAGGTGCCACCCAACACCACCGCAGGCCACAAGAAACGACCCAAAATGCCAACAAATCGTGGGACCAGGCGTGGGCCAACAGCGAGAGCCTTCCCCCATTGCCCCGTTAATAGGGAAAAGGCCTGCAAAAGGGCTGACGCCCCTTACGAGAAGCCGAATGACAAGCAGAGTGATCGTGCCAACCAGATGTTGCCGGCTCCGAAGACTGCACCAGCTCGGAAACTGGCACCACTGGCTTACCATGATGAGAGGAACCCTGAGCCCTGGCATGACCCTTCTGGGAAGAACCCCCACGGCCTGACCAGTGAACCAACAAGTCCGACTTGGGACGACAACTCAGACACTGCACACCGCAGACTCTGTAAACAGTAAAGGACAAAAACGTGTAGAAAACCTAAGAGCCAGGGCACAAGCGGATTCCAATGATTGAGTGAGCACCGTATGATGGCACACGAGACAAGAAGCAAAGAACAGAGACACCGCCTCCCGCAGGATCGGCACAAACAGCTTCAACAGGGCAGAAGATGCCCGCACGGCCAAAAACAGTGCACCAGACCCAGGATCAGCACCTAGCACCTCTACATCCTCCTCAAGCCAGTCCGAAGACAGCTCAAGAAGGGAAAAGAAATGGAGGACCAAAGCCAAATGGCCAAATGGACCGTAGCCGAAAGGGAGGAACCCTGCATGTGAAGCTGCACCTGGCCGATGTCCCACAGAAGGGGCAGGGGTGAATAAACACACATTGTGGCGTTCAAACTCACCGCCCAGGTAAACCTGAACAACGGTAAGAGCCTCCCTCCACTCAAGCGTGTGGGATCGACAGAACGTATGCTATGCCCCCAACGAAAAGATAGGACAGTCTGCCAACCAGGATGACTTTGGAACCTAGTAATGCACCCAAAAAGGAAAGGAAGAACCAAACTCAAAAGAGGTAGGATCCATTATCGAGGCGTAATCCAGGTCACGCAGGAGGTAAATCGCAAGGGCCTCCCGCACCTCATGAGGTGGTATGCAGGAGGCAGAAAACCTCCGGAAGGAAGGGACCGAAGAACCTAAGGGAACCCGGAACAGAGCCCGGGGAGGAGCTGATGCCATATCAAACTCGTACAAGCAGGGAGGATAAGAAAACCCCACCCCCTATAACAACAAGCTCTGCTCAGAGGGTACCAAAACCCAAGCGTGGTCAAACGGGGCCCAAGCCCCCAAGTCAGCCCCATCCCTTGCACCGGGACCCTCCACACCAGGACCCGGGGACGAGCCATCCTCCAAACCCTCTGCCTCAAAAGAAAAGGCAGAGTCCACCGAAAAAGTAGGAAAGAAGGGGGCCCCACTGGTCAGACCCAGAAGCACCAGCTGGAGGAACAGGCTCGAATGCCTCCTTTGCCACACCGGATGGGGCATCCCCAAAACTGCCCGAGTCTCAACTAAACTAAACCCTCAACTAAACTAAGCAACCACCAACTAAACCCTGCCCCGACTCCAAAACCCTCATACGCTTCAGAGTCAGGTGCCCGGGAAGAGGAACAGGACGAAGAACAGCAGGGGGAAGGACAAGGCGGTGCGGAAGAAACCAAAGTCGAGGCAACTAACGCACCCAAGTCTGGGTCCCTATAACCAAAATGGGGCAGCCTCAGGGCATCCGGGTTTGCAACCATCCTAGCGCACTGCAGCAACCTAAAACGTGCATGCAATGCCGAAACTGTCTGCACCCGAATATCAAGATCAGTGGATTGGGTGAACTGGAGTACAAGTAAGGAACGCCACTCGCAGGACTCTGAGTCAAAGGTGTCACCGACCCAACAGGTAGCATGATAGAGGCAGAACAGGTGATTGTCACCCTGAGACAAGGGGACAGAGCAACCTTCAAACTCGCACAAAACGAGATGGGATCCAAGGGACGCATCTATCGAACCACTGAGCCCCAGTGAGAGTTTCCAGGGCCCTTAAATGCTCTGCTAAAGGAAGCCCAGGCAAGGTACTGCTAACCAATACCCCAACTACCAAGTGAATTACTAATTGTTGAACCCCCATGACATGTATACACATGGGGACCTAGTGGAAGACCACCATGAGTACATATATATAAGGGTTCAACAACAACAAGATGCAGACCCTCCACATATATAAAAGAAAAACCTAGCACGAGTACAACATCACCAGGCGGAGCCGGCTGCTGTATTATGGTGAAAACTAGTTGCACAGTGCCTTGCGCCCCTACCGGTGACGAAGCTACCTCCTGCCCAGAGGCAAACAGGAGTGCATGAAACACCCCAGCCTACTCCAAGGGCAGACAATCACCAAGCACCAAAAGACCACGGTGGAGGAAGGTCCTAGTCAACTTGTGGAATGTAACCCCAAGCCTCAAGGGCAGTACTTACAGGGCACCTAGGGAAGGTAACCCTAGGTGCAGGCAGCCTGAGTACTGGTGAAATTACTCCTGGCTCGCACACCATCACAGGACAGTACCATACCACAAGGCACAGCACTGGACAAAGTCTGGAGCCAGAGTCGCACGACCGAAAGGTCTCACATCAGCCACAGAACTGTGGGTGGACAGCGGGCTCAGGGGGGGGGGGTGTCTGGAGCTCCATCTTCCCCCTTTCCCGGCAGGGGCTGCGCAGACAGCGGCACGGTGACGGTTGTGACGTCATGTTCGTTTGCTCGTTTTTAGTTTGGGGAGTGTTGTCTAACAGTTCGGCATTCAGTAGCAATTTTTAACCAGATAGGGTTTATTTTGGAGTGCCTGCTTTTCTGGGTGCCTGACCCAGTCGATGGCAGACATAGAATGCTTCCAACCACACAGGGAAGACCATATATAGACCACTATAGACCATTGTTCCTCGTGCCTCTCTGAGGGAGCCAGGTTCTGGCTCGTGGTCCCCGGTAGGCCTAAGAACTCCATTCGCTTTGATGCCACGGTCTAATACATTCATATCAGCCCGGGTAGCTCCGGGGAGCAGAAGGGGCTCCCCCCCAGAAATTGTAAAATACAAACATGCATAATAATAATAATAAATTATAATCTGCAGCTTAAAATTACCATGGGCAATAATAAAAAAATGGAAGACACAACACACAATGTGTAAATATGCTGTCATTCCAAATTTACCTGGAGGAAGTACAGGGTTATGGTCCATGGAGGGATGGTGGGCGGTGGGTGGTACTGGTGCTGTAGGAACAGCCCCTGCCAAAGTTGGCACTGCAGGTATAGCAGCCATACCTTGCACCTGCTGCATGCCTGCAGGTTGCACCCCTGGTGGTGCCTGAACACCAGCTGGGGCTGCTTGTACTGGAGCCATTTGGTACTGAGGGTAAACATATTTGAGGGACCCACTCATGTTGGCAACACTTCCAGCTGGCATGTAGTATACAGGCTGGAAAAGTAAATAAACATCTAATACACAATAATGAAATACACATATGCAACAATTTTAAAAAATTGCAGAAATAAAACCTTTTCTGGGGGGAGCCCGTACGGCTCCTCGAAGCTATCCAGGCTGATAGGAATAGTCCTAACTTTTGGCATCAGTCGATGTGGGTGGAGTTCTAGGCCTACCGGAGACCACAGCCAGAACCTGGCCCCTTCAGAGAGGCACGATAGGCTATAGAAATGCACATGTGATTTTGGAGCATTCTATATCTGCCATCGACCTGGACAGGCACCCAGAAAGGTAAGTGCCTCAAAACAAACCCCTATTCTATTGAAACCAACGAAAATAACGAAACAAGTGGACAGAACTCTCCCAAGGGAAAATGAGCAAACAAGCATGACATCACACGCGCCGCATGTCTGTTCAGCTCCCCACTCCCTGGGAGGGTGGAGCCCCAGACCCCCACGCCAGTGATCCACACCTCCAGTGTGGATCATCACCTTGGCTGATGGGATTAGGCTCAGTCGTTGTGGCTCCAGCTCCAGATTCTCTTTGTGCTGTGCCTGGGTTCAGTACTTCTCTTCGGTGGTGTGCGAGCTGGGAGTAATATTCACAGGTACTCGAGCTGTATGCGCTTAGGGCTCCTTTCCCTAAGTACCATGTAAGTACTGCCCTAAGGACTTGGGGTTACATTCCACAAGTCACCTTGTGTCTACCTCTGTTGGTCTTTCGCTGCTTGGCGATTGACCATTCTGAGTTCTTTAGGGGATTCCTCCCTTGTTTGCCTTGGGGTAAGTGGTAGTTTTTGTACTCATAGGGCACGCGGTACTGCGTAGCTAGTTTTCACCTATAACAGCGGCTGGCTCTGTTCCCTCTGGGTATGCTGTCCTCTTGCGAGGTTTTTCTTTTCCTTTTGATTTCGCCTGGCAGGGGGGGGGGTCTGCCTTGGTGTCCCTTTCCCATTATATTAGGGTTGTTTGTGTTTGGTGGTACCCCCTGCTTCACCTTCGTGACTGGACATGTCCCGAGGGTTCAGCTTTAGCAGTGTTGGTTGGTAGCTTGGGTGCCGATTAGCAGTACTCTGCCTGGGATAACCCTTAGCAGACCCAGTCTAGAGGCTCTGGGAAACCCCGCAGGGCGCTCGGGTCCAATGGATGTGACCTCTGAGTCTCCTCTTGCTTTGTGTGAGTTTGAGGGTTGCTCTGTCCCCTTGTCTCATGGTGACGCTCATTTTCCCCACTCTGCTTACGACTTGAATTTGGGTTTGCTCCTCCCTGGGTTCGGTTCCGTGTCCCTGCGGGTCCTTCGGTGCCGTCCTTCCATTTTCAGCTTCCTGCATCTCTCCGGTTGAGGTGCGGGCGTCCATTGCGGCTTACCTCCTGCGTGACCTGGATTATGCCTCTATAAGGGATCTGTCTTCTTTCAGGTTTGGGTCTTCATCTCCATACTGGGTTCGTTATGAGGGTTCCAGAGTCGTCCTGGCTAGTGGACTGCCCTTTGTTTTTGCTGGATGCCTGGGACACCTTCTGTCATACCCGCACGCTTGAGTGGCGTGAGGCATTGACTGTGGTTCAGGTTTACCTGGGGGGGTGACTTTGCGCACCTTAATGAGTACCTTTTCGCTTTGGCTCTTTTGCGGGATGTTGGCGTGGTTCAGCTTCATGTGCAGGTTCCCTCCTTGTCGGCAGCGCTTGTGGCTGAGGACTTGCGCGCACGGGGCTCATTGGCTTCGGTCCTGGTTTTTTTCCCCTCTTTGAGCTGTCTTCAGATTGGCTTGCGGAGGATGTAGAGGCACTTGGGGCCATTCCTAGGTCTAGCGCCTTGGCTTCGGTTGGTCATGCGTTGTCAGCCCTTTCGAAGCTGTTTGCGCCGATCCTGCGGGATGCGCTGTTGTGATTTTTCACTGCGTGCCTTGCGTGTCAGCAGGTGGTGCTCGCTTCCTCCTTGGAATCTGCTTAGGTCCTGGCTCTTAGATTATCTTCGGGCCTTTTGTCCTTTGTTGTTTGCTGCTTCTGTGGTCGAACAGTATATGCAGGCGGCCTCTTCCAGCTGCTGCCCAATGTCTGACCTGTTGGTTCTCCGAGGGGTCCAGGGTGGTTTCCTCCCAGAGGGGTCGTGCCAGGGCCCGCGATTCTGCCCGTCAAGGTGGAGCCACAGGTGCCAGTTTCGGAGTCAGAGCAACCTTCGGTCCTGGCTGCGCCTGGTCGGCACAGTGCTTGCTCTGTGTGCAGGTTGGGTTCTTGTACGGGGAACCCGTAATATTTTACGGGTTCCCCTATAAAAAACCCTTTCATGGTTTGCTCCATTGATGGTGCGATGGGGGGGGGAGGCTTGCTCTGTTTGCTCATCTTGAGATTATCTTGAGATGATTTCGGGGCTTTAGTGTCCCCGTGGCCCGGTCCTCGACCAGGCCTCCACCCCCAGGAAGCAGCCCGTGACAGCTGGCTAACACCCAGGTACCTATTTTACTGCTAGGTAACAGGGGCATAGGGTGAAAGAAACTCTGCCCATTGTTTCTCGCCGACGCCCGGGATCGAACCCGGGACCACAGGATCACAAGTCCAGCGTGCTGTCCGCTCGGCCGACCGGCTCCCTTCTCTCATGCCTGGTCCCACAATTCATGAGCTTTTCAGGTCGTTTCTCACGGCCTTCGATGGCATTGGGTGGCTCCTCCTCCTTCTGGGGGTTCGAGGCTAGCAGGGCAGGCCTCTTTTCCTGCACACTATTGGGATGTCTTGGAGTGGGTGCGCTTGGGCGTGGTCGAAACGACGACGTCCCTCAGATGGGTTTCCCACCTGTTTCCAGTCACGAAACGGGACTGTGCGGACTTGAGGTTCATTCTGGACTTGCTCTGTCTGAACAACTGGGTTTTCTGTGGGGAGCCCCTACGGCTCCCTGGAGCTTATCGGGCTAATGTATGTTATGTTAGACCGGGACACTAGCTATGGAGTTCAGACCTACCAGGGACCAGCGCCAGAACCTGGCCCCTTCAGAGAGGTTTCAGGGAGCAATGGCCCTGGAAAACCCCATATGGTTGGGGGTTTTCCTTATCTGCCATCGACCGGGGTTAGGCACCCAGAAAGGTAGGCGTAACAAAACAAACCCCACATGGTAGAAAACTACAACAAACCGAACAGAGAGGTAGAAAAACTCCCTACAATCACAAGGAAAACAATCAAACAATCACTTTACTGCCGCGCCGGTTGTCCGCGCAGCCCTCCCCTCCCCGGGAGGGGGAGGGGGGGGCCCCGGACCTCACCGCGCCGGCTGCCGTCAGTTCGTAAGCTAGTGTCAACCGGGATACACGCTTCTCTGGCCTCAATTTCCTTGGCGGTGTTTGCCTCGTGTGGCGTTCTCTGCTGTTTTTGTGGTTTGCGGTGGCCAGGAGTATTTCATCAGTGCCGGGGCTGCATGAGTCTAGGGGTTCCCTTCCCTAGGCGCCCTGTGAGTACTGCCCTTGCGTGTCAGGGTTATCTTCTCTGGGGCGTTCGGGAACCGCTCCCGTAGGGGTTCTTGCTGCTCGGCATTTGCCTCGCCCTTGGGGCCAGCTGGGGCTTGGGGCCCTTGTTTGGCCTTGGGTAGGGAGTTGGTGTTGTGCTGGTTAGGGCGCCAAGGTGTTGCGCTGCCTGCCACCTACGCGGCGGCCGGTTCCTGTTGCCTCTGGGGACGGTGTACTTTTGCGGGGTTTTTCTTTTGTTTTTATTTTCTTGCCTGGTGGGGGTCTGCATAGTGTGGCTATAGTTCCACTAGTAGTGTTTGGCAGCCCTCTGCTAGGCCCCCGTGCTTGTACACGTCCCGGGGGTTTTCAGTATTAATCTTTACCCTTGTTTTCGGGTTTCTTAACCGGTTAGCAACACCTTGCCCGGGCTTCCCGTAGTTGCTAACCTACGGGCCCTGGAAACCCCTGTCTGGGCTCGGGAGACCATTGCATGTGTCTTCCGGGTACCAACCCGTCTTGTACGGGATCGTTGGTTGCTGTGCCTTTGTCTCTAGGTGACAGTCGCCATTTACCTCCGTCATGCTGCCTGTTGGGTCCCTGACACCTTGACCCGGAGTCTTGCGAGAGAGTTTCTCTGCTTGTTCTCCAGTACTCCTGATGTTATTGCTATTCAGAGTACAGGCGGCATCCGTGTTGCAAGCTAGGTTAGGTTGCTGCAACATGCTAGGTTGGTTTCCCACTCGGATGCCCGAGGCCGCCCGTTTTGGTTCGGTGCTGTTCGCCCTCCTCCCTCCCTGTTCCCGGTTCCGGACTGTCTGCGGGTTTCGGGGTCGGGGCGGGGTTTAGTTGGGGCAGAGGCTCGGGCGGTTTTCGGGGGCTGCCCCATTCGGGTTGGGGGACGGAGGTTTTAGAGCCTGTTCCTCCAGCCAAGGCTTCTGGGGCTTACCAGCGGCCCGTTTCTTGCTGCCTTTCCCATGGACTCTTTCTTTTCTTTAAGGGCGGAGGGCTTGGAGGACGGCTCTGCCCCGGGGCCTCTGTTGCTGGTTCCCGGGGCTGTGGGGGATGCCTGCTAGCAGTTCTGGGGCGGTTTGCCCCTGCCGGGGTTTTTCTGCTTTTGGGCGGAGTTTTTAGCCCATCCAGTCTGCTTGCTTCCCACTTTTGCTGGCGTGTTTTTCTCTTAGCGTCCAGCACAGCCCCTGCTGGCGGCCATTTTCGTCTGCCTGTTTCCCGGCGTGGCCACCAGGGCGGCGTTGCGGTTTGTTTACATACGCCTGGGTGTGCGAGCGAGCGTCTGGGGTGAGTTTTTCACCCTTTTTTCAGGGGTTTTCTTCTCCTGTTGTCGTTTTTTTTTTTTTTTTTGCTTTTCTGGTTTTTTCTGCCCGTTATTGTTCCTTTGGGTGTTTATTTCCACCGGGCTTCTGGGCCATGGGTTTGGGCTCAGTGTTTCTGGCTGTTAGGCTTGCTCCCACACCTTGTCCCTCGGTTTTCGGTCTGTTCTGACTGTTTCCCAGGGTTCTGTAGGGGGGCTGCGCTTGCCTTTTGTGGTGTTCTCCGCCGGCAATTGTGGTGGTTTGGCTTCCCCCTGGTTCGATTCTGGGTTCCTTTGGGTTCTTTGGTTTCGTTCCAGAGGTTTCTTCCTCTTGGGCCCCCTTTTTGTGGGTTCAGGGGGCTTTGTTTCCTCATGTGACCTGGTTCTGCTTCTGGGGTTCCGGGGTCTTCCTGGCTTGCAGACTGCTCTTTTTGGGTCTAGGCACATGTTGTTGTGCTGGGCCTTTGGGGTTTTGCTGTCGAGGTGGGCCTTTTGATGCAGTTTAGTGCCTTCTTTGCCTAGCCGGTGTGGTGCTCTGCCCACTGGTCGGCAACTTGTACTTTACATTTACATTGTATGTACTCGCCTCGTTGTGCTTGCGGGGGTTGAGCTTTAGCTCTTTGGTCCCACCTCTCAACCGTCGTTCGACAGGTGTACAGGTTCCTGAGCCTGTTGGGCTCTATCATCCCTACACTATAACCTGTGTAGGGAGTCAGCCTCCGCCACATTGCTTCCTAATGCCTGGGTGTATGCTTGTGCATGTGTACGCTGTGTGTGTGTGTGCATGCATTTGTATACATGTCATATCTTGTTTGTGTATATGTATATGCATAATGTGTATGTGTACTTTTATTTATATATTTTATTTTTTTTTTCTCTGTTGGCGGGGTGCTGGGGGAGCAGCTTGCTCTATTGCCTCTCGCATGGTCCTGCTGTTGGGCGCTTTGCGTCGTCTTCCGGCCTCTGGTGGCATCGGTGACGGCTTCTCCCCCTTTTGGGGGTTTCAGAGCTGGCGGGGGGGCTTCTTCCCCTGCGTTTCGTCGTGTCATCTTCGTGGGTACGTTGGACGTGGTCGGTCCGTCCTTCCTTCTGGGGTCCGGCTTCTGTTGGGGCCGGGTGCCTGGATGGTGGCCCTGGACCTCCAGGTCACCTCTTGGCGCGTTCCTCCCAGGTTTTTCTGGGTCTGGCACGGTTGTGGTGGGGCTTCCGGCTGGCTGCTTTTGTTGCCTGCCCTATTTTGTGCTGAGCACTTTGAAATTTTTGCATCTTTCCCGGATCTGGTTTCCCTGTCTGTCTGAGATTCGGTGTATGGCCTACCTCGACGTCNTGAAATGAATAGTGAAAATAACAGTCTGCCATTCTTGGATGTACTAATAACAAAAAACAGGAACCTCTTTAAGCACCAACGTATATACCAAGCCCACCAACATAGGATTATGCCTGAACGGTAGAAGTGAGTGCCCCCAAAGATACAAAGCCAGTGTTCTCAATGCTTATATTCGTCGAGCGCTTACCCACTGCTCTGAATGGAGCAACGTGAGTAGAGAGTTTGAAAGAGTAACTCAGGTATTGGTGAACAATGGATATAGCAACGCGGAAATAACGCTGCTATAAGAAGACACTTGGACCGTTGGTATAATCCAGAACCTAGAACAGAAACCACAATACCTCCAATAAAATTATATTACAAATCAACCATGCACAGTGAACATACAAAAGAAGAAAGAATAATGAAAGAAATAATCCGTAAAGGAGTAAAAAGCACTACTCCTAACCAAAACATAAACCTGACAATATTCTATAAACCAAGAAGACTTCCGAACTCCTTATCAAAAACAGCCCGAAGCCGACAGAGAACCCTCTACAGCAGTCAAGCGTTGTATACATGTACACTTGCCCCCACGAAGGATGTAACCTTCAATCTAAGTACATAGGTATGACGTCGACCAAGCTGACGAGGCGTTTGACATGCCATCTTCAATCCGGTGCCCCTAGGAATCACATGAGACAAGCCCATGACATCACCCTAACAAGAGAAATGTTGAACAAGAATACATGCATAATAGACAGAACCCAAGATGCAAGAAGATTACATTCTTGAAGCAATTCACATAAGAACAGAACAACCTACCATGAACACCCAAATCACGGAACTATTTACTCTTCCCACAATGAGAGTAAGGACAAGACCAGAACATAACGATGCCAACACAGAAGACAATGTTCAACATAACAGGCCAATTACACTGGATTAATCTTTGTATGTAGATGCAGCTGCTGCCTCGTATGGGCCAATAGGCCTTCTGCGGTTACCTCTATGTTTCACCCCTTTATCCCCTATGTATCCCCTATGTATCCCTATGTTTTCACCTTTATTGTTTTATCACCTGACCCAGTGCGGGTATATAATCAAACCACATTGTAACATTTCCTCACTTGAAATGAACCATGGAGGTTCGAAACGTCGTGCAAATTGTTTTAAATAAGTGTAATACATTCTATAGTAATCCACATCTTTTCTTCACCCAGAAATTACGAAAATGAGTTTTGGAGAACTCCTGTTTCAGCTAAGCCCTGATGCTAAGAAAATAGTTAGAGGGATAGAAGCCCTAAATCAGAAGATAGTAAATACAGAATATGCGGTCATATTCAATGAGACATATGTATATATATATATATATATAATATATATATATATATATATATATATATATAATATATATTATATATATATATATATATATGTATATATATTGTTATATCTATATATATTATATCTATTATATTATATATATATATATATATATAATATATATATAATATATATTATATTATATATATATATATATATATATATATATATATATATATATATATATATATATATTATATATATATATATATATATATACGTACAACAAAATTAGAAATAGAAATTGGAATTATTGAGTTGGACAAACTGGAACACTATTTTTTACTTGTGTTGCAAAGATAAACTAACCTAACCTACCTTCCTAGGCTTAATACATGATATCTGAGAATATAGTACATGTGTATGCCATACTAAACCTTGAATATTAAATTTTTTAGCTTTATTTTATAAAAGAATTCCTTACGAATTATAAACTACTATCTAAAAGCTAAGTACGTACAGTACGAATACGCGACTATTGACAATTGTCACAATAGGTACTATCTAATCAAGAGGATGGGTTGAATTTAGACATGCTGAGGTTTTCCCAGAATACATAATTTATGATTGTAGTATTGATAACTGACTACAGCTAAGATAGATATTGCATTTGAGTATTAACAAAGAGTAAAAATTAAGTTATGCAAAATTATACAAACTTACTGAGGGAAAGTGGTGGTAGAAGATGATGGGGTTAGGGTGTACTGCTGAAGACTTGTTGGTGGCTGACCAGCTGGTATAGGTCCGGTAAGACCTGTACCTGAAGCTGTTGCAGGTAACTGATAATAATAAGTAGTGCCACCTGTCTCTTGACCATTAGTGGTTCCTCCTACACTGCTACCCGCTGGATATGTCACAACCGTATAGCCTCCTGGAAGATAGCCTCCACCTATGTGAAAAATTTAAAGCAAGTATTAGATAAAAAAACAGCTTTGAATTTAATGAACAGTCAATTTCTGGGTGGGCCCCATTAGCTCCCAAAAGCTACTATTTCTGATAGAGTACTACACTGCTAGGAGCCATCAGTCGTGGAGTTCTATTATCCTACCAGGGATCAAGATCCAGAACCTGGCCCGTTTAAAGAGATGCAGGAAGCAGTGGCACTTATGGTAAAATTACTATGAATTTGCCACCAACAGGGAAGACACCCAGAAAGTCAGTGAAATAAAACAGACCACTGTTGGTTATAAGCTAGATTGTAGCCTCAAGAACTGCTGAAATAACTCCCCCAACTATGTAAACTATCAAAAATTCATGAAGCTAGCATTTCTCCCTCATTTGGGATAAAGGAGTGAGGCAGCCTGGTGTCAGCCAGCACCTCTGCCCTCAGTTCTACGAAGATGGAAATATCCCCCAACGTCCTATGGAAAGGATGGTATTCCACAGCTGATGTGACCTAGTTGATGGTACACTATCAGTGATAGTAGCTTCAGGTAAGGAGCTCCCTCAAGAAAGACTTAAGAGAACTTTCAAGCATTTCGTTCTCTTCCCCACAAAAAAAACAAGCATTGAATGTAATGAAACACCATTTTCTGGGTGAGACCCGGAGGCTCCCCAGAGCTTTCTGGGCTGATTTGAGTGTATTAGACCGTGGCATCAGTCAAAGCGAATGAAGTTCTTAGGCCTACCAGGGCCCACAAGCCAGAACCTGGCCTCCTCAGAAAGGTATGAGGAGCAATGGCCTATAGAAACCCGCAAGTACAGTGGAACCTCGATTAACGAGTGGCTCTATTAACGAGTTTTTCCAGTAACGAGCAAGCCACTCGCAGCAAATTTGTCTCTATTGACGAGCTCGCCTCTATTAACGAGCGAAACCACATGGTGCTTCCTAGCGTCTCGCGGGTTCTCGCAAATTCTCGGACGCCTCCGACGCCAGTGTTGTTGTTTTATCTCACACGACAAGCATCCCTCTGGATTTATTTGCTCTTTTCTTTGGGTTTTTAGTGGTTTTGCGAATACAATTTGTAACACACGATGTCTCCAAAGAAGCTGCTTGCTAAAGATAGTGTTGTCAAGAGGAAGAAAGATACAATTACTGTGGATTTGAAGAAGGAAATTATAGCGAAGCATGAGTGTGGTGTCTGTGTGACTGATCTCACAAGGGAGTATGGCAGGTCTTCGTCAACAATTTACACCATTAGTAAGGGAATAAGGAGGTAAGGGAGGATGCTGCCTCTTCCACTGACATCACCCTGGTCAAGCAGTGACAACCCAGTGTGTGAACATGTTTAATGACAATTTGCTGTCTCGTTTTATGGATATCCTAAAACAAAGACAAAAGCAATTGTCAATATAAAAGTTCTTTCCAAAAATAGAGAAAAGAAGAGCCAGTGATAGTGAACCACAACCTGGTCCCAGTGGGGTGAAAATCCCAAGAAGAGAGAGCCCACCTGACTCAGAGGTGGATTCTCCTTCCACACCATAACCCCTCTCCTCCATCCCACCTCCCCATCGTCTCCCTCAAGCCAGCAACAACTCTTCATAAGGTAAAGTAAACATTAAAACAGTGCAACAAAACATTTATAATTACATGTGCAGTATTATATTTACATTAAAAAATGTCATACAAGTATGGATGTTTTGGGAGTGGAACGGATTAAATTTATTTCCTTTATTTTAAATGGGGAAATTTGTTTCCAAAGACGAGTTTTCCAGGTAACGAGCTCGGTGCCAGAACGGATTAAACTCGTTAATAGAGGTTCCACTGTAGTTGGAAGCATTCTGCGTCTGCCATCAACCGGGTCAGGCACCTAGAAAGGTAGGTGCCCCAAAACAAACCCTATCTGGTTAAAAATTGCTACTGAAAGCCAAACTGTTGGACAGAACTCCCTAAACTAAAAATGAGCAAACAAGCATGACGTCACAACCGTCACTGCGCTGTTGTCTGTGCAGCTCCCCCCCCCCCCGAGAGGGGGAATGGGGAGCTCCAGACCAGACTGGGGCTATCCACCCCCAGTTCTGAGGCTGGATGTCAAAACCGCAAAAACTGCCGACCAGAGGGTGGGTTGCCAGGAAGCCTCTGGGTCTCACCCAGAAAATGGCGTTTCATTACATTCAATGTTGATTTTCTTAGGGGGGGGGGGGAGTTCCTTTGGTTTCCCAGAGCTACTTAACTAAAGATAAAATCAAGAGAGACTTACCCGGGATGCAGTCGCCACTTGCTCTTCAACTCGAAGTAGAGACAACAGGCTGCAACCACTGATCCAATGCGACACACGCCCAACTAGGGCCAGGAACACTAACTAGGTAGTGAGCGGCCAGGACCCAGCTCAACCTCCAAAAACCCCGTGTCCCAATGTCAGCCCAAGACATATTACCAAAGATATATTACCAAGACATATTAGCCAATACAGCAAATGTACGAAAGTCATGGACATGAGCATAGACCGCAGGCTGATTGGACCAAATAATCCTGCGGATGACGTGGGAGGCCTGCACCCTGGAACAAGGATGATGGGAAACTGGGTCAACCCAAAGCGTGTCCCCAGCCACCGAGGCTATGGCACGCAGGTAACGGCGAAGAGCAGCAACCTGACATAACACATGATACACCCCCGGCCGAATCAACCAATCAACAAAAACCCATGAACCCCTCCGGAAAGTAGCAGTCTCATTCTTTGCCAGAAAAGAAGGCGATGGCTTCAAACGAACAAACCTACCACCAAGACCAAAAGAGCAGAAACCTCTGCGCCAGAGGAAAGCATAAAGCTCCTCAACCCAACCTCCGGAAAACAATGCAAACAGGAAAAAAGAGCCTTCGAAAAACAATCTTGAACCAAAGGGGCCACCACAAACTGAAGAGAAGAGAGAGCACCTGGTCCAATGACCAGAATGGCTCAGGCGGCGCATGAGCAGGCTGGAGGTGAAACAACGCACAAGAGAGCTTGCAGAATGGAGCAGAAGTATCACCCACCCTGAACGCAAGCTGAAATGGCTCCGGCAGCATCGCATGATACCAGGTGACAGTATTCAGCATAAGATGAGTGTCCTGAAACAACCAAGAAAGGAAGGACAAGACAACCCTATCTGAAACTGAATAAAACCTATGGAAGGACAAGAAATAATGACAGGACTGCCAAGAAACTTCATGCTGCTGCCGAGACGAAACTCGCAGGTGGGACACCATCAACGAAGCCACCTGTTCACTATGCAAATGATGATAGACCCACGTCAGAAAGACCAGACTCAAAGACTTGAAGAGAAGATGGATCCAGTCACGCAATGGACTGGACCGATCTGTTGAAAGAGGTGGAGCTGCGGGAAGACCCCTGGGTTCAGACACCGAGCAAGCAGCCCCTGAAACCAAGGCTGGACCAGCCACCATGGGGTCAGCAAGACTACTACTACCCTGATGCAAAATCATTGAAACTGAGTCGTTCACTTGTGTGGACCAGTCTGGCTGGTGTTTGGTTAATATACTTTATTTGTTGTATGGACCATTCTGGCTTGTGCTTGGTTCATATGGTTCACTTGTTGTGTGGTCCATTTATGTGATCGAACTTGTCTTATGAAGGAATTATTAATTGTAGATAGAATAGATGGTTTTCCACCACTCTGTCCCAACATCGTAAGCTTGTGGACCACTTGTGGTTCACTTGTGTGGCCCACATGTGTGGTCCACTTGCGTGATCCAACTTGTCATATGAACAAATTGTTAATTGTAACCTGTGATGGAATGGGAAAGTTTTCCACCACTCTGTGAACTCTGTCCCAACATTGTAAGCTTGTGGACCACTTGTGTGGTCCACTTGTGTGGTCCACTTGTGTGGTCCACTTGTGTGGTCCACTTGTGTGGTCCACTTGTGTGATCGAACTTGTCATATGAGCGAATTATTACCACTTTCGTGCTTTCGGCGAAGTGAAAAAAAAACATACCCTATATGCTTTCGGCGTTTCGCGCGCCTAAGCGGTAAGACCGAAAAGTGTATACTCTTTTTACTGTCCTGACACTAATTGTAGCCGTATGTATTTAAATTTGGTATCACTGTGTTCACAATAGAATTGTCTATAAGAACATACCTATAAAATGCCACCAAATTATAAGCCATATCAACACCAAATAAAAACTATTGACATCACTTGCCGAGAGCGCCAAACAGCAACAAAATGTTTCCACTCTCTTAATGGTTGTGAAGCCCACAGTTGTCCTACATCATTAATGTTGGTATCATTGGAATCGCAATACAATTCTCTATACGGACATATGCATATAAATATAGAATCAATGTCACAACCGACCCACAAGAGTGTGGGAAGTGGCTGAAGTGTTACCCGCGGCGGCATATTGGCGAAACCGCATCGAAAAATGTATATTCAATTCACTGTCCTGACATTATTTTTCCATGTACGTATTTAATTTTTGTACCAATGTGTTCGCAATAGAATGTTCTAGAAGAACATAAGTATAAATCGTCACATAAGGATGCGTTCGACCAGCAACAAATATCAAAACTACGTCGATCATACTCGTCGTGTCAATAATACAATTGTTTTACCACGATGATTCACTGCCATGCCGTTTTCTTTAATAAGCTCTTCGGTTATTAGAAAAAACGTAAATTTCATGGCGAACATTTCTAAACTATCCCCAACAAAATCGGAGAGAAAATGGAATTTATACAAATATTTTATCGCTCGACGCAGAAGCATCGTCCAACTAGCAGAAACGTGAGAAAAATAGTGGACGAAAACATTCGCAACCGAAGCACGAAAGTGTTAATTGTAATCTGTGATAGAATGGGAAAGTTTTCCACCACACTGTGAACTCTTGTCTCGACATCGTAAGCAAATCCAAACATCCCCCGCTTCGCCAAACCATTGTTCGTCGAACAGGGGGAGTAAATCGTCCTGAAAAGTGTGCGAACTAGCCAGAGATTCATTGAATCGGGGTACATTGAATCGAGGTTGTACTGTATACCGAAATATACACATAAACACATATATACATACATACATACACAAAATGTATAAAAACATACATACACATGAAAATAAAAATAAAAATTTAAAATAACGAAAGAAAAGAAAAGACAAGCCGCCGACCAGTGGGCAGAGAGCACCACACTGGCCAGACAAAGAAGGCACCAAGAGCACAAAAACAGCACCAAAAGCCCACCTCGACAACAAAATGCCACGGCCCCAGCACGACTATCACATTTGCCGGTGGAAATACTTCACAGACGGGCAAAGCACAGCACCCAGACAGAACCCCCAGGGAAACGGCCAAAACAGACCGAAAACCGAGGGACAAGGTGTGGGATCAAGCATAAACAGACAGGGACACATCAGCCCAAACCCTAGGACCCTAACCAAAAAAAGACAGAAAAAGGAAAAACCTGTGTAAAAACCAACACCCAAGCATTCCCAGAGGAACAGAAGACGGGCATAAAACTCCAGAAAAGCAAAGAAATGGCAACAGGTGGATAAAATCCCTGAAAGAGGTGAAAAAACTCACCCAAAACGCGAGCTCCCACATCCCGGCACAGGTAAACAAACCGCAGTGCCGCCGGTGGCCAAGCAGGGAAGTAAACAGCTGAAAGAAAATGGTCACCAGAACAAAGGAGCCGTAACCGACGAAATAGATCCGAAAACACACCAGCAAATGTGAGAAGCAAGCAGATGAGAGGGATGAAAAACCCCGCCCAGAAGCAGAAATCCCAGGCAGAGGCAAACATCCCCAGAACTGCTAGTGGGCATTCCCCACAGCCCCGGGAACCCGCAACAGAGGGCCCCGGGGCAGAGCTGTCGTCCACGCTCTCTGCCCTTAAAGAAAAGGAAGAGTCCAGGGGAAAGGCAGCAAAGAAAGGGCCACTGGTAAGACCCAGATGCCTTGGCAGGAGGAACAGGCTCAAAAACCTCCGTCCCCAATCCAAATGGGGCAGCCCCTGAAGCCGCCCGAGTCACGGCACCAACTAAAACCCCGCCCCGACCCCGAAACCCGCAGACGGTCAGGAGCCGGGAACAGGGAGGGAAAGGGACGAACAGCACCTAACCAAAATGGGGTGGCCCCGGGGCATCTGGATGGGAAACCAACCTAGCGCGTTGCAGCAACCTAAACCGAGCTTGCAACACGGATGCCGCCTGTACTCTGAACAGTAAGGACACCAGGAGAGTACTGGAGAACAAGCAGAGAACACAACTCGCAGACTTTGGGTAAATGTGTTAGTGACCCAACAGGCAACATAACAGAGGTAAAAGTGGCAACTGTCACCCTGAGACAAGGTCACAGCATCCATTGAATTCGCACAAGATGGCATGGAAGCCGGAAGACCCATCCAGTGGTCCACCAAGCCCCGACAGAGTTTTCCAGGGCCCGTAGGCTAACTGCTACGGGAAGCCCGGGTAAGGTGTTGCTAACCGGTTAAACACCCAAAGCTAACAAGGGGTAGATGCAACACTGAAAACCCCTGTGATGTGTACAATCACGGGGGCCTAGCTGATATCCACCAAACACTACTAGAGGAACTATAGCTACACTAGGCAAACCCCCTCCAGGCAAACCCCCTCCAGGCAAATTAAAAGAAAACAAAAGAAAAAACCCGCAAAAGTACACTGTCCCCAGAGGCAACAGGAACTGGTTGCCACATCTATGGGACACCAGGAGCGTAGCTCTCATCCTGTAACTACATTTAGGTAATTACACTTAGGTAATTACATAGATGGCAGGCCGTGCAACACCTTGACGCCCTAACCAGCACATTACGAGTCCCTACCCAAGGCCAAACAAGGGTCCCAAACTCCAGCTGGCCCCAAGGGCGAGGCAAATACCGAGCAGCAAGAACCTCTATGGGAATAGTTTCCGAACGCCCCAGAGAAGATAACCCTGTCACGCAGGGGCAGTACTTACAGGGAGCTTAGGGAAGGAAGCCCCTAAGCACATGCAGCCCCGGTACTGATGAGGAACACCTGGCCTCCACACAACACAAAAACATAGCAGTGAGCACCACGAAGGCAAATACCGCCTAAGAAACTGAGGCCAGAGAAGTTGACATTAGCTTACGAACTGAAGTGCTAAACAGCCAGCGCGGTGAGGTCCGTGGGGTACTCTCCCCCTCACGGGGAGGGGAGAGCTGTGCGAACAAGCAGCCCGGCAGTAAAGTGTGGTGTTTGCTTGTTTTCTTGTTTCCTTGGGATTGAAGGGAGTTTCTACCTTTCTGTTTGGTTTTTTGTTTTAGTTTCTTACCATGTGGGGTTTGTTTTGTTATGCCTACCTTTCTGGGTGCCTAACCCCGGTTGATGGCAGATAAGGAAAACCCCCAACCACAAGGGGGGTTTTCCAGGGCCATTGCTCCCTGAAACCTCTCTGAAGGGGCCATGTTCTGGCTCTGGTCCCTGGTAGGTCTGAACTCCATAGCTAATGTCCTGGTCTAATATAACATACATTAGCCCGATAAGCTCCAGGGAGCTGTAGGGGCTCCCTACAGAAAACCCGAAAAACCCAAAAAGGAAGCCGGAGACGAATCAGCCGATGTAAGGCACCCAGAGGCGAAACCCAGGGATCTCGAGAGAGGTGGAAGGGACGTACCTGAAGGAACCAGAACAGCCGATGAAGTCAAACCCGGCTTGGCAGGTAGACCAACACAGCAAAGATCAGACTCCAGCGCAAAACCGAGCTACTGCCTAGTGACCCGGGAGTCCTCCAGAAACAGCTGAAAGCAGGACCATAGACGCAGCAGAGCCTCCAGAGGGAGAGACAAGGAAGCTGTCTGAGAGTCCCACACAAGTCCCAGCCAAGTCCGAACCTGAGAGGGAACCAGATAGGACTTCCGCCAGTTCACCAGAAACCCTGGTGGGTTCTTTTTAGGGCGCCTGACAGCTGGATGGACAGTGCTTCGGATTCGTAGTCCTGAGGTTCCGGGTTCGATCCCCAGTGGAGGCGGAGACAAATGGGCAAAATGTTTCTTTCACCCTGATGCCTCTATTCACCTAGAAGTAAATAGGTACCTGGGAGTTAGACAGCAGCTACAGGCTGCTTCCTGGGGATGTGTAACAAAAAGAAGGCCTGGTCGAGGACCGGGCCACGGGGACGCTAAGCCCTAAAATCA